>WNWU01000054.1:11001632-11048066 GCA_012654045.1 Ptyas mucosa
TCCTTCCTTCCTTCCTTCCTTCCTTCCTTCCTTCCTTCCTTCCTTCCTTCCCTCTAATTTAATGCTGATAGAGCTAAGGACAGAAACACTTTCTCACTCATGCACTGGAGATGAAGTCAGTGACCTGGGGGAGAACTGTTACTATTGAATGGTTATGCCCAGCAGATATTTCGATGGGGATACAATCTCAGTTCTATTCTACAATCTTCCATAGTATCTTCATCTTTTTAACAAAAGGATCAATAAGTTAATGCGCTTCCATAGAGGGCTGCAGTGCACTCCACTCTTGTTAATAATCTCCACTCTTGTTGTAATTTCCTCCCTGTTCTCTCTCTCTGATGTGGGCTATGCAGGAATTATAGGACAAGTGATTTTGGTAGGTCTGCTTCCCTGCTCTTCAATGTGTAGCCTTGTTATACTTGTCATGCTTCCTTTTGTTGCTTTTTTTAAAAAAAGGCACTGACTTTCTTTATGAAAGATGGGAGATTAATCAATAAATGAGGGAGAAAATGGTAAAAATGATGCCCATTACTGAGGGAGGTGGTGACATATGCTGTAAATTGTTATCTTCAACAATCACAATGTGAAAATCGTATTTCTTTGGGAATGGAAGGCCGGTATGAAGGTGTTGGAGAGAATGGATACACAAGAATGCCAGTTAACATGGAATGACTGCTGCAGTGTTTGGTTATATCTGGCTGTGAAAAACTATGATCAGCACCAAGAGCTGATTGTCTGGAGGCATCTATGGTGGCATCAATGATGCGGCTCTTCCTCAAGGCGAGGGATGAGAGTGGGGTTACTGGGGTTAGCAAGGAAGGAATCCTTACCTCCTGAACTTCCTGGAATAAACTGTGTCTCTTGCAGACTGCCAGCCTAACGGCACAATTACAGTCTCTGCTCGGACGTTGATTGGCATGCCAGACTTGGACCTCTCCAATTTAGTGCTGAGAGACAAACGCTGTAAACCAGCTTCTGCGACAAAGGCAGGAGCAGACTTCCTCTTCAGTGTAAATTCTTGTGGCACAACTCGCAAGGTGAGAGATTACTGGGGGAAGGTTCCCCCCTCTTCTGGAGGGTCTGGAAAGGATGCTGTAAAGTAGAATAGGATATATCTACTGACCTTCTCCCAGTGTGGAAAAGCCAGGTTGGGAAAACAGGTTTATATCCATCCAATAGGACAAGCATCAACATATGTGCTTTTAATGAACAGCTTTATAAGTGACAACTAGAGGAAAAGCTAGGAACTATATTTTTACTATGGTACTGGATCTTTCCTATTTCACATGGGGTGATAAAGGGGAAGAGGGAAAGGTCCAACATGGGCCTTTGACCAACTTGGAGGAAGGGCAGGGATCCAGTTTCTATTCGGAACGTTTCATTCCATTCTTCTTTACAGTTTGAAAATACCATCATGACTTACGAAAATGAGGTCCTGTATTTCCTCCCAGGCCAAGCAACACCTGTTTACCAGTGAGTATTTGTGACTTGAGAGCTGAAGGGCTTGAAGCCAACTTGGCCCTGCCTTAGGTGGTTTCCAAATGTGCTGAGATGGCGGTTCTTGGAATTCCCAGGCTGGGGAGAATTTGAGTTAAAGAACTGTTAGGAGGAGGAATCCTTTGCTTCAGGAAGAATTGCTTTGGCACTCACTATTCTAAAAAAGAGGACACGGTGGTTCAGTGGCTAAGATGCTGAGTTTGTCGATTGAAAGATCGGTAGTTCAGCGGTTCGAACCCCTAGTGCCACGTAATAGAGTGAGCTCCCGTTACTTGTCCCAGCTTTGGCCAACCTAGCAGTTCGAAAGCACGTAAAAAATGCAAGTAGAAAAAATAGGGACCATCTTTGGTGGGAAGGTAACATGTTCCATGCGTCTTTGGCATTTAGTCATGCTGGCCACATGACCACGGAGATGTCTTCGGACAGCACTGACTCTTTGGCTTTGAAACAGAGATGAGCACCGTCCCCTAGAGTTGGGAACAACTAGCACATATGTGCGAGGGGAACCTTTACCTTATTCTAAAATATCAAGAGATAAAAACAGGGTACAATAGTATGGGGTGATTTGGAGCCCATCTGGGAGACTGCACACATGGGTCTCCAACATAGCCAACCAAAGCTTCTCTGAATTTCCTATGTTGCATCAACTTCTTCTCAAAAATGTGAAAAGAGAGAAGCTAAAATTTTGGAGCTCTTGGTGAGCTTGGGTGAATAAACGAATAAATCTTTTCAAGGTTGAAATGTGCTTGCCAGTACTTCATTGGAAATACGCTGCTGTTCCAGTATAGCCCTGCACAAGCACCATCGCCAACTATACTACCTGGGACTGGGAAACTGGAACTTGCCCTTAAACTGGCCAGAGGTAATTTCAAAGCAGAGGGGTCACCTACAACATAGCTAAGACCATAATCAATACAATTACGGTACTGTATTTTGTCGTATCGGCCACCAGCATGAGAAATAGTTTCTAATTTGGATTTTGCACTAATTTGAAGGCAGGGATTGTGTTGGACGTTTTCCTGCTGGATGGAGAGGAAGAATGCAACTTAAGAAGGCAACAGTTATTTGTACTTTTAAACAACATTTGTATTTACCTTTTTAAAAAATCCAACTTTAAAAAGAATGGAATATCTCGCCAAAGTTATTTTTAAGTATTGTAAGCTTTATTTATAATAAACTGGATCCTATAGGATTTCTAACTTTATGTGGGATTCATTTTTGATGCATCTCAACTGTCTTAAGTCAGCACTCATGAATTTCCACTGCTCTCTTGGCTTCACTGGGAATTTTTATATTGTTAGGAAATTATGAACTTGAGTCCTGAAACTTGGGCTGTTTAGACTTGAATTAACTTAGCATGTCACATTTGTCAGTTGAAGGGAGCATACCAGGTCATCCAGCAAAACAGGGTTGTTTTATTGTTTCTTTTGTCTGTTCTTCCTCCCAATTTAAGCATGTGGCAGCAGCCAAGAACATCTCTTGGCTGTATTTTGGGTTAACAATAAACAATTAGTTTTGATCTAATTGGCATAACTGGCATAGCATGAGTTGTAGAAGAACATCTTTCAGTCCTATCACAAAATCTTTAATCGGGGGACAGAGCGAGCAGTCTGGCAATACATATTTTTGCAGTTCTTACTGTTTAGTTACATTAATAGACGCTTAGCAATTTTGATAGCACTCTTTCCTGAATTCAACTTATAGAAGTTGAATCAATGATAAAATCATTCCGATCCTGGTTTTCTCACTAATGATAGCAATAGCTCTGACTCTAGAGATGCCTTTGCCTTCACTCCAGTTGCCTGATCTAGGCTTAAAATATCAGTGTACTCTTGCATTGTGCTAATACAGTTCTTGGGCTAATAAACAGATCAGAGTAGAATACATAATCCTGGTTTAGACTGGTGATGAAGATTGATTCTTAAATTTAATAAATTAGTTTTGGATACTGGGGTCCTAATAATTTTTTCTTTTGTCCATCTGACTTTTCTGCAGACCAGTCCTATGGAGATTTCTATCAACGCACCGAGTATCCAGTAAGCCGTTACCTGCGAGAGCCTCTCTACTTTCAGGTAGAACTTCTTCACAGCCAAGATCCTCAACTGGAGTTGTTTCTGAAGAACTGCTGGGCTACTGCAAAATCTGACAGGAACAGTTTTCCACAGTGGCACATAGTGGTTGACAGGTACCAATTTTAAATGTGGGCTAGAGGTCGTTTGCCACTTATATGAAAATTTGAACATTGTGAGTGAAGTTGTTGCTGAAGGCAGTTTGACAAGGCCTGCCTAGAAAGCGGCTTGGTTATGCTAGGGAATGAAAGATCTGTAGAAACTTTCCAAGATAGAACAAAATATAACACTTTGTACGAGCTGCAGAAATTGCTGCTATTCTATGTTCAATAATTCAGTCATTTAAAAACTGAAAGACACATTGGCAATTCTTGCCATAAGCTCAAAACTCAAGATACCATAGAGCTTGATGGTGTATCTTCTAGAGACTTAATACTACATCATCCAGCATGAGTTCTCTACTTCATCAGTCAGATGCAAAGGCTTTCTTTGTGGCTGAAGTTGTACTGATAGGAGTTGCGCTAATATTGCATTCCATGACATAATCTAGTTAAGTGGACTTTCTGGTCTTTAATGAGCCTGGTGGAGCAGTGGACTAAAGTGCTGTTAAATAGCACTTAGCTGCCAGCTGCCTGCAATTACTGCAAGTTCGAATCTCACCAGGCTCAAGGTTGACTCAGCCTTCCATCCTTTCTAAGGTAGGTAAAATGAGGACCCAGATTGTGGGGGACAATAAGCTGACTTTGTATAAATATACAAAGTATGAAGGTTATTGCTTAACACATTGTAAGCCGCCCTGAGTCTCCGGAGAAGGGTGGCATATAAATCAAATTTTAAAAAATATTTTTTAAAAGAAATGTCAATTTGGCACAGGCTGGATCGTATAGCTATATTTTTCTTGAGAAACAATATATTTTGTATGTGTCTGTCTATTACACACAAACATACACATGCATTTGTATAGGTGTACATATATATATTATTTTTTTTAAATCTTATTCGCTAGTTGTGAGAATACAGCAGATTCACATCAGACCGTATTCCATGATGTCCCCAACAATTCTGTCCCATTCCCTACACACCTGAAGAGGTTTGAAGTAAAAATGTTTACATTTGTGGTGAATAGTCAAGCTGTTAAAGGACAGGTAAGGGTTGACTTTATGGGTCAATTTGGGTAATTTTTGACATGACGTTTCATGATATAACACTTGATAAGCTGGTCCTACTGATGGTATATCAGGGTAATTGACTGTTCCATTGATAACGTTCTCCTCCAACATTCTGCCTTGATAGCATTATTGTCTTTATTTCCCTACCAAAGATATTGTATGACAATAATATAGTTTTTCTAAGCTATGAACTTTTACAAGGATATTTCTGTAATATTGTGTTAAAACTGGAATATTTCAGTTTTATTTTAAAACCAGTTGAACTCAATTCTTCCCAAGGGGACAAGAAGTATTTTCTATATTTTCTGTATTTTGCCATGTTCTTTAGTAACATGTTCTCAAACTGTTTTGTGATGCTTGGTGCTTTTTGTCTGTTGTTCAGATCTACATCCACTGTAGTGCAGTAATCTGTGATTCCACCCAGCCATTTTCTGATGCCCTTTGCATCAGGCACTGTATTCCCAGAAAGCAAAGAGCAGGTAAGGGATTAGAATACAAATGACTTGGATTGCTGTGCCCTCTGGATTGCAAAATGCTTCTTTTGTAGCATTTTGTAGCATTCTTTTGGTTCTTTACCTACAACCTTGCCCAACTTCTTACCTCCTAGATGAGTTGGACAACTGATGTAGTCACCAAATTCATTGGCATGCTGCTTCAATAGCCTGATTGGAGGCAGTTTGGTTGAGAATGGTTTCCCACGTGTCCAATGCTTTTGTCTATAAACTTTCCATTTTTTAAAGAATTGGCTATCAGAAACTATATTCTGAAACAAAAGCTCGTTCTTTCAAAAATTTGTACAAGTGCATATTTTGTCATGTAAGCTAATGTCTTCTTAAGCCTACTCTGTTCATTACTTCCCTGTAATGTCAGATACTAGCCTGTGCCATGGTCAGAGAAAGGTGAGAAGCCTAGTTTGTGGAAAATAAAAATGCACACATTAGGCAGTACCTAGAGACACGGTTCTTAGTTAAAAAAAATTAAAACATTTTGTTTTATGTGATATGGTAACATTTTAGCACCACTTATAATGCCTATAGAGGAGTCTCAAAGTGTCCAAGAAGCCTTAATATGCACATATTCAACTTACATAGGTATGGGTTAATATTTACCTTTCAGTTCTTCCAGCATCTGCTCTGTTTTGGGTGCAAAGAGCTAAGACAATAAGATATGGTATAATCTCTTAGCCTCCATAAATGTTATAAGTATTCAAATCACTTGGTCTCAACCACATATCATAACTACACTCTGAAGGTCAAGGATGTGTCTTTATGGCATTGCTTTGTCCTGTCCTGAACCCAAGGGTGGAAGCGGTTTAAATTCACTCTCAACTATTCCATTTAAAATTAGGATTTCCCACTTTGTTCTAACCTAAGTTCTACTCTGTGATACCTCACTGAGAAGAGGTAGGATCTATATAGTTTTTATTGGCTCTTTTATGTTGGTGCAAGCATGACATCTGTCCTCTTGGGGTGGGGATGGGTTTTGGTTTGGATCACTGTAGCAACTAGATTCTGTAGAGACATCTGCCCACATAATGCCTTGATATTTTCTGAAGTGCTTATTGGTTGTCCTAGTATTTAAATGTTTGGTGAAAAGAGTGCTAGTTCTCAGAAGTGTATGCACATGGGGTGGGGATAAGGAGAAAGTGATGGTCTTGGTCACCTTACTCTTCCCCAGACCCCTCCATCATGCAAGGCTATTACAAATCCTCCAGCTGTGAAACTAGACAGAGTATGAAGCTGACCAGGCTTTGAAAATTGATTTTAAAAAATGGTGAGAATCCCTTGATTCAGTTTCAGTGGCTTCTTTGGCACCTTCACTCATTTTGTTTGTATCCCCATCAGTTCTACCTCTTGATCCTCAGTTATATATTGGACACAAGCACAAAATGGCACTTGCACCAGATTCCTAATCTATCTGTTCTCAGCCAAAACTGAGGCTATTTGCTCTACATGAGGAAGGGATATATTTTTTTTTGTAAACACAGGTTTAGTGCTACTCCAGAATCAAGGTATTCCAAATTTGATACTATTTCAGAATAGCACTAAACCCATGTGAAAGGGATCTATTTAGATGAATATACCCACATGAAAGACATGCACAAAACCAGTGGTTGTTTGTTTTGCAAATGGCATAAACCCACCACTTCAGCCATCTTCAAAACTCCCTTCCTTCCCATTCCCATCCCAAGTTTAGGGGAGTGGTTTTCCCAATAACTAATGATATTTGATGAGGGGTAAGTGAAGTCACAAGATACCACCAATTCCATTCTTGTGCCAAGCGTTAACTGTATACTGGCTGTGTTAACTGAAATAGAATCGAGATCGAGAGCTGTACAAAATATGCCAACATACTTTCCTGCCATCTTAAGGACTGGAAGAAAGTCCTCCAGAAAGAGTCCTTCTGTCTCTTGCAAAATGGTACTTTCCCCACCTTAAACTCAATCATGCAAAAACAAATACATTTCACTATAGCTAATGATGTAAAATTGGTTGCAATATGTTCTGAATTATATTATCAAGCATAAGCATGATAACATGTTTCCGATCAGAAAGGTATGGCTCTGAAGATGAAAAGGCTAACCCTTTTAATTCTTTCTAGGCCGGAGCATTGATTCCTCGAATGATATCCAGGGATACGTTTCATCTGGAGCAATTGTGATAGGAAGGAGGAATGAGTCCTAAACATCTTATTAAAAAGACTGGAATGGTGGCAAGATGTAATTTTTGAAGTATTTATTTCTAGGAGTTGCAGCTGTGTATTATGTAATAAAAAGCCTACAATAGGTATATTTGGGTATCTCTGTGCTTTGTGTAAATTTCTAGAGCAGTTTTATTCAAATTTTTAGGGATAGTGGGCACTTTTAGGGTTCTGAGGTTATAAAATATTGGTTGCAAGAATATATTTGTAACGATTAAGTACAAAATACTCATTTTATAGAAAGGCAAACTAATGAGGCTACAAAATCTGAACACGTAACAGAGGTGAGGATCTTCTGATCTTGAACACATTCCAAAACTCCTTTGCTTTAAGGCAGTGGTTCTCAACCTGTGGGTCGGGACCCCTTTGGGGGTCGAATGACCCTTTCACAGGGGTCGCCTAAGACCATAGGAAAACACATATTTTCAATGGTTCTAGGAATAATTTTATGGTTGGGGGTCACCACTTGAGGAACTGTATTAAAGGGTCACGGCATTAGGAAGGTTAAGACCCACTGCTTTAAGGCTTCCTGGTTTCCATGAAATGAAGTTGTATCAAGCATGCTGTTACAGGGAAAACCCATCCTAAGGGATCTAGGCACAGCAACAGAAATTACTGAGTGTTTGCTACACAGGGTGTAAAGCATGTAGAACTTCATAATTAATTAATTTCTAGTCTACATTCAAGCTAGTATTTTTTTTAAGTGTTAACGAATGCCTAGATTACTCAACAGCACTTAATGTTGCTCTGCATAAGGTAAACAATCATGACACTGTAGTCAGCTTCACTTACTGTAGGTCATAAACAGCTTGAGCCTTCTGCAGATTTTCAATATAAATGTACTTTACACATTAAATAAAAAGCTATTTCAATGTTCTATAGATTCTGGATTCAGCCATGATATAGCCTTGCCTCTGGCTCCTTATAAATTGTACCTGTAAATTGAAGAACTTCTGAAGGCTATAAAGATGCCCTTACATCATAACATATACAGTATATATTATATATATTTGGAACAAATTACTAGTAAAGCATTTTAAATTGACCATTGAAAAAAATTAGACAAAGGAATTAATTATCTACAAAGACTACCAAGACACTTTGGTAAGTAAATGGTTAAGTGGTAAGGGAACCAAACTTTGAAGATGGGAAGAAAAATTATCTAGTACGATTACCTGGCAGTCTTATCAAGCTGAAGTAATCTTTACAACTCTACCATAGAAAGGAAATCAGAATATGGCTCAAACGTGAGAATATATATATTAAAAAATCAATATGCTCTGAAAGAGTTGCTAATTGACACTAGAGGCAGTATTTCAGCAAGAAATGTTCTTCTGCCTTTCAATTGTTAAAACCAGTACTATAGTGCTATGTTTAAGATCTATACACTTTTCATTTTTGTTAGTCATTGCATAGCATATTTCTGCTTTGTTATAGTGGCCATTTTAGAAAACCTCCATGCCTGCTAAATGATGCATGAGTGTTTTTACAAATGTCCCAATTAAAAAAAGCTATCCTGTTGAATACTTTTCTATTATATAATTATGCTTTTTAGATTTGAAATGCCTACCATTCGGAGTTGATCCCTTTAATAGTTTATCTTTCCATTGTTCTCTTGACATGCAAAGGGGTAGTGCCTGGGTAAAAAATTGAATGTGCATGCTACACTATGCACAAGTAGCCTTTAGAGAAAGTTTTATAACCCAATTAATCCCAAGTAAATATAGTAAAGGCTGCTATGCAACATATATAGACTTTACACTTGATCGCCCTTTTTTAAGATAAACTACAACTATTGCAACTTCAGTTCTTTCTTCTGTAACACAAGATGCATGGGTTTTCTAAATCCAAGTCATCTCCATTGTATTGTTCGATAACGAAGTTCTTTCATAAATAAGCATCTAGATGAGCAATCCACCAACTTGCTGTCCTACAAATGGGTCACACTTTATCTTTATACAGCTACCATAAGCTTTGACTGTCTTATCTGGCTGTTATGTCAGTTGAAGGCTTTCCAGTTACAAAACAAGTATGCTTCATGTGGGAGAAACCGAGAATGATTTCCAAATTTTAACAAAGCCGAATTTCTCAGAACTGCAAATCATCTTGCCAATGCACAACCAATGAAAAGAGAATTTTTGCTAAGTTACTTGATATTTACTTGAAAAAATGATATCCATAGGGTAGATTGCTTCAATGTCAAATAGCAACAATGGAGGTAAAATGCTGGGGAACTACCAACATAAGCATCATAATATTGCTCTGTTGGGACTGAGCAACAGCAAGAAGAGATGCAGCACTCATGTACAAGCAAGTCAAATAGCACATATATCTCTGATCCCTTGAACCAATTTTTCTTTAACAAGGGGAGTAGTTGGGGAAGGTATATGTAGATTGAGAAATGGCTCAAAACCAGAACATCCCAGTTGCTTGACATACAATGCTATAAAACAATTTCCATCATTATTTCCTTTGTAACAAACTAGTGGTTTCTAGCAAATAAGATGTTCCAAATCACAGATAGTATTGAGAATTGAACCATTTAAAATCCGATCATGAAAAAATGCTTTTGTTTAGACTGCCACTCTTCACTCCTATCCATTTAGAGGACAGGTGCTTTTATGGATATTACTGAAACTATATAGACTCAGGAAAAGTTGGTCTTCAAGATTGTTTGTAGCTAGAATCCAAGACAAATTGTGCTTTTCACTGGATTTTCATACGTTCCAGTACGTCATTTTTAAGTATTTACCCCATTTCTAATAGCGGGGATAAGAAATGCTCTTTGACTGTCTTCAGCGTGGACATAAATTACTCCATGCCATTCACCTGATTTTCTTGAAATGTACTCTCTAGTGAGAACTATCTCGTGACCCTGTCCTAGCAACTTTCATCTTTCTTGGCTACAGAGCAAAGAGCTCCCTTTCAACAGCAAATGTGTAAAGAGGCAAGAAGTGGAACCTCACTTATACTAAACATTGCTACAAATTTATTACAGATTTGTCTTTCAAGTACATTTTGAAAAGTAACAACCACTTTTTAAACATGTGAATACAAATTAAACACAAAAATCATACATCCCGGTGGCAACGCAGTGAGTGGGGTTGGGGAGGGGAAAGGAGGCGGCAGCAGCAGGAGTGAATGAGAGCAAAGAGACAGAAGCAACAGAGTTAAGGTCCTTTGCACTTGGGAGCTGTGGCAGTGACTATTTCAGCCACAGGAGGTCCAGAAAGCTGGCCCATAGCACCTCTGCTTACAAATGTAGATACGTTGCTAAGAAGGGGCCAAGCTGTAAGACCCAATCTCCTGAGCAGATTGAAAGAAAAAGCTCCCTGCTCTCCTGTCAGGAAATTAAATATTTTATTCCAAAAAAAAAAAATATTCAGAGTACAGGGTAGAAGTAAAAGCTAGAAGAGCCTGTGCCGTTTTAATAAGGCACCCCTCAAAATAAAATCTTAAATTAGATGGCTTTTTGACTGGTCTTTTCCTTGAGGAAAAAGACATGGTCCAAAGTAAGTCTGCTACACCCTGAACAGCAGAAAAGGCAACGAAGGAATCAATGTATCTGCCAAAGTAGGAGGTGCTTAGTGAACTGTTGACTGCTGTGCTGGAGGCATTCCCTACCTCCCAAAGTGACTGACTTGTTTCACAAATCAACAGTCCCTTTTGCGCTAGGGGAAACTCTGGGACTGGATGTTCAGATGACTAAAGCAAGCAGCTTTCACACTTTGCAGGAAGTCTTTTCTAAAAGAATTGCCAAGAACAATGTAGTGCCGTGGGCTACTAACAAAAGAGGCAAGACTGCTATGAGCAAGCAGGCATAGAAGGACAAGGAGCTCTCCCACTGACCCATCAAAGGCCAACACCTTCTGACCTTTTGTGGAAGGGTCAGACTTTTGTAATGGAAGGGGAAAATGCCACCCCTGCAGAGTGATGGAAACAGCCTGGGACAGATTGAGAAACCCATCTCCATAGTTAGTTGCCATGCTCCAGAAGAACCCCTGCCCAGCTCTAGCAGGATTCCCCTCTGAAGAGACATGCCAGTCCTGCCTTCAGCACAGTATTCAGAAGGGAGGAAAGCCTGGAAGCTAACAGCTCAATGACTTGGCTGGCAGGCAGGGAAGGCAGGCTGGGGAGGCTTTAGAGCAATTGGCATGAGGTCTTCTTGCGCCCACGTTTGGCTTGTAGGGCAGCTCGAGTTGCCATCTCAAACACTTCCCGGACTCCATCCTTTGTTTTGGCAGAACATTCCAGGTAGCCAAAAGCACTAATCCTGTTGGCCATATCCCTGCCCTCCTCTGGCTTCACTGGTTCCTAAATGAGAAAAAGACAGTGAGGTCTCCTGTACTTCATACTGAGGAAGGAAATAAGAAGTAAGTAGCACTCAGCAAAAATCCAGCAATAAGAATTATAGGCTTCCACAAGTAACTTTCATTTTAAATAAGGATCTTTATTCTCCTAACAGATTCTAAAGCAATCCCATTTTAAAGATAGCAGTAGGTGCAGAAAGAGATGTTAAACTATTGACTTCACCTGCTTCATCTTGGCTAACTCCCGACGTGTATGTTCATCATTACGCAAATCCTTCTTGTTTCCTACCAGAATGATAGGCACATTGGGACAGAAGTGCTTGACCTCTGGAGTCCACTTCTCAGGGATGTTCTCTGTATAGTAAGAGAACATAAATGAACTAACACCTTTTCATGAGAGGCTCTAATTCACTGAGTAATTTGGTTATAAGACAGTATTAAAATTGTGACAGAAAATCTGTGAACCATTTACAGCTATCTATAACCTTGCAGTAATATTGCAACTTTAATAGGATCCAAGTATCTTAGTCCTATTAATATATAAAGACATTTGGGTTATACTAACAACACGCGGAAAAGCATTTTTATTCCAAAGTTTTCCCAGAGCTAATTTCTGAGAAGCATTTGCAATTTAACTACTGCTTCAAAGAAATGTAAAGACATTTCCCCTTCCTGGAACATTACTGAAATCCTCAGAAAAGGAAGAAATTACAGTAACAGTATTGCTATGGAGAAATACAGTAAGTGGCACAATCATATTCTACTACATTGACAATTTTGTTCAAGAATAGACACCATAAATATACTAGTATTTCTACACAGATAAAGGAAAAAGGGTAAAGAGTAAATCTGTGAACTCCACTTTCTTCCCTGTGCCAGGAATAGACCATCTGAGGCCTTAGGACAAACAATCAATTAAAAACCTAAATGCAGTCTCCAGAGGCTCTCCATAAGTTTCCTCTGAAATATAAATATTTGATAAGTAAAGCAGTATTTAGTGTAACCAACAAAGAAAGTATTATATACACACAGGGCCATCAAATTAACTGTATTCAATTTTTAATTAAATAAAAAGGAAAGGAGGGTTTCTTGGTTTGACCTACCATTTTCCATGATTTCAAATTTTGAGTGTAGATCTCAACACATTACTCAGAAGGAGAATAGGATTCTCTGCCCCACTTCCCAATTTAAATATTCTTGTTCTGTGCAAAATGAGAGATTAAAGACTCACCTAAGCTGTCAGGGCTGTCAATGGAGAAGCACATGAGGATAACATCTGTATCTGGATAAGACAGGGGTCTCAGGCGGTCATAATCTTCTTGTCCAGCTGTATCCCACAAGGCAAGTTCTACCTGTACAAGTACAAAGTTAGCAAACTTTAGAGACATGGACTTAAGAGGGCATTCTGAAATAAACTAGTTGCTCACATCATTGCATCCTTAGAATGGTTCAGTGAAACAGCTCAGAATCAAAGCATGGAGTATTAATTGAATTCGATAGGGGAAAATGCAGATCTGTATTTTATTTTTACCGTATTTCAATTCTTTCACACTAATTTTAATTCCTGTTCTTAAGCAGATACAACAAACTGGAGAAAGTAATCACATTGCATAGACCAATCAGAACAGAGAAAATATATTTAATCTCAGATGTGCATACTGCCTGGTCCAGTATCCAAAGCAATAGGTAAAAGGCAGACTCATAACTTACGTCACATTTCCCCAGACATTTCATGCATTCCAAAACACACACCCCAGAATTAAATAATTTATTTATGTTTCTGCATATATGCAGAATACAAATGTATCTTACAATCACACCTTTCCATCAACTGCGTTTTGCATTTCATACTCCTATAGGATTAGATGATTCTTGAAAATCAGCAAATTACCTGTTTCCCATCGACTTCAATGTCAGCCACATAGTTCTCAAACACAGTGGGGACATAGACTTCTGGGAATTGGTCCTTGCTGAAGACAATAAGGAGGCAGGTCTTTCCACAAGCTCCATCTCCCACAATGACAAGTTTCTTGCGTATGGCAGCCATCTCTACTAAAAGAAGAAACATTTTCAGCAACTGATTATATGGCTACTTTTTTTTAAATAAGAAGTGTTAAATATTGTCCCACTTGATTTTATTTTCAGATGGCCTTACTATCATGTTACAGGGACTCAAGTACAACCTTCATTTCAAACTTTTTGGATCCTCATGTTTATTGAAAACATTTATATAGCTCCCATCTTATATCGAACTCTTGGCGGTTTCCAACCAACAGTGGTTCCACAAGAATCCAGATAGTCCTTGACATGCAACCACAATTGAAAACAGAATTTCTGCTGATAAGCAAGGTGGTTGTTGTGAGTTGTTCTTGATTTTATGACCCCCCCCCCCCCCGCTTGATTTTACAATTTTTTAAAGGCCTGTGAAAGGCCAGCAGAATTGGGGCCACCCTGATCTGAAGAAGGGAAATGTCCCTTCCCACCATAGGGTGGGAACTGCGGCAGAAAAGGTACAGTACATCTTGTAGGCTCCACTAACCAGCACTCCCTAGCTGATGGGATCCAAAGCACGCCCATCCTCTCTGGCCCAAAAGAACTGGGGAGTTCTTTAACCCGATCCAAACTTAAGAAGGTCTTTAAAGGTGACAACAGCATTTTGAATTGCATTAGGAAGCATTCTGACAACCAATGCAGCTTACACAATAGTGGTGTTACACATGCCGAATAACCAGCACCATTTTACTATTTATATTGCCACATTCTGCACCAACTAAAGTTTCTGAATGCTCAAGAGCAGCCTCATGTAAAGTGCATGGCAGTAGTTCAAGTGGGAGGTCATAAGGGTATGAGTAAGAGTTATGCAGCTTATTTCATTCTGCTTCTCCTCTTACGGGCACTCCTCATTTAATGACCATTTGTTCAGTGACCATTCAAAGTTACAATGACACTGAAATAGGGAAATTTAAGACTGTCCTTAATACTTGCAGTCATTGCAGTGTCCCCATAGTCACCCATTCATGATTCAGATGTTCGCTAACTGGATCACTATTATGATATTGTAACGTCTCACAGACAACAAGCAAAGTCAATAGGGAAGTTGGTAGAAAATGGCAAATATATGTAGGATGCTACAACTGCACAGGATTCACCTAACAATAGGACTTGGTTAAGTTGGTGCAGTCATGTGACATTATGCTTTATGGCCTCATTGGTTAGCAATGGAGGTCCTGTCCCAAACACTATCAGTAAGCAAGGATACTTGTATTTTTCAAAATGGTCAAAACCCCATTGTTAGCCATTTTATTTTTGATGTCTGTGAACTCACATGGTATCAGAAATGCATGCTTTGAACCTATCTATGTTTATACATTTTTAAATAATTTTTTAGAATCCATCCCTATCTTTAAGGATTCTGGGCAACATGTAAATATATAACCCAACTTACAACATGGAAATAAAATTCCAAGTATATACCTCTAATAGGTACCACTGCCGATCACTCATTGGAGCCAAAAGCACATTGAAATGAAATAGCTTTAAGTTACTTTGGAAGGCTATAAAAGAGCAGGAGCTGAAGATACTGTCAGGAGGAAAATAGAGAAGACCTGCTGCCTGAACCACACCCATACATTTCTTTATGGGCAGATACCTTCCACAGGCTTCCTCTAAATGACTGGACTAGACAGGCAGATCAGGCTCTGACTACTACTGTGTTTCCCTGAAAATAAGACCCTGTCTTATATTTTTTTTGAACCCTGAAATAAGTGCTTGGCCTTATTGCCATGTGCTCAAAAGCCTGATTGGGCTTATTATCAGGGGATGTCTTATTTTCGGGGAAACAGGGTAGATCCCAAGAAGGCTTGATGATTAGGCTGCCATACAAAGCCAACAAATATAATAACCAGCTATCAGAATTGGCCCTGCAAGCTTACTGGCAATCAATGTCATGATGATATTTGTGTTCTTAGACGCTGGCAGGACTTTAACCATAAAATGATTTTATGTATAAAGTATTATAGCATATATTATGCAAACCCAGCCAACAGTGACTTATTTAAAAGCATTATTAAACAAACCATGGTTTAGTAAGATGGGTGAAGCAGGTTAGCAATTATATAGGCTCTAATTGTGTGCATCTGCTTTCACTTTAACTATTGCTACCTTAATATAAAAAAACAGTTTATCCTTGGAAACCTGGAGTTCAATGATGCCTGGGGAAATGTGGTTTTGTGTATCTGTGATCAGCATATGTCAAGCACAACTATGCAACATCAGATGTTGTACAAATCCAATCAGATACAGGTGATATCATTTAGTAACTGTTTGCAGTTAAAACAGCAATGAAAAAAGTGATTTAGGATTGGTCCTTGCACTTAATACTATTACAGCATCCTTATGGTCAAATGATCAAAATGTTACCCTGTTTCCCTGAAAATAAGACATCCCCTGATAATAAGTCCAATTGGGCTTTTGAGCGCATGTGCTAAAATAAGCCCCCTCTGAAAATAAGCCCTCCCCAAAAATATTTAAACACATGCACAGCCAGTCCCTGCCATTTCCTCTGGTTAGGGAGACAGAGCTGAAAATAAGGTAAAACTGCAAGAAGAGCCCCATCTTGCTCCATGTGCTCCAAAATAATAAGAGCTCCCCGAAAATAAGGCAAGTGCTTATATAAGACAGGGTCTTATTTTCGGGGAAACACGGTAGTGCTTGGCAACCAACACATATTTACAACAGTTGCAGCATCCTGTGCTCATGTGATCACCATTTGCGACCTTCCCAGCTGCCTTCTGACAGCAAAGTTATGGGGGAAGCTGGATTCACCATGTGATTTACAGTGACTCACTTAATCATGGCAAAAAAAAAAGTTGTAAAATCGGGCATGACTTATTTAACACCAGCCTTGCTTAGCAATGGAAAGTCTTGTCCCAATTGTAGTAATAAGTCAAGGACTACCTGTATAACTATTGGCCATGCTGGTGGGCGACTGATATCAACTGCAACTCTGCAATAACCAGAGGGTCAAACCTTGATTTACAATAAGACTGAAATAAGCTTTTACTATATTTTATTTATTTTTAAAAGTGTATTTAAATTTTAATTTGCATTAAAATGCAAATTAATAATGTAATACACATTAGTAAATGTCATATTAGCAATGCTTATGAAAAAGAACTGAATGAGCTTTTTTTTTTTGCAGGAAAATTTCTCATTCTCATATACTCAGATGATAAGAGAATACTATTTGCTTGACCAACAGGTACACTAAATGCTTGTTAAAAGATTTTAAGGCCAGCACTAACTGATCAAATTCAATTCCACATGAATCCTGAAAAGAGTTCATACTGCTAGAGAATCCTCCAAAAGAGCAATCAATGTTAACCTCTCCTTGGTGCAAGACTGCAATCATCAAACACAGTTCCAATTAAGGAACTCTAAAATTAAGCTATGCTGTTCTCATCTAGTATATGATTAGAGTCAACATCCTCAAGTGACTCAGCAAGTTGGCAAACAATTTTATTATGATTTAATTAAGAAGCACAGGGTGAGAGCGCTAAAAATATTTCCTATTTTTAGTCACCAAAACCAGCCCCGAAATTCTACTATACAGGATTTAGGTTGGCTTCCTCAGAATTTACACTCAAATCAGCTGTCCCTTTACTCTTTCACTATAATGGAATCTCCTTTATTACTTAGAATTTTTTTAAAAAAGAGCCAAGATAGTGCCCATTTACCCTAATGTCTATGGAGATTCTCAATCATCCAGGTCATGATTGTCCCAAACTTGTTTTTAAAAAGGCAACTGGATTTTCTTGGTTTTTTTCCTTGAAAATGTTTTGCTTCTCATCCAGAACTGAAGAAGTTCTTAGATGAGAAGTGAAACAGTTTCAAGAGAAAGAAAAAAATCAAGAAAGTCCAGTTGCCTTTTGAAAAGCACCTTTGGAACCTACAATAAAAATAAGCATCATCCCAGTGATCTAAGAAAGTTTAAATATTCAACACACCATTTAAGAGAGCTAACACTCACAATAACAATCCACCCGCAGAAAGTTTTAGATAGCTCACAATAAAGAACTGTAGCAACTCAGTATTGCGGATTTGACAGCATTTTGTTTCTATTCTCATACACAATGTATCAAGATTAATACTATTCCTACTTGATAAAGCATGGTTTCTGATGTAAAAAAAATATTTTAAAAATTAAGGTTTTTTTAATGCATTTGTCTAGAAATAAGAAATAAATAAATTGTTGGATATAAATATTCCCATATTTGAAGAACAATTAGGCGTTAAGGTTGAGATGTGTTATATCCATTGTGCAATCCAGTTACTGTCCCTGTATTGCACGAATAAAGAGTACCATACGTGAAAGTTTAGTAAAGAACATTAAGAGAAGAATAAGCAGGATTTAACAATTTGCAGCCCAAGATTACTGTTGAATTCCAATTTATCACTGGTTCTAGCCAGAATAGTGGATAAGTAATTGACCATAAACACTTGATCATAAACACTATGAGAAAAGTATCACACAATGCCTCCTCTTATTTAATTAGATAGGATCTATTTAGTTCATTGCTTTTGCTGAATAATGGCTGTAATAAATTGAAACTGAAATTGCTGGATCTCAGAACTTTTGAAACAAACTAATGAGTCAATTAAAACAATTCCTCAAGAAATTCAATACAACTGTAGATTCCTCCAAGCACATGCTGAGCTGAGGAATCAGTTTTCAGTATCAAAATAAGTTTGCACCCAAGTTTTAAATGTGTTAATGTATTTTTATTTCAAAATTAAACTACTCCTAATGCAATTTAGAACAGGCAGTTTTTCCTGGAATGCTTAAATAATTCAATTCTTTGCCGATCTCCTGTGCCACAAATCTTCCAGAAAGTTACCAGATCCTGACTGACTTTTGCTCCCCTCTGACTTAAAGAAAACAAAGTTAGATAAGGGGAAATAGAGAGAAGCTGGAACATTTTGCACTTCTCCTATGTGGATGTGTCACCATTTTTTTTTCAGTGGGAAAAGCAGAAGTTTGGGAAAACAGAACCTTGCACACTGAATTTTCTCTACCAATACTACAGATATTGCTTAAGTGGGAATTGTTAGAGGGTTGCCCTAAAAGACAAGATCCATACACAAGAAACACGATTAAGAGCAAATACAAAAATCTACCAATCTATCAACAGCATGATCATCCTCATAATAATACATAATGCAGGCATCGGCAAATATAAATATATATTTAAGACACGAATATACAAAACCAAATCTTAATTCCTAAAAACTTTCAACAACGTAGCTCAAAGAAAACTGATTAGCGAAATAATGTACTGCAGTATATGCAGCACATTTCCAAATTCCTACAGAACTTATTTCACAAAATTCAACTTAAAATTAAATTTGACTCCCAAATCGGACAGTCCTTGTACAGTATATGGCTGAAACTTACTGTACAACTGTAATTACTGTACAATTACTGTAATAATGTGTGTGTTCTCATAAACTACCCTTCATATTTACAGATGAAAAAGCTTAGCCAACAGATTAAGATGAATTACGTTTTTTTAAATTTACCATAAAATTTGTGATCTCGGTTCTTCTCTGATTTTCAACTAACCAAAACAAAAGATACTGTTACTGTGTTAAAAGTTTTTTGTTTACAGTTTTATTTATTGTTATTGTCCAAACAGGGATAAAAACATACACATTTTACCTTTCAGTGTTCTTAGGACAAGGAAAGAAAATACTGCTTATATTTTAGGAGAATTTATTTTTAACAAGAAAGCGGAAATGTGTTTTGCAAAGCTTCCAAAGTTCCCAAGCTTCCCATATTAACAGTGATGTACAAACTTCTCTCTCTCTTCGTGACCGGGGTAAATTAACACGGAGCAATTAAAACGTTCTGCTCTTTTATCATTTTTACGACAGTCCCGCACCACCATGCAAATCTGGGAACCGCCGAGAAGCAAGCGCCATAGACTACACAAATATTACGTACAAACAAGTGGTTGGGTCCGTCATCCGAAGTCACTTCAACTTCATTGTGAAAATAGCCGAGGAAAGAAACACAGGGAAAAAAAACCAAAACAACAAAAACAGGCGGCTGGCTTCTCACCTCCCCTCGAAGGGGATTTCCAGATCGCCTTTAACCAATTTTATCGTGTAAAATGGAGATTTCCGAATCGAGCCGGAAACCAGCGGGTGTTGTTGGTTGGACTCCCCCCCCTTTTCACAAGCTACCCCCGCCCCAAAGCTACAAAACTAAGCTGTGCGAGCGCGAGGGACCCCTTATGTCTTCACCCCCGACTTCGTAAATGAGACCCTCCCCACGCAACCAAAATCTCTTCACTTCTTCTCCCCCCCCCCCGCGCGCCGGTTGGGAGGGAGGCACGAGCCGCCCCACCGCCAACTGTCTTCTCACTTTGCGCATGCGTCCCAGGCACCTCTCCGATTCCTTCCCACCCTGCACCCAACTTTACCCCAACAGTTTTTGTTTTTTTTTAAAAAAAAAAGCTTCAGCCCTTTAACTTTGAAGCCCCCCCCCAACTTCTCAAATGCTCGCACCCTCGGGAAAACAAAGTATCCCAGACTTTTTTTAAAAAAAAAATCCAATTTCCCACAAATTGCCTTACCGGTTTGGTTTCACCCGACTGCCGGCTCCGCCCGGCTCCCCTGACCGCCGCCGCCGCCGCCACCGCCCGGATTCTCCACAGCTGCTCCTTACAAACCCCACCCACTTCGTGATTGACAAGAACCTCCACCCTATTGCATAACCTATGCAAACTTCATGAAGCTCTACAGTCATATAAAAGAGGGCCGAGTCCGCCCCACTTTCAGATTGACAATAGAGAGCAAGCAATGGGAAAGCACCATGCTCTCCAACTTCTGTTTGATCGTGTCATCGGGCGCTGTCCGATTCCGGAATGATGGAACCCGACGACCAATCGGCAGCCAACCTCCAGAACAATCTGATAGGCAATGGCGATAGACCAATCGTGCCTGGATTAAGTAAAAATGTATCCAACTACACACGGAAGGCGGGCCATTCCTTTCCTAGACTTTGTTGTCATTGGCCGTGTGTTTGCGGCCAATAAGGACGCATGAAAAAAGTACTGTAGTCATTTCCCGGTAAGGGCGGGTTTAAGTTGGAGGTCACGCCCACCCAGTGATAATAGGATCAGCACAAACCAATGGGGTTTTCCCGGCAAGCCCCGCCCCTTTAACCCTTGCGAACAGGCTTGCAGCAACCAACGCATGGAGCTTACTTCCCGCCGTTATGGCTCTCCAAGACAAAATGATTTTCCGTAGGAGCCATTTTGAAAGTTTCTCACTCGCGCCCCCAGAGGCCAATGGACGCGTTTTCCTTCCTTCCTCCGCGAAAAGCGGCGAACAGGTTCTGTCTTACGTCTGTGGCAGTTAGAATTGTGTGAAGTCCTTTCGGGAACTGGGATGCTCCTCTACCACCCCGGATTCAAGGATTATCTTAAAATGAAGGCGCAGTGGAGCAGGGGGAAGGTTCACTTTCGACGAACATCCAAAATGATTTCATAAGTAGCCACACCATTGATCAAAGTTGAATTAGAAGAACCAGAGTATTGTGATTTGATTTGTGGTTGGTAGAAGGATGAGGTGAAGCAGACATATCTGATTCTGAGCCTTGTCTCCAGCCGGTAAACAGGCATACTCTGTACTTACAGACTACAACGACAAGCCAGTGTTGGCAACCTTAACATGCCAGAAGTCCAAACTGAATGGCAATTCTTAGGGTATACTTTGAGATTGCAATTCCAACACATTTATAGGGAAGAGTTGTGGTTTGCAAACAACCAATATGAGAACTGCAGGGAAGTTATTCAAGCCCAATTATGTGTACAACTCAAACTAAAAATGGAAGAATTAAACTTCATATAGGTCTAAGACTTGCAGAGATGCTACAAGTTAAAGCTAGGAATTTCTGGCAGCCAGTAGTCCAATATTACATAGAAATATATGGGCAAAAGAAATGAACGTGATAGCCAGAAGGAGCCTACAATTAAGCAGAATTACATCTTGTGTATAGAATTTAAATTTAATCTAACATTTTAATCCATATTTGGATGTTGGTACACTCTTAATGTCCATCTATCCTAGCTAACATCCACATTTGCAATGGAATACCAGAAAAAAGCTAGGCTATTTTCCCCTACATTGGTTTACAAAATTTATAGTGAACTCATTGCACATTTTTATGGCAACACATGCATTTGAACTTTTTTCCTTGAAGCAATTTTTAAAAAATGTTTTGTCTCCTGCACAAAGATTGGAAAAACTGCTATCTTGAACCTTACTTTAAACATTCATTTAAGACCCAAATCAATCACTACATGTGGATTTTAGGAAAGTACTATCAGGGTTTATAAAAATTATCAGGATGATAATATTTTTTGCAGTAACACAGGATGTTTATAGAACTGAAGTGCAATTCCTTTCACATCTTTGAATGACAATAACTACCACCTTTGAAATCCGTGTCATTTGATCAAAGTGGCCAATTCTTTAAGTTTTTTTCTGGGATGAGAAAGACAAGTAGTTGGAAGATGAGTTCATCACTCTGTTAAAAAACCTTCCATATAACCGATCCTTCAAAAGATTCTGTGAAAATCCATTTGGGAAACAAAACTACTGATGTTCTCACAAATGCATTTGGCTAAAGCCTGTAACTGAAATTCCATTTGAACTTAGTGGATAAACCATCCTGTGTGAACTGCTTGGTTTTGGCATGCATGATGTGAATCCAGCTTGTAAACTAATTTTACAAGTGTGTTATATGAAGACAGCCATCTGCGGTTCAATAAATTATACCAAGCTGGCTTAGCATGTTGCAAATTCATCAGTTGTGCCACTAAAAGAGCAGAATATCTCATTTAATTATAAAGTTGTGAAAATATGTGAATAAATATGAATATCAAGTATCATCCATGAGACTTCTACAAATTCTAAAGTAGTAGCAAAGCTGCACAGCTTTTACATTCCAATGTATTAACTAGAGCTGCAACTCTAAACAAGAATTGCATGCTTGATGCATATTAAGCTTAAATATACCCTGACAAAATTGCTTTCAGGGTCATATTGAGCATTTTTACTACAGCAGCCACTCAAACTACACAAGTAGCACATATCTGTTTATATATTGTAGAAAAGTAAAAATAAATAAAAATGCTACCCAATTTCTGAAAATGGAGATTCCTTATTTATGACCCACCCAAAATGCATGGATTCAAAATCTAGACTAAAGGTATGCTGTAAAGATCACAGACGTTTGGAAACTATTATCACTGAAGTAGTCGAAAGAATATTTCTTTGTAAACAGGGAAACAAGGAACTTTATATAATCATTCATCCCTCTAGACCCCTAAACTTCAATGGATGCCAATCTTAAGAAAAATTAAAAACAAATAATGAAACTGCTTCATATATATAACTAAGAACTGATAAATGATGATTGACTAGGTTAGGATCTTAGCCAATGTATAAAGCTAGTGCATGGACATAAAGGAGTGAAGCTGCTTCCAGCCTAGTCTGTATACATGCACTTAATTTCATAAGGAGTTAAGGATAGACAGTATGGTTGTCACTGTATTATTCCAGATGTCACAAACAAAACAAGCAGCAAGATAACAAAAAATTCACAGCAGATTAGAGGAAAATTTTTCAGACAATAGCATTAAACACCTGATTATCGTGGAAACAAACTGCTTTCAAAAATGAGAAATTATGATATAAATCAAGATAAATTAAGAATTTGCTAGCATACTAGGAATGCTAAGCATTTGAACTGGGATGTAGTTTTATGTTATGTACATAGCAACTCTCCCCATTCCACTTGAACAATAAAGGACTACTGGCTTTTGCAAATGTTTATTGACTCATTTACTTCTCTTATCAGTTCTGACCTACACTTTCTACCCACTCGTATCCTCTCCCTCTCCCCCGCAAAGCCAGCCCGGGTAAGTTCTCAGAATACAACAAAGGGGCATTTCCTCTTACTAGCAGCTTCCTCAGGATGAGAGAGGAGAGCGGCTTCCCTTACTAGTGAGTAATAGAGATGAAGGAGGAGGTGGTCAAGGAGTCAAAACACAACACGACTAACATTAACAGGAAAGGACAGAATGGGAAGTGGGTGTTAAGGCGCCTCAATAACATGACATAACTGCACGGGCTAAGGATAAGAGGGAGCAGCCGCAGGAGTGGAGAATTTCCCAGGCCCTGATGGACACGAAAAAGGAAAAAAAATTCCTAAAAGATTACAAAAGTTATTTCATGTTTTGAGTCACTTTAACCGTGACAGGTGAGGGAGGGAGGCAGATCCTCCTCCACACTAACAGTCCGTGGCAGGCAAGTGGGCAATGCTAGCAAAGGGGCTGCTAGCGGATGGTGTAGCGCACATACGGCACCTCTGTGTCTTCACCACTGTCATCATTGCAGCACAATTCAAAGACCAGGGCTTTTACATGACGCCCGATCTTCTTCTTGGAAACTCTGGTGACAATCTCCGTCATCCTGGAAGGAGGAAAGGAAAAAGACAGCTGTCAGGCAGATGCAGATTCAATTGAAGTAAGTCAGTGCCCTTGCTCATGTATTAAAACAATACATACGGCTGATCATGGCGCTCCTTCAGCTTGGCTGGCTGCATAAAAAATGAGTAAAGCATAGAGACTCCTTGGGACAGCATTGTTATCTCCAGCTTGTACTCTTTCTACATGTGGGAAGGAAAAGGAAAAAAAAAAGTTCTTTACCGAAAAGGTTTTCATATCCATTCCCAAGCCTCTTCTGAAGCTATTAACATATTGTGGCAAATGGTGACCAGGACACTCTCTATGCTTACCTTGAAATAAGCCAGGAACTCACGCAGTGTCATCTCCTGTCCGTCAGGCTGGATACCCTGCACCTCAAAGCGGTCCCATAAAGTCCATTCAGTATTATAGTACTGAAGAAAAAATGCAATACAAGTGTTAGTTGCTACAGTTAATGCTCAATAAAAAGTGCAACAAACACAAAAGCATAATTCATGATCAGTTACTCCATCTAAGAAAGCATCATAGTTATTCTAATTTCTAACATGTGAGGAAATGGAAACGTTCTTAGAGCAACTCTTTTGATCTCTATCTCTCTATCCAAATAACAAACAGAGAAAAGGGACAGAAGTATTCTCCCCTAACAGATGGAGATAATGAAAACAAAGCAACAAGTACACAAACAAAAGAAATGAAAGAGGCAGTTGCAAGAAACTCTCAGAAAGGCTGATTTACATAAACTTCCAAGAGACTTCAGCATGCCTCTGGCTCTCTTTTCCTTTCTCTACCTTAAGTTGCTACAGAAATATGTCCCACTTGGCAAAACTTACCAAAAAATAAAGGAATTTTTTTTGACAAGCTTTAGTAATATTCTTTGCATGGTATTCAAAGAAGGAACTATCAAATGCAAGTTCAAGAGATTTTTTCCATTTAGTATCAGAGGCCACTTGTGTAAACAAAAGATGAATATACGCGTGTGAAAAAAGCCTCCCCACTCACCTTGTTCTTTGGGCAACAAATCGGCTCAGAAAAGCCAAAGAAAGGCAATGCCAGGTTAAGGAAACCATTCTTGTAAGATTCAAGTCGCTTGTGGCCCTGTATTACTTTGTATAGTTCTAAACAAACCAAGCCTACTACAGCTGCAGTCGTCGTGGCAATTGCAGGTATAATTTTCCCTGCAATCAGCTTGCTCTGAAAAGAGGAGACAAAAGAGCTTTTTGATTTTTATTTTAGACAACATCTAGGAATTCAATGAAGCGTCCACAGCTTTTCCTCACCCCATTTTTCAGCCAGGTGAGGTAGGTCAAGCTAAAAAAAAGTGATTGGCTCAAAATCACCCAGTGAGCTTCCATAGCTGTGACTGAAGTATAGGAAAAGTCTGCACTGTCTCCCTCACACCCCTAATACATTCTACTGTACATAACCTTTATCCATCATAGTAAGTTTACCTTATGCCGGTCAGCAGGAGGAATATCGTAATTTTCAGCTCGCAAGTTAGAAGCAGCAACAATAAAATCCATATGGAAATTTGTGTCATCATCCTGAAATTTAGTACAAACAAGGTGATAATTACAACCAGCAATGTCACGGTCCTCAGCATTCTTTTGGCTTTGGGACCTGCACAGTGAATGCCAGAAAAAGTCTGAAGTAGCTTGCTAGCCAAACCAGAAGCTTACCTATGGCTTCAAAACTGAACAGTAGAGATCATTTCTGGTATCATTTGCATGTCAGATTATAGTTAAATAAACAATTTATTCATTTAAAAATGCCTTACTTTTTCAAAATCAATTGGAAACATCCTGAAGTCATGAAGTTGCTGAGGACTCGGAAGTGAAGATTTTAGTTCTTCTAACCGGCTATCATCTAAGAAAAATAAATGCAGCAATTTCAGAAAAGACTGCTACAATGCATGTCATCTCTTTCTCAGCAACCTAAAACCTTTTCTGCTCTAAGCTGATATAGTGCACTGCAATCTCAAAGCCCTAAACTTGTTTACTAGTCCAACTCTGGCTTAAATCCATGAACAGCATTTCAAAAAAAGCTATTAAAATCTGATAGTAATTATGCAAGCAGCACATGAATTGCTCCAGAAATGAAACAGTAAATCAAAATATGGATTGTGAAAGTGTGAGAGATAGCAACACTTAAAGAAGAAACTGGGCCTTCCATTCAATAGAATCAAAATTATTCAGAGACAAGACTTATTCTCACTCAAAGCCTGGCATTCTTTGCTTTTCTTTAGTTAAAATCTTGCCTTTGGCAGACTCATTTTATTCCCAGTTCTTACCAACGGAAGCATTGGCATTCTGTAGCTCCTGATCAGAGATATGGATGCGGACACCAGACTTGGGAGTGAATTCAGGAACTTGCACCTGGCACAGCAGCTCCACAATAGTTTCTCTGTCTTTAGTGCCAGTGATGCCATATGTTTGGGCAAACAAGTTTGCAGCTGCCACTACATAATCCATGTGCAAAGGCTGTGGAGGTAACGTTAGTTGAGTCAGATTGGCAATTTTTCTGAATGCAGCCTTTTTAACTAAACATTCTACACATGACCAGATGAAATTCTACTTCAGCAACCAGCTTCTATCTGAATTGACTAGCTAAAATGAATCCATAGATATATGTATACAGTTTACATACAAGAAAACTGATTATCTACTCCAGCTTAATTATATCATCCCTAGGTTTCACCCATTGTCTTCTAACAAACTGCCTTATATGCTACATCCTCTATGCGTATTTTTTTCCTCCTGAGTATTATATTCCATGCATCTGACAGACTGTGCTCCATAGCTTATGCAGTAATAATAGTTGAAGTGCCATTAAGCTTTTTTTCTATTAACAATCTATTCCTTTGAAGCTGCAATAACAAGTCAGAGGAAGCAAAAGATCCAAATTAAATGCTGGCGGTCTATCACAGTGCCTTTAGCCAAAATAAGCCAAGAGAAATTCTCATCCCTAAATATGATAATCAGATCTTGAGTAGAACCATTCATAAATTATTTTGCACAACTTTTCTTTTATCTCCTATATCTCTCTGCGAGTGATCACAAGCTGCCTGAGAAAGGTAATTTTAGACTTTTGACTATCTCAATGTTTAGCATAAATATCTTTGCTTCTCATTGAAAATTGCACTAATTCATCAGCTAGCAGTCTACACCTTTTCCAAAATGGATAAACTGTAAGCTATATTTCCTCCTTCTAGCCATGTTTCTATTTTTATAGATTTATTTTAAAAAAACATATATATTTAAATACAGGTAGTCCTTGACTTACAACCACATTTAGGACCAGAATGTCTGTAACTAAGCAAATAAAAGTCATAAAGCATCACATCATGGGTGTCAAACCTGCCACAAGTTAAATCTCTAAATAGAAATGATCCTTGGTTTCATTTGTTGAGAAAGGTGTAGTTTATTAGAGAGCAAGCGTATTACAGTATTGCAAAGCCAGAATTGAAAATCGCCCACCAAAATCCCTACGTTCTACTTTTCCCTCCTTTAATCGTCTCTCATTCCCCCCACCCCCTGTAACCTATTTGGTTCAGGCAAAATGTTTTCCTAACGGTCAAGCAGAGTTTGGAATGTGGCCCCTTTCTTCTTCCAGCTGGGTGACTTTGAAGCAGAGTCTCAGAGGAGATACAACACTTTCATTTCCAGAAGCATTCCCCATCTCATTCCCCCTCCCCAGAGTTCATGGCAGTCTGTTACTGCATAGCAGCAAAGCACAAGCAAGAACAGGTGGCAGCTGACAATGTGACTGCAATAATCGCTTAGTGACAGCAATCCCAGCACTTCCCATTTCCGTTGTTAGCCGAGAATTGTGAGTCATTAATTGAGTACTCATCCCCAGCCAAGCCATTGTGGACTTGATCTCTTCTAGCCCTGAACCTTGGCAAGGTAAAGGACTGCTTCCTCTTGAACTCTCCCCACCCACATCTATGGCGACTTTGCTTTGTGGAGTGGCATGTAGACCATGAGCCACACAGCTCTGAGGCTGCTTGACATGCTGCAGCTCTGAAGCTACAAGAAACTTTGAGCTCTAGTGCAATGCAATTCCCTTTGCAGTGCAAAGCCTGGCCCAATACCACTGTGTGAAACTGCTACCCAGGAAGCCCCAGTGCCTCGGTCCAACCACCCTTGCTGCCTTGCACTCCAAGAACCCTGTTGCTCTGCATTCCACCACCCCAGCTGACCTTTGCCATCCTTTTGCCCCGATGATGATGAGGCATGCCTGCTCTAACCTTCTGTTAGTTCACATGAGACCATCTGCCCCAGGTCCTATGGGGAAACTGCCATGTGTGAGCTGGGGGAGAAAGTCCCATGTGGCCAGCAGGTGCCTTGCAAAGGGCCAGACCAGGCATGATTCACCAGCAGTAGGAGCAAAAAGATGGCAAAAGGCAGTTAAAGCAGCAGGGGCCATGGAGTGCGGGGGGTCCCAAAAGGCATCAATGGGGTGCGGGGAACTTGAAGTGCCTTTGTGGGGGCCCTAATTTTGATCATGTGACCTTTAGAGATTGTTCACATGTCTTACAAAATTCCTGTAATTTCAAACGGGCACAAAACAATGGTTGTAAGTCGAAGACTACCCATGTAAATGCCAATATTGCACTTTGTAAGGGCAGAAGACCAAAGTAGGAATCCTTCTTCTATCACCTATAATCTAACTAACATATTTTTCAATTTTCAATCAGATCAAGATTCTTACATTTTTGACATCAAAAGTGAGTGGATGAGGACATCGCTTTGGACCTGACCAGAAGAGGGTTCCTGAATTAGTTTTCTGAAAAGAAAAATGAAAATAGCGTTAAAAGGACAACAGAGCAAAACATACAATTTTACCATTATAAAGACAGACTAAGGCCCTGACAAAGGAATCCTTACCAACTCACCTGATTTGGGGGAAAGTTGTGCAGCAACTGACGAATATTATTGCTATACTGGGTATGCCAATGATTACATGCCCAGGCCACACAGTCACCCCAGGATTTAGGACGATCAGTCACTAAGCTTTTGAATACAGCTTCCAAAACCTCTAAAGGTTGAGTGCCAGGCAGCTTTTGGGTCCGCTCCATGAATTTGGCGTCTCTGGAAAGTAATGAGAACTGGTTCAGTGATTTTCCCCTGAGGCTAATAGTAACTGCAAACCATACCACTAAGATGCATATTTTCACCATTCTGAATCAATTGACTTCATTAGAGATTATCAGAAAGCATTATACATTATTGAATAGTGTCAAACCTATTGAATGCAGGGAGCTATACCTTAGTATTTATAATGAAAAGTTAACCACCTTTAGCCGATTTTGGGCCCTCAATACAGTATAGTACTTACGTGATATACTGGTTGACATTTTCTGCAGGCTGCTTGAAAAGGCCTTCAAATTCATCACGGGCCCACTGGAAAATAAAACAACAGGAGTTCCAACCTTGACACAGGAATTAAACCAATTGGTTCCAAGTGCTGAGGTTTGTAACAGTAGTTTGTCCCATGTTAACAGCAAGATAATTTGACCAAAAAGAATCACTATAACACTCCAATTATCACCTTCCAACTACAACGAAAACCTGTTACTGTATTGTTGTTATCAAATGTTTGTATCATTGGAATCTCACCTGTAGAGTATGCTCAATAGCATTAGGAAAGTTCTTCAGTGTACAGATAGGGATAGATTTTTCAGGTGGATCTTGGCTAGAGCTATATGATTCTGTTAGGAATGGGATCACCACCTGGATGTTCCCTTTGGTCCCCAGTGTCCCTGATTCCAGCAGGGGCTTGCGGTAGTAGACACAGCGACGATCCATGTACATCCCTAAAGACAAGTATGCAAGAAAATTGTGAATGATTGCCAGTCAGGATAGCACTGGAGGTTAAAAGCCTCAAATTGGATCAATTATATTTTCAGTGGTTGAAGCAAGAGCACTTCATTTCCATAACTATTGTACTTGCTGTGAGAGCACTTATGATCTAGAGAGCAGACAAATCTAATCTTCAGTCATTTAAAACCAATTCATTTTTTTAAATCTAAAAATTGGAGATAATGTAATCTCCGTTGGTAATGATTTGGTTTAATTCAGTCTGAACCTTTGGCACTCTTTCAAAAGTCACTGGAGCTGGTCACATTCTTGTCTATTCTTCTAACATTGTAAACACAATAGCATAAAGCTTCACTACATTAATCTGTTATACTTCTATCCCCGGATATGTTTCTAACATTAAGATGAGTTCGAAAACCACGTGCAGATACCTACTTGCATCTACGTTGTCCAGTGCATTTGCCACCCCATCAAGATTCTCAAAGAAGTCGTCGTCATATATACGTTCAGTGTCTGGGCCTACACGATCTTGGTGGCTTGTGATGTGAATGTTTGGGTTCATTTCTTTCACAGCAGCTGCTGCTGTATCAGATTTCATTTTCTAGATAGATCGAAACATTAATTCAGATAGATCGAAACATTAATACTTACTCTGGGTATAGAAACTTCACATTATAGCTTCCAGAATTATCACTATTTTAAAAAAAATAAAAATAAAAAGCAAACACAGTATTCACAATGGATCACAAAGACAGGTTTCTGGCCCTTAAATTTGCCAAAATCAACTGTTAAACCTCCTCTAAACTCCCAAGGCAAACTATGACAATTTTTCACTGAAAGTACTATGACTGATCCTTCTGTAACCCCAGAAATCATACCCCTGATACTAATGGAACAGACCGTAACATCCCAAGGTCGGAAGAGGAATTGCCGGTTGAGATTGGATTTCTCAATAGTGTCCATGTCAGTCACAGCCACCTCTCCCCCTTGTCCGCATCCCAGACCAATCATAGCAAAGTTCTTCAGCAATTCACAGCCAATGGCACCAGCACCAACCTAAGAAATAGGGAAAAAATGTCAGCAGGTTGCTTGGATGGATATACCAAGAAACTGAAAAAACATGTCAAGACTTACCAGAAAGTATTTTTGCTGGCTTAGTTTAACCTGTAATTCATTGCCAAACACAGCAATCTGTCCATCATATCGGCAACGTTTCTATCAAGACAGGGGGGGAAAGAGACAACCAGTTTGTACCTGTTCTCCAAAGTATGGAATTTCCCCATTTCCCTAATCCTGCTCATTAATAATCAAAATCAATAATCATAATTTATTACTATAAATGCAGAACACTGCATTTTATTTATATACTACTTCAAAAGTTTCAAATTCCCAGTGCTACTGTTTTCATATAAATGATACAATAATTTCATTATGAGCCTATTCCTGGTCTTACATGCTACTTCAATTGCATACCAGGGAATTCACGGGAAAGAATATATTACACATTAATATACTCCACCATCAAATTTAGTATAAGCAATTAAAACCACTCAATTTTTTGGCCTTAGGCTTCATATATAAACCTAACTTACAAATTATTTTCCCAACCATTTTGAGTAGTACTTTTTCCCCCATTTAAGTTCATTGAGTTATAACATAAGATACAAAATACGAAAGTAAATAGGAAAGCAGTGAGGTGAAGGAAGAGAAGTGAAGAAGAATTGGGAAAAAGAAAAAGAAGTGTTGACTTCCGACTCTCTCTGTTGCAGTAAAATAAGGCATTAACAGAGTACCGTATATACTCGAGTATAAGCCGAGTTTTTCAGCATGTTTTTCATGCTGAACCCCCCCCCCCCTCAGCTTATAATGGAGTGACGAAAAAAATGCCCTTTTTCCTGTAACCATTTTGGTCCCCCCGGGTTGCAGGCAGGCTTGCTAAAGCCAAAATGGGGCATGGGTGGGGGGTGCGGCGCCCCTCCCCCGCGCCCCTTTTTGGCTCCCAGGAGTTGCAGGCAGGCTTGCTAAAGCCAAAATGGGACAGGGGGGGGTGCGGTGCCTCTCCCCTGCGCCCCTTTTTGGCTCCCAGAAGTTGCAGGGAGAAAGAAACAAAGAAATCCTCACTGTTTAGGGAGATCCCATGTGCACTGAGCTTGAGTTGAGAGCTTCTTGTAATTGAGAGCTTCTTGTAATTGGCTGCTAGCTATCCTTGCTCAGGCTAAGCCAGGAGTGGGTAAATGTGGCCCTTTTACAACCTGTGGACTTCAATTCCCAGAATTCTCCCAGCTTGGCTGTCTCAGGAATTCTGGGAGTTGAAGTCCACAGGTTGTAAAAGGGCCACATTTGCCCACCCCTGGGCTAAGCTAATCAGTAGTGGAGCTCTAAGAATGCCAGATGAGAAGGAGAAAGGGAGGGAGAAAGAAAGAGAGAGAGAGAAGAAAGAAAGAGACAAAAAAAAGAAAAAGGAGGGAGGGAGGGGGGAGAGAGAGAGAGAGAGAGAGAGAGAGAGAATGAATGCAGGTATCTGTTAACAGAGGCTTGAACTTGCCTGAAATTAGATCAAGCCAGTGACTGGGTGGGCGTGGCTAGCTGGTCATGTGATATATGTGCATAGGGACTACTCAGAGGGCTGAAAAAAGTCATTTCTGACAGGCCCTCGCACTTCTGACCGGTCCTCACACTTACGGACATCCTCACATTTATGCCATCCAACATTCTTAACAACCATGTCACTCATTTCACAACTGCTTCTCTTCACCATGGTGACAAGATAGGGCAAAAACATAAAATGTGAGGACACATTTTACGGACAGTCATAAGTTCAAGGACTGGCCACAAGTGCGAGAACCAGTCAAAAATAACTTTTTCAGCCCTCTGAGTAGTCCATATGCACAAAAGGACTACCCAGTGCACAAAAGGACTACCCTGAGGGCTGAAAAAAGTGATTTCTGACAGGACCTCGCACTTCTGACCAGTCTTCGCACTTATGAATGGTCATCATTTATGCCCATTGTAGCATTCTTAACAACCGTGTCACTCATTTCACAATTGCTTCTCTTCACCATGGTGACAAGATTTTTGTTTTTGTTGATCCTCTTTTCCACTTACAGAGCTAGTTTACTGTTTTTTTTTGAAATCAATATTCAAAAACATTTAACCTACTGATGCCTCAATTAATGTAATTTTATTGGTATCTATTTTTATTTTGAAATTTACCAGTAGCCGCTGCATTTCCCATCCCTGGCTTATACTCAAGCCAATAAGTTTTCCCAGGTTTTTGTGGTAAAATTGGGTGCCTCGGCTTATATTTGGGTCGGCTTATACTCGAGTATATAGTTAGTACTTTTTGGTCATTCCCAGCATACATCTTATGCTTATATTAATAACTCACAGGACTGCAATTTTCCTCAGTCAAGGTATCCTTATTTTCTTCAGGCAAGCACTCCAATGCATCAAAATATAGCCATTGGATGATAGGCATGAATTTACCTGAACAGGCCTAAAACAGAGAAATAGAAAAGCAAGAACATTTGAATCTCTTTGATACTACATTGTATGATTCTGCCTGAAAAAGTCAGTTTCAGGAATAAACTGGCATTATTCACCATCACATTATTACAGAGGATGTTAACCAAATCAAAAGCTGCTAAAGCAGTGGTTTTCAACCTGTGGGTCGGGACCCCTTCGGGGGTCGAACGACCCTTTCACAGGGTCGCCTAAGACCATCCAAAAACACATATTTTCAATGGTTTTAGGAATAATGTTATGGTTGGGGGTCACCACAACATGAGGAACTGTATTAAAGGGTCGTGGCATTAGGAAGGTTGAGACCCACTGTGCTAAAGGGAAACATGGATTAAATGGAATGCTTTTTATTAACTGCCAAGTTTTTCAAATATTGTACCTTCATAACCTCTTGTGCAGCTAGGCCTCCAATGAAGGCATTGACAGGTGCCAGATCTCCAGAGGCTTGGAAAGCCAATTCCTTGATGATGTCCTCATTCAAATGCTCTTGCTTAAGTGGGGGCATTGCTTGCTCATTGAGATCCTTCACTAAAGATAGCACTTCACTAGCGTCTGCCTGAGGAAGAATAGAAAAAGTCAGATAAAGGCTAAGGAAAGCTGTGAGGAACTGTTTTTCATCAAAATCATAAATGTAACCTGTGCTAAATGTAGTCTATGTGAAATAATGGCTATCATTAAAAAATGCCTAAGCATAAAAGTACATAAAATGATCACTTTCCACAACTAGTGGTCCCTGAATAAAAATGTATTGCATTTAATGTAACGTATTCAAGCAGATTAAGAAATGGAAAATGAGCAACTCTGTACAAGATTTACACCAGCATTCCAAGCATTATTCTTTGATTAGTGATTTTGCTTGCAATAGTACCTGTACATTCTGTGGTTGATATGAACTACTGTTACTGGGGGGTGGGGATCTCAATTTGCAAATTAGAAAAAGGTGGAACCAAATAGCCTACCTGATTACGAGGCCTGGGAAAATGGCCATGCTTTTTGTGAAACTCATGCAAGGCCTGAAATGCCAAATGCAGCTGGCCTGGCCGATCAAACTTGCCAAAGTCAGTGATAACCAACTCTGGTTCTGGCAGAGAGGTGCGCAGAGATTTCTGAAAGAAAAATAATGGAGAAATTGAAAATAGGTGGCGATGCCTTCATAGTTACCCTTTTCTGGCAGGCAAGTTGCTTACTTCCAACCTCCAAGCCAGTGCTTACGTACCACCCAAGAACAGGCACAGGCAGATCAAAAGGTGCCAGATTGTTCTAATGGCAGGACATTGCTGGGAACCATGGGAATTTGCCCAGCAAAATAAATAAATAAATGCAGAATCTGTCAGAAAAGACACTTACAAAGCTAATCTTCTTTGGCATTTTGACTTGGGTAACAATGCCACCACGTACATAGTCTGAAAAGTTGGAGGTGTCACCAATACTAAACGTGTAGGGACCTAGAAAAGAATAAGAAATACACCCATACAGATGTCACAGGCAAAGAACCACACTGAAAAAAAAACCATTGGCACTGCAGAATTGCCATATTAACTTGCACCAAGAGTCCTCAACAATCATGTCAAATTACTGCAATCTTGGAGAACTTTCTTAATAGACATGAGGAAGAAGTAAGAGCCAATTTTTCTAACACTTCCACAATAGAATTAAATTGCAAGTAACAGTGGAAGAAAAGAAATATGCCATCATGGTGCAATAAACAAGCAGCAAAGAGAGAAGACAGACTGTGGAAAATGTTTTTGTTATGCTGTGCCAGAGGAATTATATTCTGAATAATGAATTGGAGAATTTTCAGAAAATTTAAAAAAAAAATCATACAAAAGAATGAGGATGCTACAATGAATATCTTTCTACATTCTCTAACATGCTTATTCATAGCATGCTTAAGACTCACAATCAAATGTTTGTAGGCTTCTTTTTTGTTTTGTTTTTTTCACCTTCCAGTCAGTCTTCACTCTTAGACAACTCTTTGCAGTTTTCTTGGCAACAATTTTAAAAATAGTCTGCCCTTGCCTTCTTCTTATGGCTGAGAAAGTGTGACTGGCCCCAAATCACCCAAACAACTTTGTGCCTCTAGAACTACTAGCCTGATATTTTTCACCACTCCACCAAACTGACTGTCACTTGTAACTCAGGCTAAGATAATGTTATATATTAGACACTCTACATGATTCTCAACATACCAAAAGGTAATTTTGTCAAACAGTAAAAAGAAAAAAACCTTTTGACAGATATTCCATTCTAGTAACATCTAAATTTTGTGCAAGTCAAAGCAACACCATGCCTCACCTAACACTTTGATTTCCATTGGTTCACAGCTGTTAAGCTCTTTCATGCCCTCAACTTCCATGAAAGAAACAAAGTCTCCGCTTTCAAAACCATGCCGAGCCTCATCTAGACAGGTTACCTCTCCAGGGCACCCCTGTACAGGAAAAAGAAATTTGAACAAAATTCTGAGTTACTGTATTGGTCTCTGTGAGAAAATTAATAAATCCACCTCAAAAACAGAACCTTGACTGCCAGCTTCAAGAAGTAATTACCTTAGTAACCATTGAGACCATCGCACTAAGTGGCTGCTCTCCATTGGTATCTGTCACAACCATGTTCTCACCAAAGTCACAGAACAACTGGCTGTAAGAAAACGAAAATGGTGAATTTACGGGCTCTGGACCACCTTCAGCACTGTGACAGATGGTCTTAAGAGCTAAGGTTGGTAGCCCATAATTGGGCTGTGAGGCGCATGACATATGGTGGGTGGGAATCCCAAACAGTTTATTCCAACCAGAAGAAGAACCCTACTGAAAGAAATAGTCACAACACAGAAAAGGGTATAAAAACAAGGCACTATCTTACCCAAAGAGTCCCTTTGTATCTGCCACTACAAGTTTGATATTTTGGCTGTGACAGAAATCACTAATACGTAACTGTTCCTCCAAGGGACAATTGGTAAGCACAACTACCTGCAAAAAGGAGATAGGGAGATAGGCGGTTATGAAATCGGATGGATGGATGGATAGAAGAAAAAGCCTTTGAAATAAATCACACCAGAAATCTGGAGCTCTCCAGTATCAGCTCACTGTTCAGATTTCCTGGTCTATGGCAAGTAGTATTCCCAATCATGTCTTCTCTCCCATCCTATTTTTCATTTTATTTTTTGTAATGCTCAAGAAACTCTCAAGAACATTAGATGTTTGTGTATATAGAAAATATAAGCCAAATATCTAACTAGATTGTTTACTGAACCAGAAAAGTAATTCTTGATATTAAGTGCTTAGTAACCCTCTCTCCTGAGAAATTAAGAAATTAAAATACCTGGAAGTTGTTAAGAAAGTCCTCACTGAGGGGCCCAGTGTAAGCAGTAACAGGTACATAGGAATTGAGCTCAGCGAGCCGTGTCTGAGATACTTCAGCACGGTTCTTTCCAAGGTCTTCCTCACGAAGGTAGAACTGGAAGAAAGGATGGAGAAGAGGGGGATGTTTTAGTAGTAAATATGTTTCAGTAAAGGGAATCACAAACAGAACCATATTTAAGTGACTGAATGAAGAACATACCTGGGAAGAGAGATCAGACCATTCAGCTACGCCTTGGTCATGGATTGTAACTGATTTAACGCCACCCAAGATGATGTTTTTTGCTATCTCCACACCTAGTCCTCGCAAACCAGATACCAGGATGTTGGCATTCTGCATTCGTTTCATTGCCTCATGGCCCAATACATATCTATTCAGAATAAATGGGAAAAGGGATTAAGTTTTCAGTGCCTTGTTGGTCCAACCTGAAAACTGAACATCCTATAACCAGGCAGTTTCCTCTCAACATCTGATAAAGTTCAACAGCTCCAAAACATATCAAAACTTACTATTCCCATATTAGACTGGTACTAACAATCTACTTTTCAAAACAGTATGCCTTCCACTCTCCTTCTCATACTTACAGCTGCCTTGAGTATAGACCCTCATCAATGTCTGTTTCACTTCCATTCTTGGCCATACCCTGGAAAGGACAAATGTAATCACTTAGTCCTTGGCTGCCTTTTGATCATTAAAAGAATGTGATAAAGGAACACAAATAACTAAGAACAGCCGCTATTTGGTTTCTATATTTTATCACTCTCAATGCATTTCAAATATTTATTATTTACTAAGGAAGAATTTAAAGTACAAAAAGAAGTCAAGAAGTAAATCATGGATGGCAACTCAGGGAATATATTTCACAAACCCACAACTGCATTATAAGAAAGAAGAACAAATACAAGAGAAAACGAGCATTACAGCATTCTTCGTCTGTATTCCTCTGGACAAATCTGAGTATTCCTTTTAACACTTTATGAAGACACACTTTCAGGCTTATTAATTCCTTACAGAAGCATGCAGAGCACATTTTTTCAAGGGCACAACTAAGGCTACCTATTACCAGGGAGGAGAGTTGCAGTTTTCAATCCCACACACCATCCCAATCTGTAGTACTCTCAATGCATAGCAGTGGTTTCCCAATATTTAACAATCTGCCCCAAATTACTTCTCCAAGAAATGAAACCAAAACAGTAAAAGCCTATCTTTTTTTAAATAACAGCACAATATACATTCTCCAAGCTAAGAAAGAGCTGAACACAAGCCAGTCATAACTCATACAAGATGACCAGATGACTGCAAATTCATATTACAAATACAGGTAATCATTGACTCACAACAGTTTGTTTAGTGGCCATTTGAAGTTACAACAGCACTGAAAAGATGTGACTTGTTTTTTGCACATATGATCTTATAGCATTCCCATGGTCACGTGATCAAAATTCAGACAATTGACACTCATATTTATGAAAGCTGCAGTGTGCTGGGCTCATGTGATCATGTTTTATGACAGACAAACGAAGTCAATGGGAAAGCCAGATTCACTTAAGAACTGTGTTACTGACTTAACAACTGCAGTGATTCACTTAACAAATGTGGTGAGAAAGTGGTAAAATGGGGCAAAAATCACTTGTCTTACTTAGCAATAAAAATGTTGGGCTCAATTCTGGTTGTAAATCGAGGATTACCTGTACTACCCACTGCCTGCTATACCACTTGCTCTACTAGGAAAAGAAAGTATGTGTTGTAACATGTACAAAAAGCTAGATATAAGAGATAGTAACAATGGGTACAATGACTTATATATATATATATATGTATGCACATCAGTAAAGGTCCCCAAGATGCAAAATCAGGGAATTTGACTCCTATATAATCAAAGGTCGCAGATTCCAGATTATCTTGTGCATTTTTATGGAAGTGTAAACTCTTGTATTGATTTTGTAATAATTGCTATCTATAAACATATTCAAGATATAACTATTTGGATACTTAATGGTTTCTATCAATTTCACAGGAAAGGCTCTAACTAAGGGAAGGACTGTAATTCAGACTGTTTCAATCTGGGCGCAAAATCTAGAAATCCAGCTTAGATACATCATACACATACACACTAACAAAAGAACAGTACAGACGTAGAGTGCTTGCAAGTTGGGGAGGATTCTGTAATACAATATTAAGACCTTCTGCCTCCTCTCTGCATCATGACAAGATCAAAATTAATGCTGTATTTACCCTTTCTCATCTTTAAAGCTAACATATTTTCTCTGTGCAAGTAGAACAAGGGTCTCCAACCCCCGGTCCGTGGACTGGCACCAGGCCACAGCATGCCAGAAACTGGGCCCTGCAAACAAGTGAAGCCCCATCTGAGGGATGCAGGCAGCGCACGAAACCACACCCCCTCCGGTCCACAGAAAAACCTCTCTTCATGGAACCTGTCCCTGATGCCGAAAAGGTTGGGCTGCTGAGGTAGAGAATCAGTCTGTCAGAATCAGAGATAGTATGCTGTATTAATCAATTCAGAAACTTACGTTGGCAGGCGCTTCACGCAAATCAGTCTGTACGGATTTTCCAGAGGAGCAGTTTGAACCCGTCTTTGACTCTGATTCACCCAAGCGACGCTTCTTGGACAACGGCGAGCTGGACATCTAAATGCACAATGGAAAATACAGATATAATACAATCTTTGATAATCTACTCATTTTGCAGCAGGATTATGATTCTGCCAAAAACAAAAATATCCTATGTAATAGGCAAAGTACTTCTGGGAATAAGTCAAATACAAAAATAGTGCCTATTGCAATGAAGCAGAAGCAATTAGCAATTTCCTCCCAATACTGATCCACAATCTTTGCTGCATGAGGGAATCAAAAGATTTGCTCCATGTGAAGAACATGTTGCTACCAGTGGTCTCTTAGGACACCCAGAAGGGACTATTTCCCATGTCCCATTGGAGTGCTAATTGCAGTATCAACCAACTAAATCATACCAGTTAATCAAGTGTAGCAGTAGTATAATGGAAAACAAACCTTTGAGTAAGCATAGCTTTCCTTTACGTTGTGCTAAAAAAAAGTGCTTTATATTGGATCAATTGAAAAGGGCACTCTTTCTTAGCAGATTTCTCATCAGGAAAAAAAAAGTATTTCCAGTATACTGGAACAATACTGTGTGGTATTTTAAGAGTGTTAAAATATGAAGTTCCTTTTTAATCTACTATATAAAACTAGTTATTTTTCAATGCTACACCTATTATCGCAGCATTCTGAACCAATGACATCAGTTTAGGCTGTTTTATGGCAAATGTCTCCAAGATGCCACAGAAAGAACTCAATTGTAATCAATAGGCTAACTAAGGAGGGGCTACTAATGAATCAGTTTTAGTTGGCAAAAAAGAGCAGATGAATCACTCTTAGCTGGGAAAAATGATATTAGTAGCTATTTCCATTGAGTTTACTGGTTACAGAGCATTAGGATGTAACATTACTAAAATGTTTTTATACTTCTAAGAAACATCCCAACAGCAAACTCTGAACTGCAAAAAGTTAAACTGATAGTCCAATATGTAGATTTTGCAATGTGTATATTTTATTCACTTGGAAAAATTTGCACATTGTTGATCCTAAGAATAAGAAACATTAATCCTGAGTTATTTATTTTATCTATCCATTTATTATTTTATTCTTGTATCTGCATATTAATATTTATCTGCATATTAATATTTATAAAGTAGTATACTAGTAGTATACTAATTCTGAGTAAATACAAATACTTATAATAGGAATAATCCCAATAATCAGAACATATACTTAGTACTTTTTTGCAATTATCCTAACAGATTCCAATTTTACAACATATTACCATTTAGAGTGGTAAATGCAAGTAGGAAAAAGCATGAAAGAAGAAATGTTCACTATCCAATACAAATAAGTCCTCAACTTATGACCATTCAAAATTACGTTAATGACCATTCAAAATTACGATGGACTACCCAAAAACTATTTACAATCCTTTTCCAAGTTACAAAGGCTATTTTCACATATACCCCAGTCATATGATAGCATTTTAGGCACCTGGCCATTGTTTGCTGCTTTATGACCATTTGCATCCAGTCAAGTGATCACAATTTGTGATCTTGTTGGTCAAGTTCTGACATTTATTTCATTTCTGGCAAAAAAAAACCCATTGGGGAAAATTGACTGACTTAACAACTGCTGCAATTTTTTTTTTTTTGAGAAATCCAGTCTGGTCACATGATGCCTCAGTTTATGACTACAATTTATGACCATAAATCTGAGTTCAATTGTACCACAAATTCATTGGTAGAAAGCATTTCCTTATTTCTTCCCAAGGATATGCTTACTTAAGCAGGTAAGAACAAGATTCTTTAACTGAATCCTACAGCTTTACCTATAGCCTATTTAAATCCATCCAATGATATTATGTTTATTCTTGTTCTGTATGAATTCAGCATCTCATTATCAGCTCTATTCATCCTAGAAAAACAGTTTACTTCTATTATTGCAAGCCCTCTCACAAGAGCTCAATAAATGAGCATCCATTTCAAAAGAGCATCCAGTTCTTTTGCCATATGCTGAGTTTAATTAATGGAACCCCACACCATATAGCCTGCTCAATGATGCTGTATTATCATGATGTTAGACACAAATTACTGAATTTCCTCAGTCAAAAGAAAATCATAATAAAAAATATATGTTAGCCAGATGATACGTTGAAGTGCTTATACTCTTGTTCTAGCAGCCAAGGTAATATTAATCTGGATCTGTCTTAAGAAATTACAGCATGAAAGGGAAAAGTAACAACTGGTTCAATGATTGCAATGGTTCTCAAACCTAAGAAATTATGATGCTAGCTGCAAGGTAAGCTAACAATGCTTGAAAGTTTTAATGTCAGTTTCTGCAAAGCTAATACTTATGTATCATCTTTCCTCCCAATTGTATATATAATTTTAGTGTTATAAGTACAGGTAGTCCTCAACTTATAACAGTTCATTTAGTGACCATTCAAAGTTATAACGGAACTGAAAAAAGTGAAGTATGGCCATTTTTCACACAACCATTGCCGCATCCCCATGGTCAGATGATCAAAATTCAGAGGCTTGGCAACTGACTCGTATTAATGATGGTTCCCTGGGTTACATGACCTTCTTATAAGCAAAGTCAATGGGGAAGCCAGATTTGCTTAACCACTGTGTTACTAATTTAACAACTGCAGTGATTCATTTACCAACTGTGGCAAGAAAGGTCATAAATGGAGCAAACAATTCGCTTAACAAATGTTTCGCTTACCAACAGAAATGGTGGGCTCAACTGTAGTCATAAATCATGGACTCCCTGTAATCTTTCCTATCTGCTTGTAAAAACAGATCATAAAGACGGTGGATTTCTTGTTCCATGTAACTGTAAAATGACTGCAGTTGTCCATGTTCCACACCAATGTAACATTTTACTTCCTGATTAAATACAATTCCTGCTGGTTTTTGAGAAAGAATATACCATATCCAATCATCCAATAAGGAAATGTCAACTGCAAGTTAGTTTCCAGATTGAAGAGAAGCAATCTAGAAAAGAGCACCAACAGACAAAACACGTAGTAGGAAGTACAACTGATTTCAAATAAAAATCAGGCCAACAAAAAACAGGGAGTATATTCTTTTCTTTTCTCAATATGTGGAATAATATATACAAGGTCAACAAGATTTTTACTGCTTCATAAAACTAGGGGGGGTGGAGGGGAAGACAGGCAATGTAGAGTAAAAAATATAAACGGAATGAAGTAAAAAAGAAAAAAAAATGAAAGGAAGGCTTTTATAGAGTTAAATCACAATACTGATTTATGGTAACGAATGCCATAATCAGTAACAAAAGGATCATATAAAAAATTAAAATTAGTTACAAACTGTTCTTCTGTTCAGCTTTTGAAAAATATTCCTGTTACATCTGAGTTATGGCTGTATTATCAGACAATATTTTTTTGAGACTTATTAAGTTTCTGATACTGACAGTTGATCTGCTGGTTCAATAATTATCGGTTGTTATATTACTATAATTGTTTAATTGTAAGCGAGTTAGACCCTGCAAATAAAGCAGCATACAAATTCGTACCTCTCTGAAGTGGATTTTGAGGCTATTTGGGAGAGAGAGAAAAATGTCCTACACTAAAAAAAGGACACTGCTGACTGAGGCATACAACTGGACCTAACATGCTCAGCATTACAACTATGAAGCCCAGGCAAGGACAGCTTCCATTACTTAAAAGTTAATCCATCCTTTATGCAGGGACCATTGAGGAAACACAGCTGTCAGCTTTTTGATTAATAAAACCAAGTGAGCACTGGGTTCAGCAATTTTTTTGGTATGTTGTTTAAGCCATATATCTCTAATAAGAATGACAATTTTTATTTAGCCAGTACATTCACTGAACTAAAAGGTTATCAAACAGTACTGATAGTCCTCAAAGATAACTTTTACTATATTCACCTCTCCAAAGTTATATTTGTACTAATTTTCTAGCAGAAATTAAGCAGTAATTAAGCAGAAAAAGGCAAAGGGAATTATCTTGAACAAATTATATAACTCAATTATCCTAAGAATTTTGGAAGAATTTCCACACTTTTGAGTGTTTGACAATAAGGCCAAGCACTTATTTCAGGGTTCAAAAAAATATAAGACAGGGTCCTATTTTCAGGGAAATACAGTATAAAACCTGTTTCTTTATACGCCTGAAGAGCAATAAGAACAACCAATGAGTATTAATTTCAAGCATTTTATAACGTCATTTTAACAAATTAATATATTGATATTAATCCTGATAAATCTTGATGAAAACACATATAGTACATTATATGGTACTTTCCCCTAAAAGCATTTATTTGAACTAGGTGAGGAAAAAGCAGTAACACAAGAATTACATTAAATATAAGTAACTGTAGAATAAACTGTAAGAGCCAATGTGATGTTGATATTATGATGCTGGACTAGGAATGGGAAGAACAAATGTTCTAATCCTTCCTTAAACATAGAAATCAGGCTCTGTGACAAGCTGGCTAAAAAAAAAGTTCTGGTAATTTTATGTATTGATAACTTTGCTATGTGAACTGAAGTGGGCACAGTGCAAAACAAGAGGACTCTGCAACCATATGAGACAAACACCACAATGGTGAAATAAATAGCTGTGACTTGGAGCAAACAAGAAAAAACAGAGGTGCTTATGCAGTCACTAGAAGTTGAGTTCTAGAAGGAATCTTTCTCATAAAGACAGGCAGAAAATAGAACTGGATATTCTGGCATGAATGATTTGCTGTAAAACAGGAATTTTAGATACTCAATTGTTTAACAGTACAGCAATGAAGTAAGTTACCATATCAACAGGTTGCTCAACGTTTGGGGTTAAGTCAGGAATAGGTTTTATGTGAAATTACATTAAATATTCCAACAATGACAACAAATTTTGTCTGTATGTAATCAGATATCTTTTTTAACTATAAGTCAATATATTGTATCAACTCTGTGATCTACAGCTTCCCATTCTAGACTCATTGGAGTGGTTTTCTAAATGATCTGAAAACCCCAAATCCATATTCCATTCAGGATATCTTAACTCTACTATCTATATCTGAATTTTAAGCCCAGCAAAAGCCAACTCCCCCCAAAATTACACAAAGTAAGTTTCAGGAAATGTAAGGCATAATTCTATCGTTATAGTTCAGTAAAGCAATAAGCAGGGATATTCTATGTAATGATCAACCAATCATATCAGATATGCTTCAGAAAAAAAGGGAGTTAAAAAGACTCAGCACAAATACAATAATCTCTGCCATAAAGCCAAGGTGAAATGTAGTTCAGTTGAGGATTTTCCATCTAACAAATGCCCATTTCCATTGGCTCAATATATCCCATGATTGACAATTTTGCAAATTGGTGCATATATCAAATGCTAGATAAAATTGATTCCAAAAATAAAGTTGCCAATCAAGAAATAAGAAAGACAGAAGCCAGATTAGAAATAAAATAAAAATTATTATCGATGGTGAAGATGAAAGTCTGTAAAATTTCACAACTTTGGAACAAAACTTCATTAGGGTGAGTTTTTACATAGAAACCTGTATTTAATCTTTATTTATGTTAACTTTCTTGCTTTGGGTTTGAGAAGAACTTGTAAGGGCATAATAATGGGCATAAATACCATATTACAAAAAAGCATACGAGTTTGATGGACTGTCAAAACTTAGCAGCCACAAGTCCTATGCCTTGTCAGAACAGATCCCTTAAAATGCTTAACCCCTGAGGTTTGGTATATCTGTTGAAAGGCACAGACTACAAAGACATACGCTTACTATTAATTTTTTAAATTAATCCTGAGGTAATGAAAAGAAAGTAACAAAAAGGAAAACAAAGGCAATGTCCCAGGATTTTATATAAATGCCAAAATTAGATTCAGAATCCTATCTGGAGTTCAGCTTCCAAACTTCTTGACGTCTATAAAAGAAAGCATAAAACAGAATTGGAGAGAATACACTTTAAATAGTTTTGGCCTACATGAAGAAGGAAAGTTAAAATACACAGATAATTCTGATCTGATATGAAGTTCTGAGCTTTTCTACTATAAAACCCAGAAGCCATGAATGAAAACACATTCCATGCTTTCTTCCTCTTTATAGCTATCTCAGGTTAAAATTACAGTATCTGAAGAAATAAGTTACCAAAAAAATTGCCATGGAAACTTGACCTGGCATATTAATTGTCAATGCTTATGGGACATACAAGATATAGCCAGTCAATTACAGTATACATTTTAAATAAGGACTACCAATAAAGGTAGTAAGTTAAACAGGGCAATCTTTTAATTAGCTACTTGTGCAAAACAATTAAGTCACAAATCAGTTCAGGCAGATTTACCAGAATCACATTCAAGCTGCCCCATGACATACATGCCCAGGCAGACAAATACAAAAAATATGGTCTATATTACTTCAGATAGATAGGATTACATGACAGAGATAAATGTGATTATAAGACACACCCAGAGATACGTAAAAGGGCAACTGCCCTGATTGCCTCAAAATTCCTAACATATCCCTTTTTAATATATAAACTAGTAAGATACAAAACTACAGTACCTGTCTGCCTTCCCTACTTTCAGTAATATAGAAACTTCTCCAAAAATGAATTCTTAAAAAGTTAAAAAACCCAAATAGCAATTCTTGGAAAACCAATCCCAGTGGTAGAGAAAGTCAATGGAAAACTGAGGGGGAGGGAATTGTCATTTTATCTGTGCATTTTGGGACTAGATACTGAGATAACACCCACAACCAAGTCAACTGGAATATACCCTTATCAAAGACCACTGAAGAATCACATTTCCCTAGACCAGGGAAATTGTGGCTCTTTTACAACCTGTGGACTTCAACTCCCAGA
>WNWU01000054.1:11053066-11072176 GCA_012654045.1 Ptyas mucosa
GGCCGAAAATGAGGCACGAAGGCTGAAAATGGGGCGCATGGAGGCCAAAAATGGGACATGGGGAGGTGGCAATAGGCGGCAGCGACGATGGACAGCGATGGCGGAGATTGAGTGGTAGCGATCCACGCAGCCTGGAACAACTGATAGGCGATACTCCAGGAGGCAGATCCAACCGCCAATCAGGCTGCTGTTTTCTGCAAGGAGGCAAATTGCTGGGAGGCAATTTTTTTTTCTTGTTTTCCTCCCCAAAAGCTAGGAGCATCTTATAGTCCGAAAAATACGGTATTTTGATTACATGACCACAAGAGTGTTGTGATGACTGTAACTTTGGACACAGTTCAAAAGTCCTTTTTTCAGCACCACAGTTGCAACTTCAAATGGTTGCTGAAAGAATGGTCATTATTTGAGGACTATCTATATGCTGAATTAATAATAAATGTAATATATAAAAATAATTTAAAACCTCATCACCAATATAGCAATATGTAGCAGTAAGAAGCAACCTGGGAGCACAGCGAAGGTTCTCTCATGACAGTCTGCTATAACTCTAGGCACAATCAGCAATTATCAGTGACAAAGGTCCCTGCTTAATGGGTGAACTGTTCAACTAGGGCTCGAGACATTTTTCATTCATCTAGTGACCCTGGGCCAGACAAAGCTTAACCCAACTCACCCAAAAGTATTGTGAAAATAAGATGGCACTTACACGCTATGCATATTGTACTTTGGGATGAATAGATAACAAGAAACATAAAACAAAAATCATTCCTTAAAAAAAATCCTTTGTGTGTCGCTGTTTCACGATAATAGAAGGCAGAGCACTCCTAAAGGGAATATTGAATGAACTCATGAATCATCTACAAAATCCAATGTGCTTCTTTGCCAGGCTTTTAAACCTGGCAGATTTATATGTAGAAAAGTGCTACACTAGCTGTAGATTACTGTACCTCTGGACACCAGTGCACACATTTTATCAACATAGAAATGGCTTTTAAGAACAGGGTTAACTGAATAAATCTCGTTTATTTATTTAGCAAATTTATAAGGCTGCCCATCTCACTAAATGTGACTCTAGGCAGCATAAATAAAACAGACAGTTAAATATCAAAAACAAACATAAATAAAAACCAAAACTACAGGAGAATGGACAACATCCTAAATATAATACAACTATCTTGCAAGCTTCTTGTCCTCATGGAATCCCCAAAATACTGCAAATATATATATATATATTAAGGGCTTTCTATGAGGCTGGTAGGGATGGGGCTAACCTTGCCTTGGGAAGGATGGTGTTCCAGAGATCATGAGCCACAGTTGAAAAAGCTTGTCTCCCGGGTATTGTCAGATGGAGCTCTTTAGCAAAAAGGATATAACATACCACTCCTGCCAGGTGGAGTTTACTCAACATACTAAGTCGTAAGCCACTCTTTACCATCTGCAATAGCTGGATTCATACATCTTAAAACTTTGCTTGGTTTGCTTGGCACATGAACCCAACCGCATCTTTTTCAGTTCTAGTATTTGATGTCTCTCTACAAAAGGCAGTGATTGAACTTGAAGTTGCTGCCTTGGATTCTTAATGGAAGCATATTGTATAACATTTTAAAATGTAGTCAAAAATAACATATAAATATATCTTTCTAGCTGTTTTAATCTTTGCTGCATGATATATTAATGTGCAAAATGTGATGCTTAAATTTAGCATTTTTGTGGAGCTTTCTTGAGCACAGCTCTAGAGATAATTTAGCAGAGATCATTTCACAAGGTTTGTCACTTCTAAAATTAGTATATGTGTATATTTATAAATACATACATTACATACCCAGAATGTAACATATACCATTTCTGGTTATGAATATGTATGCAAAAAAATAAATGCTTTTCCATAATGTTTTATATAAAAATTAATTCCACGCATGATGCTAAGCCAAAATATGGCCTGCTTGATTTTAGGTTAGCATACTGTCCAAATCCCCCCCCAGCTGCAAAATAATCCTATGAGTCAACAGTAAACCCCAATAAGAAAGAAATGAATTAAAGAAAAATTCTTTAGGAAAATAGCCAGGGAAAAATAGGCAAGCTCTATGGAGCAAGGCAACATGCATGCATAACTGAGACCGAGTTGAAAAAACTGAGGAATGTCACCAGGGAGGCGGAACCTCAGAAAATTCAACTCAGTCCATAGAGCTAGAGCAGTGGTTCTCAACCTTCCTAATGCTGCGACCCTTTAATACAGTTCCAAACCATAAAATTATTCCTAAAACCATTGAAATATGTGTTTTCGGATGGCCTTAGGCGACCCCTGTGAAAGGGTCATTCGATTCCCAAAGGGGTCCCGACCCACAGCTTGAGAACCACTGAGCTAGAGCCTAGAACAGAGATCTTCAAACTTGGCAGCTTTAAGATTTGTGGACTTCAACTCCCAGAATTCTCCAGCCAGCATGGCATAGAATTCTGGGAATTGAAGTCCACAAGTCTTAAAGCTGCCAAGTTTGAGGACCCCTGGCCTAGAATAACCCATCCTGGCACCTCCCATAGATACACTATGGAGAACCATGGCTTATATGTTATGCAAACTAAGTCCAATTATTTCTTCTTCCAAAATAAACTTTTTTAAAAACTCAGAAAGTCCAAGGAAAAAGGGTATGTTTCCCTCAGATTTCAAACTGTTTGAAGACTGGGGAAGGAAATGATGACCCATTTCAGGATCCTGCAAATAGCCAAAGAAGCCAAATAGACATTCACAAGGCCAATGTCAGCACAATATGATACAGAAAGCTGAACCCCACCAGATTTAGAAGCTACTCAGGAAAAACAAACAGCGGGTAAACAAGAAAAGCACTAATGTTTAAATTGTGGCTGCTGAAAGGATGACCACCTGCTGATATGCTCATAGCCAAAAGGAAAATTTAATGCTGCAAAGATATGTACAGTAAACCACTGACATGTGGAATGTCAGAGCAACAATTTGATGCTCTCAGAGCAGAAATGTCAAGAATGTAGACAGACATTCTGGAAGTTACCAAATAGAAAATGAACTGGAATGGATCACTTTAGAAGAACATCAGATTTACTGTGGAGAAGAAAACCATTGCAGAAATGAAGTAGCCATCATTTTAAAATAGAAGGGTAAAGAGGTAAGTGCTTTGGTTCATCTCCCTACAATCAAACCAATCAGTACCACTGTGATCCAAGTCTATCCTCTAAACACAGATGTAGAAGTTGAATATTGGCAACTTGCAACCTTTGTCAATGTAACACACACACAAAAAACAAAAACAAAAAGACCTCATATTAATTAGAGGAGATTGGCATGCTAACATTGGAAGTAAAATGGCATCTGCAATAATGAATTTGGGCTCTATGTAAAAAATTAAATAGAAGACAAGCTAACGTTCTGATAAGAAGATTTAATATTTATAGCAAATATTTCTTTCAGTAAACTCAAAAATTATTCTGTATTATCACCAGATGAACAACCTCAAAATCAAATCTCTATCTGTAGCAAAGATGTAGAAATTATATTCAGCTTACAAACTCCTTGCAAAATTACAATTTAACCTAAAGAAAAACAATACAATAATCAGAGCAACAGGAAGTGACATGCTACCTGAATATACATTGGAGGTACAGAAGAGATTTAGCTGATCAGATTTGACAAATATAAGGCCTAGAGAACTCTGGACTGGACTGGACTGGACTGGACCGGACCGGGCCGGGCCGGGCCGGGCCGGGCTAGACTAGACTAGACTAGACTAGACTAGTTGGAAGGACCCTGGAGTCTTCTAGTCCAACCCCCTGCTCAGGCAGGAAACCTTATACCATTTCAGACAAATGATTGTCCAATCTCTTCTTAAAAACTTTCAGTGTTGGCGCATTCACAACTTCTGGAGGCAAGTTGTTCCACAGATTTATGACATCATTAAGGATGAGGCAAAGAAAAATATCCCAAAATGAGAAACCATAAAAAGATTAAATGAGTATCCATTACATACTGAAAATAACTAAAGAAAGGCCAAAATGAAAAACTACACAGAAAAATATGCATGCTGAGTTCCAGCAAAAAGGAGACAATCAGTTAAAGAAACTACGCAATTCTATGGGAAGGATAATAATGATTAAAAATAGAAATCAAGAGAACCACTTAGGTAAAGACGAGCACTCTAAAAGACAAAGAAGGCAGAGAAAAATGATATAAAGAAGAGGTGATATGGCTACATGAAAGAACTACACCAAAATAATTCCCAAATTGATATCTAAAAAGGCCTACTTGCTAGAAAGTAAAGTTACAATGTAGAATCATAAGGCTGAAAGGCACCTTGGAGGTCATCTTAAATGAGCCTTAGAAAATTTTGGTAATGACAAAGTTGCAGAATTGGATGAAGTACCAGAAAAACTACAATTTTATGAGATGACACAGTTAAGCACTACTTGTAGTCTGTAACAGATATGGAAAATAGAACAGTAGCCAAAGGACTGGGAAATATCTATTTGTTCCAAAAGCAAAAACAACAACATAGAATAGCACAGGTAGTCTTCAACTTACAACAGTTGATTTAGTGACTGTTCAAAATTACCATGGCACTGAAAAAAGTGACCATTTTTCACACTTACCATCACTGCAGCATCCCCATGATCATGTGATCAAAATTCAGACTCTTGGCAACGGACTCATATTTAATATGGTTGCAATGTCCTGGGGTTTTGTGATCACCTCTTGTGACTTTCTGACAAGCAAAATCAATAGGGAGGCCTGATTCACTTAACAACCGTGTTACTAACTTAGTATCTGCAGTAATTCATTTAACAACTGTGGCAAGAAAGGTCATAAAATGGGGCAAAACTCACTTAACAAATGTCTCACTTAGCAACCGAAATTTTGGGCTCAATTGTGGTAATAAGTCGAAGACTACCTATACTCAGATGTCACTTACAAGATTGTTTGCTACATATAACATATTTTATTGGATAAAACCCATATTGATTTGAATGTGGATTTGGCATTTTAAAAAATTCTGAATTACCAAAGTGATATGAAAATGGATTTTAAGAGGGATATGGAAAACAGTGCAAAAATGATTTACACATGACACCAACTGTTGTCTTAATAATTTAAATAAATTACAGTAATAATTTAAAGCAACATACAAATAATAAATCAAGAGTGACTTGGAAAGCCTTCCTATCTTGGATTTACAAAAGGAATGTCTGCAATCACAGAAACTCTTTCTAGGAAGAGACAAAGAGGAATTACTCAAGCTCCTGTTCCTGAAAAGAGACAAGACTTTTGTTGATTAGTACTAAATGATATGTTTTTGCAGTTTGATTACTGAGAAGGGATGAGATATGGGAATACATTGAAGTGCTAGACTAAAGGTATTAAATTATCCAAACTTATTTATATTTATGTGGAGAGTGGGGGAAGTAATCTATTACATCTTATTTTTCTTTCCTTTTTTTCCTATCTCTTGTCACTCTTCTTTCTCTTTTCTTTATGTTTCATATTTTCTAATGAAATGTCTGTAAAAAAAATGAAAATACCTTGGACTGCAAGAAGAATCAGTAAATACAAGTAGTCCTCAACTTACGATCAGAATTTCCATTGGCGAGCAATTCAATCGTTAAGCAATACTTCACAGTTCCAATAGTTCCAGTTACAGCTGTTAGGCCAGGACAGTGACTTCATTAGGTAAGGACCTCACACTTCTCCTCTGCTGTGCTTGCCTTTGCTTCAACTCCAACCCACTTATCTATTCCCCAGCTCTGCCCTTTGGCTGTCCCGCACTCCACTGCCTGCCCCCGACACCCCCGCTGCCTGCAGTTGGCCTGTGCCATCTCCTTCCCCCTGCTGCTGGTCCAGGATTCAGGCCCTGTACTATGTGTAACAGGACAGCAGAGCCTTGTCTGCCAAAGGGAACTTGCCAGGCCTGGTTGGCAGTGGGATGGCAAGCTGTGGTGCTCTCCATCGTTGGGTGAGGCACAAGAGCCGATGGCAATTCCCAGATGAAGGTGGAGGCTCTGCAGGAGGCACTATTTGGGGGTGGAAGCAGAACTGAAGAAAGAAGAAAGATGCAGGCTTCCCAGAGGCGCAGTGCACACTCTGCAACTTATGTTGGAAGCACTCCTGGAAAACTGGGCTGCAGATTTCAGAAAGGAGTGGAAGCAAGCCCAGCATCTGCAGAGCCTACCCACAAGCCCTCTGTTCACTCTAGGCCCAGCCTTCCTCTAGCAAACACTCACAAACAGCCAGCAGCTTCCAACACGTTGAAGCCTGCAGATGGTTCTCCAAGGGCACCTGCAGTGTGTGCTCTGCAACTCTCATAAAGGAAATTTGAACATTGGCTTCCTTCCTATATAAATAGTACTGTAGTATTGGCACATTTGGCTTTCTTGAGCAGAGAATATCTTGTCCACATATAAAGCTATTTAGGAATTAAACAAGAATTCACTGGATTAGACAAAAGATTCTCCATTCCTAATATTCTACTTCCGTACTATCTAGTCAAGTGCATCAGAGAGCTCACATTCACAAAGCATAAACAAGTCAATTCTCCTCTATAATTTGCCGACTAGTTATTTAAGCTATTTGACCACTGAACATGGAAATTTCACTTACCATCACACTGAATAATTGTATAAAATTGTTCCTCCACAGTTCTACCTATTTCAGTCGTGCCAGAGCAAAACACAAATTGTTCTCTTCTGCTCCATAATCAGCACTGTGTCATGCCTGCCTTGTTTCCTTTTAATCTGGGCAAACATTTTCAGGAGCTGGTATGGTGATAAATAGATAATCTATTCCTGTGTAAAGAATCTGAATTATAAAGCATGAAAAATATTGTTTTTATTTCCTACATTTATAGCCCACCTTTAATTCAGAAGCACCATACATAGTCCCATTTTTTTGCCTGCCACAACAATTCTGTGAGGTAGTCTGAACTATCTGCAGTCATCAATAGAAGATGGAATAGGCCAAGAGTTAGTGGCTGGCTTGTTGTCACTCAGTCAGCTTCACGACCAAATGGGAAGTTGAACCCAGACCTAACCAATCACAGCCCAACCAGCTATGAAATAAAAAAGTTTATCGCCTTTTGTATAAATGCTGACATGTGCATATAATACATAAAATAGGTCTATTCTGGACTACTGTCATTTCTCTGTTTTACCCATCTATTTGAACAATGTGGCTATTTAAATAGGAATAAAATGATTCCACTGTTAGGAAAACAAGAGTCCGTTGGCATTTTAAGCCAGGAGAGGCCAACTGGCAACCACCTAGCTCCTTTTCATTGGCCCTGAAAAGTCCCTATTTTGAAATAGGGACTTTCTAGCTACTATGGGTGAAGTCTAAAATTTTCAGTTATTTCTATCCATCTTGCTTTATGCTCATTGTTAATGGAGCATTGTATTTCTTCTCCCAGATATGGGGCGCCTATTCTTCCGTATTCTTCATATAAATTTTCTGTGGTGGGTCTCCAATAAGGAATGTACTCACAAGGTATATTACGTTTTGTATATTACAATTATGACTCCCATGAATTGGGAGTAGTTTTTTACTGAAGGGAGAACCCACAGGACAGGCCATACTACAACTAATGCAAAGCTCTTTAAGTGGGGACTAGCTGAGAGCTCGCAATGTGACTGTGGTGCAGCAGAACAAACCATAACACATATAGTTCAAGAATACCTTCTCAGGAAATTTCAAGACACTTGGGATGATTTCACACAGCCACCTCGGAAGCAGTTAAAATGGTTAGATTCCTTAGATATCTAATTATAACATCTATCCCATTGCAATTCTATAGCTCTATATTATGGTGATTTTATTACGGTTTTATCTTAATTTAATATTTTATCTCCTATATTGTTTTGTCCATTCTTATTCTCTCTCCCTCTCTCATATATATAAGCATGCATTCTGTGATGAGATATCCCAGGTCCTTGAATATATATATCAACTAAATATATATTTAGTTTAAACAATGCTGATGCTTTCTTTAAATTAAATTTGTATATCAGTGATTGCATGACCTCTGTAAATGCCATATGCTAAATGGATAATAAACTATAAAATCAAGGGGGGGAAACCCACAAATCCTATTGCAAAACCCAGTTCAGCTAGCCCCATCCATTTTGTAATCCCAAACTTTTTAAAAAAAGGTATATGGAGTCACCAAAAGATTGAGCATCTTGTTGTAAAGACTTTGGGTATAGCAGAGCTTTTCAGCAATTCTAATCCTTCTTCAAGAACTAGCTCCAACAGTGATGATTTGGGGAAAAGGTTTAGCCAGACCTGCCCTTTGCCGGGAGTAGGCTTAGGTCTATTTATTTATTTTTTATCTGACCTTTATTATTCTATTTATTATTCAAGACAGTGAACATACTTAATACTCCTTCTTCCTCCTATTTTCCCTACAACAATAATGCTGAAAGAGTGTTACTGGCCCAAGGTCACCCAACCAGTTTTCATGCCTAAATTGGGACTAGAACTCAGTCTCCTAATTTCAAACTTGGTGCCTTAACCATTAGACCAAATTCTTTCCCTGCTCCTATTTAACATTTACATGAAACTTCTGAGCAAGGTCAACCATTGACACTGGGTCATCACTATGATGTTGATAAACAGTTGTACATCTCTGCACTAGGTAGTGGAGTGTTTCTCAGTGCCTGAAAACTGTACAGGTCTAGATGGAGAAGAACCAGATTTGGCTCAAGCCTGATAGAATGAGTGGCTGTGGGGTTTACGTCCCACCATATCTAGTGATTTACCCTCTTTAACTTTGGCTATACTCCCCATTAAAGTTGGTGGACTATCTGGGGGGGCCTTCCTAGACTCATAGCTCCTGCTCAAACACGGACTATTTTCAGTGATTCATAACTTACTAACCTCCTATTGTTGGATCAGTTATTATTCCCCCACAATTGCAATGTGCTCTACATGCGAATTCCTTTGAAGAGTATATAAAAACTTCAAGTGGTCCAGAATCCAGTGGAACCATCAGTAATATACAGTACATCCATATAGCACTGCTACTGTATGAGCTGCATTGAATCCTAGAATTACCTCTGACTCTCAACATGACATGAGGCCAGGTAATTTGTGGGACCAGATATTCTTGATAGTTTCTATCTGCCCCATCTTAATCTGGTAGAATGGGTATCCAGGTCCTCATGATGAAACTTTATAAACATGCCTTCTTATCTTCTCTGTCAAGATTTTCCTTATGGAAAACTCTCCCTCTAGAAATACAAATGACCCCAACTCTGTTGGCCTTGAGGCAGTGGTGGAATTCAAATCTTTTTACTACCAGTTCTGTGGGCGTGGCTTGGTGGGCATGGCAGGGGAAGGATACTGCAAAATCTCCATTCCCACACCACTCCAGGGGAAGGATATTGCAAATTCTCCATTCCCACACCACTCTGGGGTCAGCTAGAGGTGGTATTTGCCAGTTCTCCGAACTACTCAAAATTTCTGCTACTGGTTCTCCAGAACCTGTCAGAACCTGCAGAATAGCACCCCTGCCTTGAGGAAAATGGTAAGTGCTTAGTTTATTCCCCTAGGCATCAGGGCCAGGATATTGATAGAGCCAGAATTAAGGAGTTACACTAAGTTACCAGTCTATATAGGAATTCTACACAATTTTTTATTGTGATGCACGGTAACAGATCTTTGACTAAGGAGCAACTATCTTTCCTGAACTAGCATAACACAATGAGCCATAAAATTCGTTGCAAACAAGGGTTCAAATAGTTTTTATTAAAAAAAAACATTTCAAGAAGTGAACAAGCAGTGAAGAGCTCCAATATTTATGGTTTTAACTCAGGTTTGGTTTTGCTAGACAGCATGTTTCTTCTTTAAATGGCTACTGAAGGACCCATTGACATTCCCATGGGGACCTCAGTCAACATGGCCATTGACAGCCACTAACCTCTATCCTAAATGGACATATATTTTTATATGTCTTTATAAGTACAAAGTATAATGTAAATATTCTTCCACCTCTTGAAGTTACATGTCAGAGACTATCCTCCAAAATATGATGGAGCTTGGTCAAAAACTACGGTAAGTTTGATTTAAACTGACTTTTATTTAAAATAACTCTAGAGTAATCAAGTGCAGAAAAGATTATTTCTACCTATTATTTAATAATTTTCTTTATCGATCACATTAAAAACACAACTTTGCTAACAACTTATGGAGAGGCATTATGGATCGCTTCTGACTTAAAGCACAAATTGTATTCCAAATTATTTTAACAGCTTATTAATAGGTGGCCATTATTAACTAAACTATTCTGCTCCATGTTAACCAGGTCAAATGGATCAGTTATAAGACATAGGCAAAATGCAAAAAAAAAAAAAAGGCTGAATCAAGATTTTTTGAAACTCAAATGAGACCTCAGATGCTTTTCTTTGTTAACAGAGCTTTTGCAAACTGTACTGAAATTGTGTCTGCAAAGTTTTTTTGACTACTGTTAACAGTATCATTTATACTGTTGCATACACAATAACATATTCAGCCGAACACATGTATCTTGAGTTCAGAAGATATGCTTAGCTATAAGCCAACCAAATTCATTGTTTATAAACCATGCCAGCCTGTTACAGATATGAGTCAAGGACAGCATGTCAGGCAAAGCAACAAGCACTGTCGTATTCAGTGTGCAGCCTTGTGTTTAAGCCTATTGTAGTAATGTGACTTCACACCATTCCCTAGCAAGAAACTCAGAGGCTCTTAATATCAGATTTCCCTCCTGCTTCTGTCTTAAAAAAGAGTCTTATACAAGTCAGAAACCAGCAGGCAAACACTTTTCTCCCACAGGTAGAAATGGACAGCAGTGTCTAAAATAAAAGCTGTGACTGTGAAAGCCATTTTTGATCATCTAAAAGCCCAATTCCTAATTCCAGAAAATTTGTATAAGGTCAATGCTTCAGCAGAGTCTAAGATATGTCTGAAAATGGAGGAGCTAAATTAAGATACTTGCCTTCATTATTTTACATGCATTGATTCAATAAATCAGCATACATCAAGTACTGAGCACAGATATCTATATAAATTCCTTTGTAGATATGCAGGAAATAGGATATTTATAGGCTTTTTTAAATAACTGTTTAGCATCAACAAATTTGGTTCAATGGCTGCCACAGTGAAAGAAGTATGTGAGAAAGAATTGCAAGTTACTTTTTGATCCTGAATATAAATTTTTGTTTGGAGCCATGTATTCAGAAGTATAGATGCCAAACTAGTGGGTATATGGCTCTCTTAGTAGGTACATGGCTGTCTAAAATTATTTTCCCTCCGTATACAGAACTCCAATTGGCAACCTAGGTAGTCTAATTAAAAGAGAGAAAAATATCAGAGAAGTTTCATATTGAAATAACTCTCCTATGAGTTATCAGAAAGACATTCTGATAGAAAGCTATCAGAAAGACATTCTTACTCCCAGGGTTAAGCAAGACTGCCAGTCTTCAGGTTTATGGGATCTATTTTGTTTTATTAAAACTCTGGAGATGCACCAACTGGAGTCTGAGTCAAGAGTAACTGAATAGAACTTACAGTCCTGCACACAAAAATCCGTTCCAAGTGTGTCCAAACTTTCATCAGCATAATTTAAAGTGAGGCATTATAATTAAAAATTAGGTGCTTGCAAATCTATTGCAAGTCACCTAAATTACCTAAAAGTAGATCCTTTTGTTGGTGTTTGGTTTAAACTTGGCCAGAAATTACTCTAGTTATCATTACTTATTGATAAAGAAAATTTCTGCTGCAAACCTCCAGACAACTACTAGATGGCAGTAACCTTAATTCCTTTCTGTCATCTACCGGGTGTCCAAATTTCTGCAGCCCAGTTAGTCTGCCTCATTTAAATTCACATTCCCTTCCTGACAAGCCTTGCAACAGAACTGATTACTAACCCTTTGTCTCCTCCAAATACACAAAGAAAGAGCGCCCGAGATCCAAGATGCTGTTAGAGGCTTCACAGCAGCACCAAGACAGGTTTTTTGTTTTTTGTTTTTGCTCCGTGAGCACAATCCAGAAAAAGGCTTGGAAGTGAAAATATCTAGCACAGATCAAGCAATCCTTTTTAAGCCAATATTCTCTTCACAGGTCAATGTGCCAGGAATGCAATGCTGAATAAAGAAAGGGATCCTACCGATCACTAGAGAGCGCCAGGACAGGTTGTTTGGTTGTTTCCACATCTAAACTTAGGTTGTCTCTGGGGAGTTTTGAGAGATGTCCACCCCCCCCCCTTTTCTTTTTTTGCTTAGATGCGAGATGTCCTGACCACTGATGCGACTCATATAAAGAATATGAAACGTTGTGGATTGTCCCGAGCTACATAAAGAGGAGTGACTACACCTTCTTTCTCGTTATCTTATGCACGTACTGTATATGCATTTATGACTATTTATTATCTATCTACCAACGGACAGGACTCAAACTCAGCATCAACGGAGCACAGGATGGCCGAGCTGGGGGGAAAAATGCTTTCAGTAAACCCATCCATATTGCTCGATCCCACCGTAAGGAAATATATATATATATATATGCCCAGTTGGGAAATACTGGGGGTGGGGAAGTGAATTACTCACACAGACACACACCCTGCAAAGTGCATGACAGGCTGTGAACTTTTCTTCCCCGGCCATACCTTTTGCAAAGACCTTGATGCCCCCCATCAGCAAAATGACCTTGTGCTTCAACGCGCCGCCTCCGCCCCCCCACGTTCCTTCTCCACTCTCACCCTTTCCGCCCATCATTTTTTTATCCCCAACCATCGCTGCTTGAGCGATGCCCCCGCGCACCAGAGGAGAAGGCTGGCCCCTTGCTTTTGGCTTCTCGCCCCCTTTCCCTGCCCTCTTCTTCATGCCTCCCCCGGTTCGGATCTTACCCCCCCACTGTGGACCGCCTGAGTTCCAACTCCGGCTTCTGCTCCCGCCGCTACAGATGCCTGCAGGCCCTCGTCGCCGCCTGCTATGAAGAAGGAGTCGGACTAGCCCATTCAGGGGTAGAGGGGAGAAAAGTGCCTCAGTCCTCCCTGAGCGGTGCCATCCGCTATCTTGTCAGCCATATAAGTAATTCCTGTCCAGTATTCTGACAAAATACTGTATTTTGGAGATCCTTTTTTTTTTTTGGAAAAAGAATTGCTGGGTTGAAAGAAGAAGAATCAAAGCAGCGATTCTCTCCCCCCACCACATTCGGAATGGTGGAGCTCAGCGAGCGCAAGGCTTCTTGGGCAATGTAGTTTGTAATCGGCTGGATGGGTAAGCGAGCACGTGGCTGCTGCGGTCGCGTGAATTGGGGGTAGATCAGGCGAATGGTCGTCGTTCAAAAGGAGTGAAGGCAGAGGCGGATCGTTAGCGGGGTGAAACGAGCGGGAGAACCGAATGAGATGATCAAATACAGAGATAGTGTCTATTTCTACCTCTGAGAAGCGTTAAAATGAAGGCGCATGATTGGACAGAGAAGAGGATTGATGGGAGAATTTGGCAGGTTCATTTGAATCAGATAATGATGGGAACATATCCTCCTTTGAGGGCCTTAGGGAAATAGAGGATGCTTCTGAACCCCTATAGAATGCTTTCTTTATCCTTTGAATAATCCTAACCACTTGGGATCATCACTTTAGTGTTGAAGGAGTGGCATCATTTGGTCCACATGTTTTCTTCAGGTAAATTCACATTTCACACGGAGGCATATGATGGGGCAGGGAAAATATAGCTCAGTCGGAACCAAAAATGACTAGAAAACTTGTATGCAATGTCAAGGTTCTGCTTTTTAATGTAGATTTATTCCAAAGCACACATAATAGCTTGATTTCTGTCATTTGGGAACCAGGAAATGCTTCCAAACAAAGTATCCGAACTATTCTGACACATCTTTTGCTTTGTTTTGGAGATGTATGAAAGATGGGTAACTGTCAGATATAGTGTCCCGGGTAAGAACATTGCTGATTCTGGTGAGAACTGAGCTATCTCAAGGTGAGTCATCTTGATTGATAGGTAAGGGTATTTCATGTTCCATTTGAATTCAAAAGGATTCATTTTTTTAAAAAAAGTCTAGAATATGTATTGTATATTTTGCAAAAGTCCACTTCTCAATTGAGAGGCAAACCCAGTTTTCCTCCTGGTGTGTTGAACAAAAGTGTTGGAATCTGTAGTTCAACATGTCTGCAGGGCAGTAGGTTGCAAATGATGCAAAGATATTCTTTTTTATTTAATGTGATCTTCATTTGTTTTAGAATGGAACAGTCAAAAACATCTGATTATTCTGATGTTTCTCCATGCTTCAGTTTCAAGGTATTTTTTACTGGGAATTGAAAGATAGCTTTAACATAAGATAAGTCATAGTTGGAAAGAGCTCTAAGCATTGTAATGTATTTAAGCTGCAAAAACCCAACACTTTTAACTTGGTCACTTTACAAATTATTCTGGTTTTCTAGGCTATATACGTTGGACTGAACTAGCCAAACAGACTAATCAAGTCTTAACACTCAGATTTAGCAATGTGCACAACTGCAACTGCTAGGTCTTTATAAGTAGCCTGAATGAATGGGTTCTGTAGCCTGAATAAGTGTGTTCTGACAACACAACCTTTTATTTTTCAAAGCAGGAAAATTAAAAATACTTACTCCTCTCCCCAAATCTGTTTGGGGATTTTTGAGGTACCTGGATGATAAATTCATCCCCAAGAAGCACATTTTTTTTAAAAAAAAGACAATAATCAGAGAAAGACCCTGTTTATTTTCTTTCCCAGAGCTGCCCCAGGGGAAGGAAAGACAGCACCAGGAGAGGGCACCTAGGATTTTCTGTATTAAAATAACATCTTCAAAAAACATGCAGCTGGCCTGGACATGCATCCCACTTACTCCATTCCCTCCTTCCACAGTCCAGCTGAGGTTGAGATTGACTTAACAGAGTAACAATTCATCATTAATGCCTTTCCAAGCTGTCCCTGCTGTTGCTAACAATTACATGTGAGACCAGCACTGCAGAATGGGGGAAAAGCTGGAAAATTGACCCCTTGACTTGTGGAATGGACTGTCTTCTGGCACTGGCATTACCCTCTTTTCTGTTCTCTTTGGAAACATTTTTGCCAGCAGTGTAGGCGTTCTTAGTTCCTAAGAGTATCTACAAGTAGGAGGTGAAGTTTTTTCCCTTTTTGGCTTTCCACCCTGAGGGAAGCAACTGTGAATCAAAACTGCTGTCTTCTAAGCCCCTATGAAACCACAGAGGCGGGGATGCAAATATTGTGGGACCTTGGTCTTTGGACCTGAGAGATACTGTCACTCAGCAAGGCATAAGGGTTCATTGCATGGGGACAAGTAAAGCTGGAGGACAAGGGTCATGGCTTATACTGGCTACTGGGAAAGGCTTCAAAAGCAGGCCTATGCTCCCATAAAGTTATGAGGTGTATACTGCGTTTGATGACAGCTGAAAATCATCTAGCTAATAGTGCCTCTGATCCTCAGTCTTTATTTCCTATATACAATATGTAACTTGATGTGGTTGATTGGTCCTGATGTCCAGTCGCCTGTCCATCAAACCAAGTAGTTCCTGACAAATAGGCAGGAATAGGGAAATGGATAATACCACTGTGAACCTCCCCCCATGCTGCTATCCCACAGAACCCTCTCCTTTGAAGAGCAGAGTGTGTTGATCCAGCAGAGAAAACATCAGAAAGCAAGAGCAATTATTCTCTTTGCTCAGCAGCTACTTCTGTCTTGCTCTCTTGCTCCTCTAGTGAACATGGAGTCTCCAAGTGTTCAGCCAGTCTGGGAGCTTCAATGGTGACCTCATGAGCCACGCTCATAGAGGTACGAGGAGTAACAGGGAGGCGGCCGCTGACATCTGTGGCCCGGAGACGTTGCATGAATGTAGTGACTCGGATGGCTTTCTGCAATAAGAAAAGCAAAATCAAGAAATGGCATGAAATGAGCATCTGAACTGCTACCCTTTTTGGTTCTTCATCCAAGTGCTAAAAGATACCGGCTCTTGAATGAAGAACCGGTACAGATTTAAGGCTTCTGCAGTTTGCAACTGCTGTTATTAAAGAAGTAAAATGTTGAGAAGCAGGAACATGGTTTCTTTTTCTCCTCTTTTTGTAGCCTTATAACAGGAGCAATATATTTGCGTCAATGGTCTCCTTAAAACACTGGATTCTAAAGATTCATAGGAGAGAAGAACGAAAAACACAATTGTATTTACATGTCCTATAAGCCTTGCATGATTTGAGGCCAAGCTGTTTGAAAGATCAAAATTCTTCCTCAAGAGAACCATCTGGAGAAATCTATCCTTCTGCCCTATTATCACTGAAGACTCTTTCTCCCTACCTATTTCTTAAAATACCTTATTTTCTGATTACTTGCCACATTTCCCTTTGTTATAGAATAGATCATAGAGTTGGAAGGTCATCAAATCCAACCTGCAAACTATAGTATTCCCTTCACTATCTCTGCTAGATTACTATCCAGCCTCTGTTTAAAAACCTCCAGTAAAGGGAAAGAAACCCCTCCGTAGGGTAACCTCTTCCACTGATTGACAGCTGTTACTGTGTAGAAGGTATTCCTCATATCTAATTTGTATCTACTCCCTTGAAGTTTCAAGTTCTTCTCTGGATTTCCTCCAATTTATCAGTGTTTTTTGTAAACCAATGTACAGCATATAGAATTGATCTCTTCCAATGACTCACCCTCCATTTGGCCTTGGCAAAATTTTTCTCAATCTGTGCACAGACCCCTTCTTTGAGGTTCTTTTCGGAAGCAATGTTTCCAGATATCCTGGGAACAAAAGTAGAAAACATAGTTTTATTTCACCTGTTCCTCCCCCCAAGTTATTCAGGGCAGTGCTTGTGCTCCACCCATTTCTTTTATCATTGCAATAATTCTGCAAAACAGAGTAATGCAGATATAATGACTAGGCTCAAATCATTCAATGCCTTCATGGCAAACCACATATTTGAATTTAGTCTTTTCATTGCAATACTATTTTGGGAGATAGAAACTTGCAGATTCTAAGTATTGGGGGGATCATGGGTGGGAGAAGAACAGAGGGAATGAGTTAGGAAGTAAAATGGCCGTATCTTTAAAAATATTTATTCTTGTCCTGTTAGTATTAATACCATTACGTGGGAGACATAACTAGGTAGGTGATGCTACAGTGTAACACGCAAGCCATTTTAGGTCAGGCATATATACATCTGGGCACAGGGGATGCATTTGCTCCTGTCTGAAAGAGTTCCACTCGCCAGATATGTCCCAAGGCTTCTTGGGCTGTGATTCGTTGGTCCTGATCTACCTCCATTAGTCTCGACACCAACTTTTTAGCTGCAAGAAAATAGAAAAGAAAAGATAGGGAATTAGGCAATGTTTAGGAGAGTCAGGTAGAATAGAATAACAGAGTTGGAAGGGACCTTAGAGGTCTTCTAATCCAACCCATGCCCAGGCAGGAAACCCTACACCACTTCAGACAAATGGTTATCCATGTGATCACTCTTAGGATTAGATTTTGGATCCACATTACAGGAAATGAAGAGGAACCATAGTAAGAAAGTAGAACAGATTAATGCATGGAGAATTGCCGTTTTGAATATTCTGTTTTCAGACCGGAAACTAGAATAGCAAAGAATAGGCAGAGTTGCAATCTCCCCCATTGTGCTTTTGCTTTCTTAAAATCGGCACGCATTTTCCTTTTCATAACAGCATCTCTAACCTGCAAAGAAGGATTGTCTTCAAGGGTGTCCCATTTCCTCCTGGCCTGGTGTGATACATAAGAGCAATTCCATGTTTATGGGAGAGAAGCTAACAAGACTGGGTGGTGCTTACCAGTGACAGAGATATCATCCCAATATGGAGAATCAAAATCATACTCCCCAGCCAGAATTTTGCGGAAGATTCGGCGGTTGTGACTGTCGCTATTTTCGTCATCTGTGTCATCATAGAAGGGGGGGTTCCCAGACAATCTGTTTTTGGTAAGGGAGGGAAGAAGAAGTCACGAAAACTACAAAGTTGTTTTCTTATGTAGCTTTAATGCTTATATAGTCAAATATGCTGGTCAACTTCTTGCGATTTTTTCAACTTATATTAACTTGTCCCAACATGACTCTTAGGCTTCACACCCAAGTTTGGCAGCAAATCAAAGGTCTCCAGTTCCTTAATGTTAATTCAGGTCTAAGCTAGATTTGGCAGAAGACACAGTTTGGCTAATTAAGAATCTTATTGCAGACAAGAATGAAGCCTGAAACACAACTGTTGGTATCTTATTACAGTGCAAAAAAAAAAAAGTCGAGATTTCTGTGTGGCTATGTTCTGGAATTTAAATACTGAACTTTTCCCCTTCTAAAATGAATATCAGGAGTCGGGGTGGGGGTGGGGTATGAATGAAATCCTTCTCCCAATCCCTCCAAAGGATACATGCTGGCTCTCACCTCACTCCTTGGGTTGATGTCAGGGGTGAAATGCTCCTGATTCAGACCGGATCACCTGATCCGGTAGCGATGGCGGTGGGTGGTTCGGAGAACCGGTAGCAAAAATCCCTGCCCCCCCCCACCATGCCCAGCTGAGCTGCACGATCATCAGAGGCTTTTTTTTTACTTTTAAAAGCATTTTTTCTACAACCTCTTCCGACTAAAAAATGCTTTTAAAAGTAAAAAAAAAGCCTCCGATGATTGTGTGGCTCATCTGGGATCGTCAGAGGCTTTTCAAAGCATTTTTTTCTGCAACCTCTTGGCCGAAGAGGTGGTTAAAAAATGCTTTGAAAAGTCTCTGACGATACCAGCTGAATTGCCTGATCGGCTAAGAGGCTTTTCAAAGCATTTTTTAAAAAGCCTCTCTGACGAGCCCAGCTGAGTTGCCTGATCAGCAGAGGCTTTTCAAAGCATTAGAAAAAATGCTTTGAAAAGTTTTTTTTTTTAAAAGTTGGCCATGCCCACTCAGTCACATTACACCACCAAGCCACGCCCACAGAACCGGTAGTAACAAATTTTACATTTCATCCCTGATTGATGTGCTTCAAATTGTGCTCGATTAGGAGGGTTATTGTGTCCACCTAGCACAGGGGTCCCCAAACTTGCCAGCTTTAAGACTTATGGACTTCAACTCCCAAAATTTT
>WNWU01000054.1:11072576-11123565 GCA_012654045.1 Ptyas mucosa
ACTGCAGAGAGATGGACCTGTCCTTTTTCTGTACATTTTGTCATGCAAGTGCATGCATTCTCTCTCTCCCCCTCTCTCTCTCCTTCTCGCTCTGTATCTCTCCCTCCCTCCCTCCCTCTCACATACACACACACTAATGGAACTCACAGAATAAACATGATAACTCCAACAGCCCAGCAGTCAACAGGACGTCCATAGCGTTGCCGAGCAACCACTTCAGGAGCTGGGAGGGCAGACAAATGGATCAAAGACAACTATAGAAAATGTGAGCAAGATATATCCTGCGCAGCAAGAGGTAGATGCTAGGTTTGCTATTTTCACATTTCCCAGGAGAATTTTGTCGATGCACAAAACAAGCAGAAATTTAAGAGCTGAGCTTTTCTGTCTTTATGGAGAGAACAACTCCACTTGTTGGATTTTTGCCTGTGCGGTTTTTTTTCAGGACAGGTTGCAACTGTGTGGAGCTTCTAGTTTTCAGCCCAGTTATTGCAATGTAGCAGAGAGAAAGTATCTCACGTCTGAGATATTTCTTCTCTGTCCAAAGACAAGTACATACCTAAATATTCAGGTGTCCCACATGGTTCCGTGATGGCACCATTCTCAAAGCGTGAGAGATAAAAATCCCGCAGAACCACTTTTGAGCGGTTATTCTGGTTGTAGTACATAAGATTCTCCAGCTAAAAGAAAGAGTTCCAAATTAACCATCTTCCTTGCACTCTCCTTCACAACAGGGAGCCCTTCCCCCCCTCCCCCCCATTCATGAAAATATCAGCCCATGTCTTCCAACGCGAAAAGCACAGCTATCCCACATAATACCACTAGAGGAGGATAGTTGCTCTAAAAAAAAAATTGGTTTTAGCATTCCGTGCTGTTCCTTTACCTTTAGATTGCGGTGAACAATGTGCAGATTATGTAAATAAGCTAATGCCTCCAGCACTTGCCGCACAACATTGCTGGCATCCTTTTCTGTGTAGTAGCCCTGGTCTAGGATCCAGTCAAAAACATCGCCGCCAGTAGCCCTGTAGGGAATACGACAGCCAACTTGACAAGTGGAATTGAGTAGACCTCAGATGGCCACTCAGTGGCACACAAAAAGACACAGGAAAGGCTCATTCTTTGCTGCCATCTACTGGCCATCTGGACTCCTGCAGTAAAGCTATGGTATGCTTCAGTAGTAGGCAAAGGCACAGTGCATACCATGCCAGGGTAGAGCTTGACAATTGCAAAGTCTCTGTTCAGAATGCTAAACTGGAGCAATTGGAAAGTGGAGTGAATCACATGTGGGCTGGGCTCATCCACTAAGCCAAGGCTTGCTTAACTATCATCTACTATAAAAAAAAATATTTGGTTGCATTTACATAAACCATAAAGCACGTTTACCAACCACAATTCATTGGTCCAGTTTATCCATCGTGCTAAAGTATAGTTTGATTTTAGTTTGGGGGCAACCTTCTCCATCCCAAAGATGGCTTCTTTGACATGTGAATGGCTGCAGTCCAGAAATGTGTGGATGCAGCCAGGGCAAAGAAGTGGGCAGCTGCAAATTTTAAAACTCCCTTTCCTGTCATTAAAATGTAATTCAAGTTCAATTATTTATATGATTTCTCCTTCATGTGTAGAATTATTCTTTCCTGTTGCATTAAAAACTATGATTTGGTGATAGCAAATAGCAATAGCACTTAGACTTATATACCATTTTATAGTGCCTTACAACCCTCTCTAAGCGGTTTACAGAGTCAGCCTATTGCCCCCAACAATCTGGCTCCTCATTTTACCGACCTCGGAAGGATGGAAGAAGGATGGAAAGATGGCTGAGTCAACCTTGAGCCTGGTGAGATTCGAACTGCCAAATTGCAGGCAGCCGGCAGTCAAATCTCTGGTTTCTTTGGACCAATAACGTCTCTCTTGATTAAACCATCTAATAGGATTATTGTGATGAAAAAAATTAGGATATATGAAAGCTGCATATGTTATTTTGATTTCCTTGGAAAGGTATAAATACAATAAAGCTGGCGTTTCAGCCTGGGGGTGGGGGAGAACATATCTTCAATACATCAATATTAATGTTCTGTATTCTTTTTGCATACCTTGTTGTCGTCTGTCTGTCTGTCTATCTATCTATCTATCTATCTATCTATCTGTCTGTCTGTCTGTCTGTCTGTCATCACTTCCCAGTCAAACTTACAGTTCTTGGATAATGTAGAATTCCTTCCTCGTTTCAAATGTGTCAATCAGTTGTAAGATATTGGGGTGATTGACCCTGGAAAAAAAATGCAGAGAGACCTCAGTTTCCCCTCTTCCCTTTAGCCCAGTCATAATTATTCTGCCTGTCATCAGTTTACCTGGCCTGTGATATCCTCCATCTCCTCCCCTGCTGAGATCTTTCTTGTGTTGCCTGTTTCCCTACTGCCTGCCTCTGTTGTTTGGCCCCCAGAGTTTAATTTCTACAGAGACCAAGTCAGCAGAAATCTCAACCCGCCCTAGGGCTATCTCAATAATTCATGCCTGGCCTTTAAACAGTAAAGAAACTTAAAACAGTTCTTGTGATACCAGCAGGTCAGGAAATAAAAGGTGCATTTTTTTTCTTTAAAGAAAAAGCAGCATTAGCTACAATGAATGATGGGGACAGAGAAGGGAATCTTAATTCTTTCTCTGAGGAGGTGAACTTCGTTCTTCCTTGTCATTGCTTTACTTTTTGCTTGCTTACATAACAGCTGTTGGACTCAAAGCACTCGAGATGAATTTAAAGCAAAAAAATTGACCCGTTTTTTGTTTTTTTTTTAACCACTGGAAATGGTTAAAACCTTTTTAACATTCTGAAAACAAATTAAACGTAGACACACTCCCTCCCCATTTGAGGACATTTATCTTTGGCATCCGATTTGTGATTTTATTGGATGTTGGGGTTTTTTTTGCTGTTGCATACTGTCCAATATTTTGCAATTGGAGGAGAATATTAGCATTGTTCAGGAATGGAATGGCATGGAGAGTTTTGCTGTAATTATGCCTCAGTTGTTTATGTGCTATTACAAAAAGAACAGGAACAGGAATATTTCCCAAATAAATTGGCAGTTAATAACCTTGTTATTGTTAAGAGACTATCATTAAAATGTATTAAACCTGTTGGCATTATTTAAGAACAACAAAAAAGAAAAACTAACAAGCCTTCAGAGTATCTTAACTGTTCTAGCACAGCACTCTTCTGGGCAGAAAGAACTGATATTGTTCTTGGGATCAATTGGAGCATCTCTTCCAGTTTAGGAGTCACACCCCTGAGTATTCCTACCATTGCTTTGGCCTTTGCTTTCCACATCCTCTCTAGTTCCTCCTTCAGGTCCTGGTAGTTCTCCAGCTTTCATGCTCCTTCCTGATGTCTACGAAGATTCTCAATCATCCAGGTCATGGTTGTCTCAAAAGTGGTTCCCCCCCCCCAAAAAAAGACAACCGGGTTTTCTTAATTTTTTCCTATGAAAAGATGAGAAGCTTTTTTCAAAGGAAAAAAACCAAGCAATTCCAGTTGGATGGTGGGAAGCACCTTTCGGAGTCCTCCTTGAAGTTGCTGTCACTCAGCACTGCTACATTTGTCACAAATGCTGCCTTCTCGTCCTCGTCTGTTACAGGTAGTCCTTGACTTACAATCACAATTGAGCCCAAAATTTCTGTTGTTAAGTGAGACAATTATTAAGTGGGTTTTGCCCAGTGGCGAAATTAATTTTTTTTACTACTGGTTCGGTGGGCATGGCTTGGTAGGCACGGCAGGGGAAGGGTACTGCAAAATGTCCATTCCCACTCCACTCCAGAGGAAGGATACTGCAAAATTCCCATTCCCTCCCCACTCCTGGGGAAGGATATTGCAAAATCTCCATTCACACCCCACTGGGGCCAGCCAGAGGTGGTATTTGCCGGTTCTCCGAACTCAAAATTTCCGCTACCGGTTCTCCAGAACCTGTCAGAACCTGCTGGATTTCACCCCTGTTTTTGCCTCATTTTACGACCTTCCTTGCCACAATTGTTAAGTGAATCGCTGCAGTTGATAAGTGGTTAGTAACCCAGTTGTTAAGTGAATCTGGCTTCCCCATTGATTTTGCTTGTCAGAAGGTTGCAAAAGATGATCCCATGACTTTGGGGCACAGCAACGGTCGTAAGTATGAGTCATTTGCCAAGCGTCTGAATTTTGATCACATGATCATGGGGATGCTTCAAAGATCAGAAGTGTGAAAAATGGTCATAAATCACTTTTTTCATTGTAACTTTGAACTAAATGAACTGTTGTAAGTCGAAGACTACCTATACAACAATGTATGGGGTTGATTGGCCAGTACCTGCCTGCCTGCCTGTCTGAATCTGGAAATCACACAGGATCTTAGTCCTGTTATTCTCCATGATCTTCTGTGGAATCTCCTATCTGGGCTTGGGAGGGTCCAGCCCAAGGGGTGTCAAACTTGATTTCATTGAGGGCCGCATCAGGATTGTGTTTGACCTTGGGGGGGCCGGGGGGGGCGTGGCCAGCTCTACATCACTCGTGTCGGGGGAGCCTGTGCTGCCAGCAAAAATGGGCTCCCAAGCTCCATTTTCGGCTGCGATGGCCTCCTGCAACCCTCTGCCAGCGAAAAGGGAGTTTGGGAGGGCTGCATGCAGCCCTCCTGAGCTCTGTTTTCTCTGGCAGAGGCACTGTGGACTGGTCCTTCACTGTTTCCAAGGCGGCCCTGCAGGCCAGATCTAAGTACCCCACGGGCCAGATCTGGCCTCCGGGCCTTGAGTTTGACACCCCTGGTCTAGCCCATACACTGCAAATGTTCCTGTATACAATGCCAAGTACTTGGTTGTGCTGTTCAGTATATGCTGTTCCTGCCATTGTGCATTGGATCGAAATCTCTCTGCACTGCCTGCACCTTGGGTGCTGCCTAGTGTGGTAGAACCCTGCTTCTAGGGATCTGTTGGTTGCAGGGAAACATACATAACTGGGAAACCGGTAGCTTTCATTGTTACTCTACTGCTGCAAATATATACCGAGTTTTGATTGGCAGGGAGCCCCCTCCCCCCTTGTGCAAGTTTCTCCAGATCTTAAGCCCAGTTCTTCTATCATTTTGATAGCCAGAGATTTGCTGTAGTGGTCCCAGGATGGAGTCTTAAGCTGAATCTGGCTCAGTGACTCTCTAGAACGGGTATCAGCAACCCACGGCTCCAGAGCCGCATGCGGCTCTTTGGATCCTCTGCTGTGGCTGCCTGTCCCATCATTGGCCCTGCCCCTCACCCTCCCCTCCCAGTCACTCCTTGCCTGGCCTTGGAAATCTGAGAGATACAGAGGGGAGTGGGAAGAAAGGGAGAGGAACAGAGAGAGGGGGGTATATAGAATGGGGTGATAGAGAGGGAGAGGGGGAGAGAGATACAGGGGGGGGGGAGAGAGAAAAGGGTTTTGTGGTTTCCTGTGTTTTTTAACAACCAGTTCTCTGCCCAAATGACCGGCTGGGTAGGTGTGGCCGGGGGGGGGGGTCATGTGACTGGGTGGGAGTGAATAATATGGTGTTGGCCATGCCCACCCAGATTTTGTGGCTCCCAGTGTTTTTTTGTGTGGGAAACTGGTCCAAATGGCTCTTAGAGTGTTTAAGGTTGCAGACCCCTGCTCTAGAAGATTCCCTTGGAACCACATTTACATCAGTTTGGTGCAGTGGACAAAATGGGGTGGGGTGTAAATGAGTAAACGTACACAGTAGTCCTTTGTCCTATGTCACTAAATAATCTGAGAAGAGAAGCCATTCTGCCATCCCCTACTGGCCAGCACTGACCCACTTTCCAGTGGGAAAGAATCAGCATTGCAATGTTTCCAAGTAAGGCTAGAAATGGATGCTTTAGCAGTTATCCATAGTCAGCTGATCAGAGGATTCTCATCCAATCCTGCCTGATCTAAAGTTTGGCTATCTTGCACAGCTCTTATCTGATCGTATGTCGATCATGTTTTCCCCATAGACACAGTTCTCATTAAGAGAATTTTTTTTTTCCACTCTTCAAAAATAGTGAGGGGGAAAGCTGTAGTGAACAATTTCCTATCTAGTGGTACAGTTGTTAAAGGGCACAGAAGCCTGCCAGGAAAACAAAGAAGCAGATGGCTCCTTAATACCTCAGCATGTTTGCTGCTGTCTGTTGTTTTAATTTTCCCCAATATTTTGGTCTCTCTCTGTTCCCTTTCTCATTACTCCAGTGCGCTCAAGTTCCTTCCCCGTACATCTGTTGTCATAACTGAACATATAGGCTACAACTTAGCTAGAGTGTCCATTAACTCATTATAGACACCCTTCAGTTTAGGCATCTGAAGATGCAGAAATTTGGACAACCCCTAGATGAGGGGTATCAAACTCACGTTGTCATGGCGGTGTCATGTGACGTATTGGGACTTTCCCCCCCTTCACTAAACTGGGTGTGGGCGTGGTCAGTACATGACACATCCCACTCACGGGCCGGAGTTTGACAGCCCTGCCCTAGATTATAACAAAGCGTAGCCATCTAGTGGCCATTTGGATATATGCAGCCCAGATGTAGCATAGCTAATCCATTTGGTAGTTGTTAAAAAAAAAGGGAATATCTTTAGAATGATACAGATGGCGGCTCTTACTGAAATTCCTTTTGCTACACAAGGATGCAGAAAGGTAACGTCAGTTTTTACACATGCGTGCACACACATACACACCAGGAACCTACATTTTTAGGATGAAGATTTCATTCTTGGCTGCTCTTCGCACTTTGCGTCCATCTTTCTTGAGAAATTTCTTGCAGATGTACAGCCTGTCTGTTTGTCGTTCGCGGGCCACACAGATCTCACAGAATTCCTTCCTGTGGAATAGCGATCAGAAAGAACTCTGTTGTTTTTTTTTTAATGGCTAGCTTGATGTTTTTGATGTTCTGTTTTCTATAGTTACCAGCCAAATATCGTTACATGGTGTAGAGCCAAAATGGAAAGAGATGTCCAATCCCTGTTGTTTATCCCAGCATCAAGTAATTAAAACTGTTTTAGCTATCAGAATTAGTAGACAGTGACAAAACGATATTTTACATGCTTTCTAGTTAGGATCAAAGAAAGCAAAACAGACTAGAGAGGTTTTATTTAAAGCCCAATATGATCACCATTTTTTCAGCTTTGCCTGCCTTATGTTGTAGGAATATAATGTGTGTGTGAAAGAGACAGAAGAGCTTGCAGTGTTTTACCTCCTTGGAGTGGAGAATAGATAAAATATAAATAGAATTAATAAGTAAAGGCAAGACACCATGGCAAACCTGAAACATCTAGAATTCCTTCGTGTACTTGGGGGTAAGATAAAAGTGATTGATTTTATTTCCAAGTTTGATTTATATTTGGGGAAGCCTTGGATAAACAGTTTTTTTAGGCCATTGAATAAATTTCTTCAGCAAGGACATAAAACAGAATCACCTGTAAAGAAAAGTGGACTTCCTGACTTTCAGCTTTATCACTGTCGTTTATCTAATTGCTGACTGGAGTAAGAACTTCAGATTTCCACTCTTCTTTGGGCTCAGTTTAACAGAGGTTGAGTCACCTCACGGAAATCCTAGCACAGAATGGGATTCTTGCTAATGCTCTTAAAGCTGTAAGATACCTTATATGGAAAATATTGGACTGCAGTTGTAATTGTTAGCTATAAAGTAATTCTTGACTGATAGCCATAATGGAGCCCAGAACTGTCACATAACAATCCATCTAAACAGGCACAGGACTAGAACTACTACATGATCAGCGATACAAACAGTACAAAAATACCACAGAGGCTCCACCAGCTGATAACAATCATATTAACTGGAAACTGAACCAGATCTTAAGGGCTTTCTGGCCCTTAATGTTGTTCCAGAGGGTGTGGGCCACAATAGAGAACATAGAGGAATTGTTCCGTTGGAATAGTTTTCTAATCCTTTTAACTCTTCTGTTATTAACATGATTATTAGTTTTGGTGATCTGATAATAGCAATACTGTTGTATGCATAAGTACTATCCCTCTGTTATTCATTGAGCATCGTAATCTTTATGTTGAAAAAGTTTGAAATTGAGTTGTGTTATATTATAAATACCATATGGCCTAGCCTGTCTGTTTGGCAGTCAGAATGGGAAGCCATCTACTAGCTATTGCTCATCCTTCTCAGCAGCTGCAATCAGATATAAGCTATTTCACAGGACCTATGTTGCTGTTCCTTCCCCCTGCTGCTCGTAGCAAATTGGCTGACCAGGTACAGGCTGAGACGAATCTCCGTATCCACTGAGCATCATAGACAGTATTTCAGGAACCCCAGCGCAAAGAGCAAGACAAGCAAAGAGAGAAGGGCTATTAATCCATAGTAGAAAGGAGGTCATAGATCCACAACCAGGAGATACAAGACCCAGAACCTTGAATGTACCTGGTAGCAGCAGAGAAAATAATGTTCCTGTTCTGCAATTTGAAATCCACATGCCTATTTCATAATAGGCTGACTTTGAGAAGGTACCACAGTGTGTTGGATGCGGCAGTGTTATTGCAGGGGATCTCCTAATAGCTGGAGAAGAAAGGAAGAGGCTTCCTTAATGATGCATCTCTCAAATTATTAGGACCCTGGTTGCAAATCCATTCCTTTCTAAGGTGGACCTCAGAACTCCAGCAAACTGGGAGTAGTTTCAGGCAGGATCCCTACTTACGCTCGTAGCAGCTGTCCAATTTCATACTTGTCGGTGATGTCAGAAAGGCTGTTGTAATTCTTTTCATCCCGCAATCCGATGCAGCCAAACGGCATCCTGGGGATGAGGGAGACATAAGGACTGACTATGAGTCTCGGTGTAACTTTTCTGAGCCTGTTTATCCTGAGTTCCCTACAGGTTGTACTGTAAGTCAAAGATGGAGATTGGCTTTTGCCGTAGAACCTCAAGCAGCCAGCTTTAAAAGGAGATATTCAAGCAAGCAGTAGCTAGCCATGCAGCTTCTAGTACAGCCTTGATTGCTAGATTTCAAGCACAAATCGGAAGGATTGGCATGTTTTGTTCTGAACCAACAGCTTCATTTTTCTCCTTGCAGGATACCTCCCAACTTTTATCTCCAAATCCCTTATTTATGTCCTCTCATGGAAGCATTATATGTACTCCAAACTAGCTCTTAATAGGAGGCATTGCCCTTCAGTGGAGAGAGGGGAATCAGGTTATGTCATAGTTTGAAAGTTTCTATGCATTTATGACCCTTTTTTTTCCCTGTCAGAATTCCCTTTGTGCTTCATTAGCATGACCTTCGTACTTCACACATAGCGAATGAGAAATCTAGAGTTGAGGATAAAGCCTTAAATTCTGCCTCTCTCTCTCTTTCCACTCACAGGAGAACCCACTTTCAACATATTCTCCAATTCTCTAGAAATCCTCCATTTTTCCTGTGGCCAAAGAAACAATAAAGGATCTTAGGTCACATCATCAAGGGGGAAAGCATGATAGTGTGTTTACTTATTTATTCCATTTTTATGCCACCCATCTCCCATATAAGGTGGATCCTATACAGTGATGGGATTCAAGTAATTTAACAACCGGTTCTCTGCCCTAATGATTTCTTCCAACAACCAGTTTGCCAAACTGCTCAGAAAGTTAACAATCGGTTCTCCCGAAGTGGTGCGAACTGGCTGAATCCCACCACTGATCCTATACTATGACCTGAGGTCACATTGATTTCATGCATAGAAAACTGTTCATCTCCAAGTTTATTGAGCATCTCAGTTTACAGAAGGCCAACTGCAGTTAAATTTTTGTTTAAGAGGTTAAACTTCAGTTAATTAAATGAAATTATGTAGGATTGATGTGTCCCAATGACTTTGATGGGATTTAAATATCCCAATACGTTCCCTAACTTGCTGCCCTTCAGGTACTTTGGACAACAACGTTCATAACGGGTGGGTTCTAAATTTTTTTACTACTGGTTCTGTGGGTGTGGCTTATTTTGTGGGTGTGGCTTGATGCTCATGTGAGAATTCTTTAGGATTTAGCAGAGGTACTGGTCTACCAGGCTTTTAACTGCTTGCAGAGCTGTACTGGTCTACCCATTTATTTTTTGCAGGCACTGATCTACTCATGTATTTTTGCAGGCACTGATCTACTAATGTATTTTTGCAGGCACTGATCTACTAATGTATTTTTGCAGGCACTGGTCTACCAATTTATTTTTGCAGGCACTGGTCTACTCATTTGTTTTCTTTTAACACTGATCAGCTGTAGGGCGGCCCTTTGAAATCCCGCAGCAAGAGTTTAAACAGTTTTTTCCCCTCTAGCCATCAGCTGGGACTCAGGAGGCAGCAATAGATCGGGAATGGGGCCAAATAAAAGGTAAGAATAACACGGGGGTGGGGGTGGGGCACGGGGGGTGAGTGGGGGGGCAGGGGGCAGAACTGGTTCGGTGACATCATATCATCACCGCTACCGGCTTGGGAGAACCGGGCCGAACCGGGAGGAACCCACCACTGGTTCATAATCTTTCTTCGGCATTCTGTCGTGACTTCATTTGCATCCATATGAACAACTGTTAATGATTGCCGGTTACGAGAGGCATCTGATATTTTTGCATATGAACTTCTACATATACAAACAGTCCTCCTTTTGTAATGGAATGAGTTCCCAAAAGGGGAAGAACAAAGTTTTGCAATATTTGAAAGATTAAAGTAAGTGTAATGATGTGGATTTTTAGACAATATTCTATTTTGATTCATAATGTCACAGGCTATCTTTGCAGTTTTTCACCTCCTTCATAATCCTGTCAGGCAGTTCCAAAAACTCCAACTGATTTTAAGACTTGGCATATAAGTATCTGTGTGTTGCGTCACATCAAAGTCCAAATCTATTTTAGGTCTAACAGTAGGCTATAGCATCATCTAGCTATTATGATGTTCCTTCCTTTCATTTATTGAGTGCAGCTATGTCTGATCTGTCTCCAAAGATCTCAAGGTGGCATTCAGGGTCTGTATGCTATATATGAGATTGCAACTGGCTCAGAAACCTAGTCATTTAAAATGGTAAGGTCAGTCACTAGTTCCTAGTTTTTTATTCCTAAATCTTGCTCCGAATTATCACACATTATACCACATGGTGCCGATGTAATGCTTTTGATGGAAATATGCATCTTGAGAGGTAAAGGCATTGTAATAAGTTTGTCTTGGTCAAGCAGAGCCCATGGTGTAACGTTTAGCATCTTCCAAGGTAAATGGTGAGTAACTATTAGTCCTTTAAGAAAACTAGGTCAGACATAACAAGAACATCTGTTCTGTATTCCATGTTTGTTTTTTTTATCCTTTGCAGTTTTGAAGGGCTACCTTATGGGAAAAGAGGAGGATGTGGGAAGCATTAGATATTCCCTGAATCCCGTGTAATGGCTGTACATGAGCTTTCTGTTGTTTGTCAAATGATCACTGAGATGCTATCCCTGCAAAAAGAAGAAAATGGATGGTGTATGACTAGCTCCGATTTGTACAGGCATGACCTAGTGTAGTGATGGCTAACCTTTTTGCCATTGCGTGCCAGGATCGGGGGGGAGGAGGGGGGATCGCACACACACGTGCCCATATCCATAATTCTATGTGCCCCACCCCTGCGCATGACCCCCCTCTACCCGCCCCCTTCTCCTGGCACAGGATGGCATGGTGGGCCCAGTAGGCCCGTTTTTCTCTCTCCCCAGCTTCCAGAGTCTTTCTAGGAGCTTGGGGAGGGTGAAAACAGCCTTTCCCACACCCTAGAGGCCCTCCGGAGGCCAGAAATGGCCCATTTGCTGACTTCCAGTAGGCCCGAAAATCAGCTGTGTGCGCCAGAGCTGAGCTTGTGTGCCCACTGATATGGCTATGCGTGCCACCTGTGGCACGCGTGCCATAAGTTCGCCATCACGGACCTAGTGGTTATAATGTTGGGATAGACTAGAGCAGGGATCCCCAACTCCCGGTCCATGAACCAGTACCAGTCTCTGGCCCATTGGAAACTGGGTCACATAAGCAGTGGGCAAATGCACAAAGCTACATTTGCGCAAGAACAGGGCATGTGCACAAAACCATCTCCCTGCCACTGTCGGTCTGCAGAGTCAGAAAGGTTGGGGCCCGCTGGACTTTCCTCTGCCACTGGGTAACTTTGGGGCAGTCATTTTCTGTCAACCAATTCATTTCAAATTGGTGTTTTTCCAGGGGAAAAGAAAAGGCAGGATATAGAAAATGTTATGTCTCTGGTAATTGGGGGAGGGGGGATGTGTGTTGGCTGCTTAACTGTAATCATGGTTTACTATCAATCGCCATATATTTATGGTAGTTAAGCATGTGTCAGTTTGTCCTGCAAATGTAGTCTCTGTTAGGTAAAGATCTGAGAACTACTATAGAAATCAACTTAAATTTGCTAGTGTGGAATTTGCTGTAATAGTGCTGGTAGGGCCCTTTGAAAGGCATTTCCTCAGTATCGCGATGCTCTGTGACACCCATGTGAAATTTCCAATGCCTTTTCAACTCAAGGGATGGTCAACCTACCCGTTCTCCAAATCTAGCTCCACAACGCATTCTAGATATGTCGGCACCCCAAGGGGCATCATTAGACACAGATGCTCCTTCTTGTTCAAACAGAGCAATAGCAGACTTGATCTTCCTTGCACAAAGAAACGTTGAGAGCTGGGGCCATATTCATGCAGCCAATTCTGGGTGACTCATCATCATGAATCTCAGCAACAGATCCATAGATTTCTGGCTCCACACTTAAAGAGCTGAAGCTAATATCTGGAGGCAGCCACATGGAGCCCAGAAATAAAATATTGCAATTTTCTTTTATGGATGGTTTGGATTTGAATTTTCACTCAATTTCTCTTTGGCCTTTATTTCTTTCTGACTTTTTAAATCTATCCTTTTGACAACCAACTTGCTAAATATCTTATCCAGTGCTTTATATTCATTGGTGCAAGAAAAAAAAGTTGCAAGATGCAGTAACCTGGAATTAGGAAGATTTTTAGCAGGTTTTTTTTTTAAGAAGCTGGTGGATCCTGGGCATGTAGACCTCTGGAGTTTTTGCTCCATTTTCTTCAATAGACAACCCTGGAAGGAGGGAAATTATTGAGTTTAATGTCACTCACTTCTGAGCAGTTCCTGTGGTTGAAGTGTCTAAAAAGATCAAAATCTGTATGTTCTCATGAGATAAAACCCTATTATATAAAGTAGAATTAACAGCTGTCCATTATATGGAATCCAGTGACTTAACTCTAGTGACTGAGGGAAGGAAAGGGGCTTAATAGAAAATCCCATTCTATGAGAATCTTCATTGCCAATGTTAGATTTTTCTCGCTGTCTATTAGTCTCCAAGGTCCTATCCATTGGCTGATGGCCTATAGTGTCATGGAATGTTTAAAAGCATTTTAACCGAAGAGGGAAAACAATTAGCAATTGAATGCTCACAAACACTAACATTTCTAAGTGGAAAGTAAAATGGTAATGTTTATCCAGCAAAAACACCATGAAGATGAAAGAAAGAACTGCATGCAGAAAGACAGAGAGTTCAGATGATAAATGACAAAAGAGCACCTTGAATAAGGAGACTAAGATACTGGAACCCAAAGGATAGGTAATTCAGTAAAAAGAAGAAGTAGAATAGGCAGTGATGGAGAAAGAAACTCACGGGGAAGACTTGCCAAAGAAAAAAGGCCTAAGGACAAGATGCTGAAGAAAACTATAAGTACTAAGATGCTATAAGTACATTGTAAGCCGCCCTGAGTCTTCGGAGGAGGGCGGCATATAAATTGAATAAATAAATAAAACAGTAATCTTATTTTCACATATCTTTAATCAGTTTTTAAGCCACAGTGGCTGGGTTCATAGTGATGATAATGATAACAAACTAAACCTAAGCAAACCACATTAGGGCTGAGCATGATGTCTGACCCCAGCAAATAAAAAAGAGGATAGGAAGATGAACTACAAAATGGAAAGAGAACAAAACCAAGAGTACAACTTAAGAGAAGATGGTTGAGGACCAGGAAACTAAATGACAGAAAGCAACAGAATGGGAAAGGGATGGCAATAAGGAAGCATGTTGGGCTGAAAAGAAAGAACTGGATGAAACACTAAAGTTGGGGGAAGGCAAAGGCCAGGATGAGTTGCAAAATTTGCAAGGCTTCCAGGGAAAAGGACTAAGAAAAACGAATTGGATGGGCAGAGAAAGGGCAGAGTGCCCTAAGTTGGCATCAATGTCATATTTGGTCACTCCCTGCTCAAGATATTAATGTATATCTGATATAGTAGTAGGTGGTTCATAATATCAGCCCCACCAAAATCAATCCAGAAGACCAAAAATAGTAGGGAAAAGCCAAGCATTTAAAGTACTAAAAATGGCCTGAGAATTATGCACCGAAGGCTCTCCTAATTCTCCACCTTCTGGAAGGTGATTGCGAATGAGGAAGTGACCCAGGCCTCCCTAAGGATGGCATTCCAGAGCTTAAGTGCACTCACTGAACAGGCCTTCCAACAGAGCCTCTACTCACTGCCAATTACAGAAATGCAGCAATGCAGGAGCACTTGCATCTTATGGACTGAGAAAAGCTTGCATACATATATGCAAGGCCTACAATGACTGTTTTTTCTGTCTATTAACTAAGAAGAAAGGCTTTCCCCAACTGGCTGCACATGGGACACTTTTAAGCAAGTTCATCACCAATCAACTCATCCTGAATCCTGTAATATTGAATCTTGCAGACAGGACCATCCTGAAAATTCAGAAAACATCATTGAGCCCTAAGTCTAGGTTAATAAAACATGAATGCTATAAAGTATTTATATCACAGGATATCAAAGAATAAAGTATATTATTTCTTAATGTGATGATGTGCATTACACAATCATTACACAATCACTTAAAGCAGTGGCTAGGTTCCTACAACATGCTGAATTAGAATTACCCAACCCCACTTTTGCCGAGGCGTCCCATGTCTGGGTTGCAGGAATCAAGAGAACCATTGGTGCCATCCATGGCAGCACACGGCAAGAATGTTCTGCATCATTTTATTGCCATCTATGGCTCACTTGGATTTTTTGCAGCTCAGAGTCCCTCTTTTGACTCAGCAGGTAAATGAGGATGTGAATAGGGAGACATCTATCAGCCTTCCCAGGTAAACAAGATAGAAAACTAAAACAGATGAGTGAATTCTACTTTATTTTAGAATCTTGTAAATCTGAAAGTACAAATCTCCCACCATCTCCTTTACAACCTGAGTGATTAGGGATGTCCCTTTTGTGCCTCTTTCTGCCCATTATGTTGTTGTAGGCTATGCCCTCTCTTATCTGACTGTTCCCTAGGCAGCATCTCTTCTCTCACAACCCCCCCCCCACCTTTCTCAAGGTCTTTCTCACATATCATTACATCATCTTCCTACAGCTTCACTTTGTATAACAGTAGGAAAGACTGAATGCAATCATGAACTGATTTGAACTACCTATAAGTCACTGGAAGGCAGTGCTGATTATGGCCAAAGGAGCAAAGACTTATTTCTATTTTAATTCCTTTAATATTTTAAAAGGGACGAAAGAACCAAAAGTGAGGCAAATGGTAGAGAAGTACAAAATAAACAGGGAAGAAATTGGCAAGCATCATAAAATCGACTGTACTGAGTACACATTTTCAAAATAACATTTGTTGTACATATTTGGATATCTTCATGCACAGATCATTATTAGTTAATATTAGGTATCAACAACAGTAATTACCAGAATATAAATTATAAGTCAAAATGAAAAATTAGTCCTATGAATTGGGGGGGGGGGAAACCTATCTTTTAAGTTACGAGATGTGGATGTGGAGCAGGTCCATGGGTAGATTGTAATCCAAAAATGATTACCAAATTAGATTAAATTTTGTATATGGATTATTTTTCAGGAAGTACATGTTTAATTGGCTTATTTATATTTAAAATGTAAATCGTTCAGTAGAATGAAATGGAACTTAAAATACAATGAGGGGGACAAAGGTTTAAAAACCCAGTGCCACAAATGGTTATGGTATTGGGATGAAATCCACCAGGTTCTGACAGGTTCTGGAGAACTGGTAGCGGAAATTTTGAGCAGTTCGGAGAACCGGTAGCGGAAATTTTGAATAGTTCGGAGAACCGGCAAATGCCACCTCTGGCTGGCCCCAGAATGGGGTGGGAATGGAGATTTTGCAATATCCTTCCCTCAGGAGTGGGGAGGGAATGAGAATTTTGCAGTATCCTTCCTCTGGAGTGGGATGGGAATGGAGATTTTGCAGTATCCTTCCCCTGCCATGCCCACCAAGCCCCGCCCACAGAACTGGTAAAAAAATTTGGATATCACCACTGGAAGAAACCATACCAACAAAAAGTTGAAAGGAAAGCAAAGAAGATGAAGACTGAAAGGAGACTTAGTATGGCTGGAAAGCTGAGGCAGAAAGGGGACACGGACTCCAGAGGCCTCCACAGGTCAGAAAATAGGCATAGGAGAGAAAACTACTTGGAAAATTAAAGCAACTTATAGCACCCCAATTTTCTGCACTTGCAAACATAGCTCCTAAATTTCTGCAAATTTAATTGCTGTTCAAGACTCAGAATTAATGCAAGCCCCTTTTTGTTTTAGAGCTGTCCTTGGCTGAAGATCTTGTAGTTTGACTGTTGCTTTTCAACCCTAATTAGTCATTTTTTCTCTAGCCTAATCTATGGCAATGAGCAGACTATAGTTAATCAATGCCTAAGTTATAAAATGTTTAGGATTTGGGGTAGAAAGTGATTTATTTGGTAGTAGTTTTCTCAATATGTTTTTGAAGCAAAAGCTTTCAATTTCAACAGAATTGCAGCAATACATTATTGTAGACTGCACATGCCACATCATTAATTTTACAACCTGGGAATAGTATACAAACAGCTTAGAGCTATGCTTGCAATCAGCATGTTGACAGGAAGAAAGAAGAAGCAAACACACACAATAATCAAGCTATAAAATAAACAGTTTGCGGTAAAGTTAAAGAAGAGAAACTTGAGTTTTTAATAAAATTAATCAGATTCCCTCTGGTTGTTTTACAGCTCTAAGTTTGACCAAACTCCATATTGCTTTCCAGGGAAAATTGTTGAGGCTATATAGTTCTTCAGAAAATCAGTTTCATTGAACGCATTGGGATTTGTTTTGGGGAAGACTTATGTTGGAGGATCACATTGTAAGTATGACAAAATCAATAGTGTAGATTCATCTGTTCATTTGGTCATTCCACTGGTTTCACAGGGTCATATTTGTGTGTAAAGTAAACTTATTTTAAGATTGCAATTAAAAGTTCTGTCAAAATCAATCCATTCACAAAAATGACTGCAGTATTGGATTACTGGATATTGGATTGCATATTTCTGCTTGGAAAGGGAAATAGATTCACAGTTGCCACATTCCCATCTTTTATACCAAGAACCGGTGCCTGAGCGTTTTGTTCTGCGTAATAACAGCTCATAGTTAACACATTGCCAAGAGCTCTACTGTGCCTTTAATTTAGCCCTCTCTGCAATATTTATCTTTTTCCAATTTGGAATTGTTAGGGGGAGTTTTGTGCCTGTGTGCCTTTGAATCATTGCTGACTCCTGCCCAGATTAGTCCCTGCAGTTTTCTTGGCAATGTTTTGGAAGTGATTTGCCTTTGCTTTCTTCTCAGGGCTGATAGGGAATGACTGGCTCAAGGTCACCCAGTTGGTTTTGTGCCTAAGATAGGAGTAGAACTCAGGGTGGTCTCTCCCAGTTTCTAGCCCTGTAACCACTACACAAAACTGGCTTTTCCAATCTGTTATCTGTACTATAAAATATATGCTAGAAAATAAGGTCGCATTTTATTGGCAACCATTCCGAATGTGCTTCAGCAACTGCCTTTTTACAAATTAAAGACATCCAGCTTTGTACAGAGCAAAATCCTTTACATATCTCTTTAGAATCCCCACTGGGTTTAGTGGATTTATTCTTAGATGAATGCGTAGATACAGGAGAGAAGAATCTGAGGCTTTTTAGATATCGTTCCAGCTTCTCCAGCCATCATGATCTAGGAAAATGGAAGTTGGAATCATCTTATTTTACAGAGCTGCTGGTTGCTCTAACTCTGATATATAGAATATTGAACTTCTAACGATCCTGAGCAAGAAATAAAACTCTTTGATTTTTGCCTTTCGCACTAATAAAAAAATTTAAATGCATTTTTTTACAGGAACAAGTAATAAGGACTATTCCCAATAAACAGATGGGATTTCAAGTCCCTGTAACCATCAACAATTGAGTTCACCTTGTGGAATTCTTTATCTTTATCTAAAAACAAAGGGTTGACTAAGATGGCTTTTCACTAACCAGGGGAAAGTATGCAAAATCATTTCCATTGGTTCTTGAGAAACAGAGTGAAAATGAGATCCTTCTGCCGGTGTTAGGCTGTTGAAATATCCCAATTAATTGTAGATACTGCCTTCTCCTTTTGCAATACAGATTCTTGTCGTTTATCACTTTGTTGTTCTTTTTCATGAATTTTTGCCAAGCTATTAATAATACATATGACACAAGCTCTCTGAAAGGCCTCGACTGGCAGAAAATGTAAGAGAGATACCACATAACATGGAATGAAATGGAAATAAAATTGACCTGGCATTGAAATCTGGTACGGTATCTTATTTTTCTAGGCAAGTTACACTACCCAACAAAAACAAAACAAATTTAAAAGAGAAATTCTTGGAATGGATGCAAATTTCCCTCTCGTGTCAACTCCTATTTCAACAGAACCTCTGCCCTCATAACAGCTGTTCAACAAGAGGAATTTTGCCCCAAAAGGGCTTCTGGGAGAAAGACATCCCCCCCCCATACAGTAAATCATTCCTTTTAAAAAATATTTTTAAAAATGATTGATTTATTTATGTTCTTCTCTTTTTCCTTCAATTACAAAGAAAAATAAGCAAAATTCCCTCTGTAGCTTTCCCTAGAGACTCCAAAGAAGACGCACACTATGATGATACTTCACACTAATAATAACAACTGAGTGAGAAGACAGAAGTGGAGATGAAAAAAAGAAGAAGAAAAAAAAAGACGAGAATAGCAGCCCTCTCTAAAGGATGAGAAGCTACAAGCAGTTTCTTAGGTAAAGAAGTCTCCAGAACGTAACTCCAGTGTTCAAATGCCAGTGAGAGGCAGAGTGGGGAGGCTGCCTTAGATGACAGTCTTGAATCTCTATTATCCATCCTCCTACGACAGTAAATTGTCATTTGTTCGTTTCTAAAGGAGGTGAAAGAAAACCCTTTCAATGTCCTGTGCTGAAATGTCTCGGGCAACCAGAAAAAGGTTGGTGAAAACAAGGAGAATTTGGCCAGAATTCAGGAGGTATTTCACTGTGAAGTTTGAGGGGTACCCAATAATTTTCCCTGTGGGAAACCTTAGAAACATGGAGCAGAAATCAAGAGAATTAGAAATTTAAGGACTAGGGATGGCTTAAAAGATTACACTGAGATTAGAAACATTTCACCACTGCCTTCATTCTTCTAGAAATCTGGCACAGTGTTATCTTACTGCTTTCTGGTGGAAATCCATTTCTACCTGAACTATTTATGTCCATCTTTAGAAGAAAGCTGGTTTCAGTTCTTATCTATAAAAATATGTGGAATCCTGTGGCATCCACAAGGAGATGCCATCACGCTGCCAGATAGTTGGCTCATAATTGCTGTGGTACTACCCCGTTTGTGGTTTCTCTGGATGAAAAAGTGTGCCCTGGTAGGTAGGTCTGTAGAGGACAAGCAACTTTGTCACCTTACAAGCAAGAGAAGCCAAAGAGAAGGTAAGGTCATGACTTGAAAGAACCTGAAAACAAGATGCCAGGATTGGATTTAGGGAATAATGTTGGGAAAAGAACAAGGCAGCGAGGAGATCAAAGTGGCTTTTGGTGGAAAGATCCACATCAGACCAGGAAGCCAGGGGTGCAATGATCCATGGGTGCAGCTACCTTCTAAGATGTGCACAAAATATCCCATAGTAGCTGGGATTGATGCCATTGCCAAATTGATGGTCTGGCCTTCTGTTATCTTGCCCCAAGGCAACAGTCCTTCAGGCAGGTCTGGAGAAGCCTCCCTCTGCCATTGGTCTCAACTTAATAGTTTCCAAACCTGTTGCTGACAAAGAATGCCTGGGGAAAGTTTTAACCCTGTTATTGGTGTTTTAACCCCCAAGAAAGCTGGGAGTTTCCATGGCAACCCATCAACTCGCTAGCAACACTGTCAAGTAACTTAATGGGCCACAATGCATGGGGAGCCTAGCTACACCCTGCAACATAAACATACCCTGACAGTGATAGCGTAGGAAATACACACAAGCACACAACAATGTGACTGTCAGCCTTGGGAGCTCTACATCAAGTCACTTCTCTTGTCATCTGGTTGAGTTACCAGTAGGTAACTTAATAAGGATGCTATATGACGCAGTCAAAGGACTCATACGCTACTGGCCTGTGCACAGTTGTGACCCACACATTGTGCAAGATATATCTGAATAATCTTCACCTACCAGGCAAGATGTGCACACACCATCAAATTGCACCTGGTAGTACATGCATAGTAGGGCCTTGCGGTGGCAAAGACCTGAAGCCATAAACAGCCACACTCAGCTGCACAAGCCAGCTGTTTCATGCACCTCTTGGCAAGTAGGCCACCATTCCCAGTGATGGGAATGCCCTGCTCATTTTGCAGAAGCACAAATGATGCACTGCAGATGGAGTGGCTTGCCTAAACCGGCTCATACTCAAAAGGTACACCCAAACCCTCACAGTTTGCTACATTTTGGGAATTATTCAGAAATACTGTTCAGTTTATAGCAGGGGTCTCCAACCTTGGCAACTTTAAAACTTGTGGACTTCAACTCCCAGAGTTCCTCAGCCAGCTTTGCTTTGCCGGTTGAGGAACTCTGGGAGTTGAACTCTGAGGAACTCTGAGAGTTGAAGTCCACAAGTCTTAGGGTTGCCAAGGTTAGAGACTCCTGGTTTATAGTATTTGGATGCAATCCCTGTCAGATGCTTGGGTGATTTGCCATTGTGCCATTTGCCAGAGGCGGTGGTGAGGCCCCTCCTCAAGAAGCCCTCTCTGGATCCGGCTGTTTTGGCTAATTATCGTCCAGTCTCCAACCTTCGTTTCATTGCGAAGGTTGTTGAGAGTGTGGTGGTGCGGCAGCTTCCCCAGTATCTGGATGAAGCTGTCTATTTGGATCCGCTCCAGTCCATTTTCAGGCCTGGGTACAGCACGGAAATTGCATTGGTCGCGTTGGTAGATGATCTCTGGAGGGCTCGGGGTAGGGGTTATTCCTCTATCCTGATCCTGTTAGATCTCTCAGTGGCTTTTGATACCATTGACCATGGTATCATGTTGCACCGGTTGGAGGGACTAGGGGTGGGGGGCACCGTTTTGCGGTGGTTCTCCTATCTCTCCGACCGGTCGCAATCTGTGTTGACGGGGGCAGCGGTCGACCCCGAGGCGCCTTGTTTGTGGGGTGCCACAAGAGTCGGTCCTCTCGCCCCTCCTGTTCAACATTTATGTGAAGCTGCTGGGTGAGATCATCCGTGGTTTTGAGGTGGAGTTCCATCAGTACACTGATGACACTCAGCTGTACATCTCCACCCCAGACCATCCCAACAATGCCTTGGAAGTGATGTCCCAGTGCCTGGAGGCCGTGCGGGTCTGGATGGGGAGAAACAGGCTTCAACTCAACCCGTCCAAGACCGAGTGGCTGTGGCTGCCGGCGTCCCGGTATAGCCAGCTGGTGCCATTCCTGGTTATTGGGGGCGAATCATTGGCCCCCACGGAAAGGGCTTGCAACTTGGGCGTCCTCCTGGACTCATGGCTGTCTTTAGAAGAGCATACGACGGCCATGGCCAGGGGGGCTTTCTATCAGGTTCGCCTGATACGCCAGTTGCACCCCTTTCTAGATCAGGACTCCCTACGCACAGTCATTCAAGCACTCGTCACTTCTCGTCTGGACTATTGTAACACTCTCTACATGGGGCTCCCCTTGGGGTGCACCCGGAGGCTCCAGTTGGTGCAGAATGTGGCCGCGCAGGGGATTATGGGAGCGACGGGGCGCTCCCATGTGACACCTCTCCTGCGTGAGCTGCATTGGCTTCCAGTGGACTTCCGGGTGCGCTTCAAGGTGTTGGTAACCACCTTTAAAGCGCTCTGTGGCTTAGGGCCGGGGTACTTACGGGACCACCTTCTGCCACCAATTGCCTCCCACTGGCCAGTTCGCTCCCACAGAGAGGGCCTCCTCAGGGTGCCATCAGCCAGACAATGTTGGCTGGCGACCCCCAGGGGGAGAGCCTTCTCTGTGGTGGCGCCCACCCTCTGGAACGATCTACCCCCAGAGATATGAGTGATCCCAGATTTTCGTCGGGCCCTTAAAACTTACTATTTTCAGTTAGCCGGGCTGGCCTGACTCCATGTTGGTTTTAAAGTTTGATACTGATTTTAAATTGAAATGTTTTAAATTATGGGCCAAATTTTATAAATTATTTTTAAAATTATTTTAACTTTTGTATACAATGTTTTTAGTTGGCTGTTCACCGCCCTGAGTCCAGAAGGAGAAGGGCGGTATAAAAATCAAATAAACATAAACATAAATAAACATAAACATTGTTAAAGAACACATTGTAAAGCGATACTAAAACCTGACAATACACATAGCAGATATGCCTAGCGGCCCTAGCCTTACTAAAATATAACCACCAGAGACATTCTAGGGCACTCACAATCACTGCCAACACAGGATGATCTTCACCGGCCTCTTACATGAAAACAAGGGCTGCTGAACATGCCTGAACATCCATGAAAAAATACGTAATGGTCACTTCCAAAATCTGGCAGTGTGGTTGAGCCAAGGCAATACAGTCTATCCTTTCTACCCCTAGGATTCTCAGCTTTATCCTTACACTTATCCACAACATTATGAGCTCTCACCAACATTTGTCCAGTGAGCCAAGATAGTTTTATTCTGATCATTAAAAAGAGTAGCTACTTTTGGTGAAGCATGAAGGAAGCAACACAAAGCCGTTTCTTTGAACTACAATGATGCACCGTTCAAGAATTTCAGAGATCTGATACCTGACGGGTCAGCCACCCACCTACTCGCCCCCACCTCCAAACTGCTTACAGTACTAAATAATATTTATTCTCCTTGCCCTCCTTTTAGAGCAACCAATCTTGCTGACCTACTGTTTTTAAAAACCCACACAGTTTTAAAGAATGGTCCTTGCAAGTCTGGTTGCCTTGACGTTCGGCAGTCTTTGAGGATAAAAACGGCTCAAACTCCTCTTTGGGCTCTCAAAAATCCGGCTAACAGTCTTTTGAAATAAGCACATGCTGCCTAAGGCAAACCAGTAAATGGTTTATCACTCTGACCCAGTGGTAAAATCCATTTTTTACTACCTGTTTTGTGGGCGTGGCTTGGTGGGTGTGGTGTGACTTAGTGGGCATGGCTTGATGGGCATGGCAGGGAAAGATACTGTAAAATCTCCATTCCCCCCTCTCTAGGGGAAGGATACTGCAAAATTTCCATTCCCTCCCCACTCCAAGGGAAGGATATTGCAAAATCTCCATTCCCTCCCCACTCCAGGGGAAGGATACTGCAAAATCCTCATTCTCTCCCCACTCCAGGGGGAAGAATGTTCCAAAATCTCCATTCCCACCCCACTCTGGGACCAGCCAGAGGTGGTATTTGCTGGTTCTCCAAACTGCTCAAAATTTCCACTACTGGTTCTCCAGAACCTGTCAGAACCTGCTGGATTTCACCCCTGCTCTGACCCTAAGTCAAGGTCCATTGTACCATAAATATATTAAATCTCACAAGCAGCGCAATTGCATAATAATAATAATAATAATAATAATAATAACAACAACAACAACAACAACAAATTTTAAAAAACCACATTGCAAATCAGTCATCTGAGACAACAGCCTCAAGTTGCCTAAGGTAAGCAAAATTCAACACCCCCCAAAAAAATTCCTTCCTTGCAGAATAAACCTATATTTGGAATAAAAAGAGGATAATAGTTTTCCTGGATGTGTGGGCTTAAAATTGGGCACAAAGACTGTACACATTAATAACTAAACAGAGAGAATGCAGGGATTTTTACTTGGTTCTTCAATATTTCAGCATGTGATCCCCAGCAATGCATGTTTTTGACAACAGGATAATCTTTCCAGTGAACTCATGGCATTACAGCAGCTAACTCCAGCTTGGTGTTCTGGGTTTGAACTGATGCCATCCCTCATCAGCATTTCTGCTCATGGGGATTTATGGGAAATAATCCAACTAACCTGGAACACACCAAGTTTTGGAAGGCTGCAGTTGGAAGAAAAATAAGCAAGGATAAAATCAAATAATCCTTGATTCACACTGCAATTCTTTGATCTGGCGCTCATACCTTTGCCCAACCTAAATACGGTGTGTGTGTGGGGGGAGTAATCGTTTCAGATTATTTCCATTTGGGCTAGAAGATCATGAGAAGTTGTATCCTAAACATTCAGGACTTTTTAGGCATAAGACCAATGAAATAAAGTGGTTGAAGTAATATCGTACCCTTCTGTACAAAATCCAAGGGGAGAATAAAAGGAATTTACCTCAGACTCTTGTATTAGCATGGTTTTTAAGTAGAGAAGCCAGCAAACACTGGAATCAGAAAAAAAAACTGCGTATGTATGGGCATGTTAAGAGTCAAAACTCCTTTCTCAGAACTCTTCCCTTTTTCTGCAGCTCCCTTTCAGCTTCTTTTCTCTGTTTATCACCCACAATTACAGCTAGCCAACCTTGCGTTTCAAGTCTTTCCTTTGCCATAAGATCACCCGAAGGCATGTTACAAACCATCATATCTTAGATAGAATGCAAACAATTGTTTTTGAGAAGACTAAAACTTAAGTTTACATGTGTCCCTGGTTTTCATTTGTTCCACAGTTATATCTAGGGAAAAGAGGCTTTCCCCCTTTTTCTCGGGTAATAAAAAAACCCTGCTCATCCCACAATCAGAACTGGCAAGCTCTATTTCAAACTTAAGGGAAATACAGTACAACAGCAACAAGAAGGTATTTTGCTTCACATTTCAAAAATTATTCTCCTAGCAGGAAAATCATATAAGACTTGCCAAGGTAATATATATAAAGTGCTTTTCACTTTCCAAAGTGATTTTTAATGTCTACTGCTGCTAACAACCACTATCATCTTGTTTATTATAACCGATTTTATGTTATTTTCAAATAACCCTTCCGATTTCAGTCCAGCAGAGAAGCGAATCCCGTGAAAATCCTGGAAATCCTTCCTGTCTGTTCTTTATTTGTTAATCCTGTTAACCCTGTTAACCCCACGAGCAAGCATTGGTACTCATGGTAAATTACGGGAAAGGCAACAAGTAAAAACCATGGAAGCTGGCTCAAATGGGTACGGTAGGTGCTGCTGGCTAAACTCATCTGCATTCAAAGGAAAGGTTGTGTGACAGGAGAAAAGCTGTCCCAGGAATAAACTAAATGCAGGAAGGATTCTACGATCCCTGAATTATACAGGGTGGCAGGCAGCCGTTTATGCAAGCCAATTTTTTTTGTGTCTGTAGCTTTTCTGGGTCTATGGATGCCCTTGCATCATCCAGTTCCAGATTCACACATACATTCAAATGTCTCTATATTTATTATTTTACCCCTGTTTGGCATCAAGAGGTGTGAATATGTTGAAAAGCATTTCCTTGGAGGAGCTAAAAAAAGGATGGTCGGGTGGGGGCTAGATGATACCCTATTCACATATGTGAGAACAGATCAACAGTCCCAGTATTTTGAGAAACAGGACTATTTAATCAATCCACACACCAAGGCTGAGTCTAATAACTCTCCCTCACTCACCGTCCCTCCCAATTCTGGCCAGCAATCCAAAAACCCCTCCCTGTAAGGAAGAGTTTCTATTGACTGTACTTTTTATTTATTCTCACATTTATTTATCTATCTCACACCAGAATCCAGCAAAGCTATGCGAGATGCATATTTTGGGCCCTAGACACAGCCTCACGATTGACCTTTCCACTTAAAAAGAAATGTACTCACTACTGAAGTGCGAACGCAGCTCTACCAGGGCAGTTGACAGCCAGCCTTTCGCTTTTTTCCTTTCTTTTTTTTCCCCCCCAGCCGGACAAGATTGTCACAAGGGCAAATTCAAACACAGCATACAAAATGTGTAAGTTGCTGCTGAGCAGGAATTTGCCAAGGCGAAACACATCCTAGCTCATCCCAGCAGATAAAAGAGGTTGGTCCTTTGGACAAGGAGAATCTCAATGGTCCTCCGGCTAATTAGAAGATCAAACTGGGATGGGGTGAGGGTGGGAAGTGGGAGAACCGCCGTGGAAGTACCACAACTACCATTTGTGCCATTGTCCTATATCAGTGGTCACAAACCAGTGGTCCACGAGAAAATTTTGCAGGTCCACAGAAAAATTATTTGCATTTTTTATATTGCACTAAATACTATTTATAAAAAAATTCATACTAGTGGTCCACAGGATTTAAAATTATGAATTTAGTGGTCCCTGAGATCCGAAAGATTGGTGACCCCTGTCCTATATAGCATATGTCATAAGCTACAGTTGCTTGGCTTTAATTAACTCTTTTAAACCATAAACTGGAGCATACAAACCACACACTACATCAAAACCAAACAAACCACCTCATGAGTGAACAACCTGACCATTTGTACCTTCCCATCATCCTTTCTATTTTTTCTGACCATAGGCCTCTGGTTCTGCTTGCTGAGCCTTGAATAAAACATGTATCTTTGTTTCAGCTGAACAGATATGGATGCAACTAGGAAAATATTTAACCTGGTGGGGATAATTCAACGTCCCCCAAAACACTCTTTTCATCCCCACTGAAAAGGAAACAAGATATGTAGAAGGTTGGGAAGGGGTGGGAGAAAGGAAAGGAGGTAAAATGGAGGTATTTTACCTCCTTTCCCTAAGTATTTTCACTTAGAATGACAACATAGCTCAAGCTGGCATGAGCGTTAATGAGCTCACAGCATACTTACTAAACTCCAAGTCTACGTCCATTGCACTCTCTGCAAGAGAAAGAGAGAGAACTAACAAACACAACCCACTGTATGAAGAACCAGGGACTTGCCCAAGATCAAACAGAGCTGGGAGCTAGGCTAATGGTTTGTTCCTGTCCAAATGAGTGGCACCTTTTTTGACTATCCTTAATTTAAAGGAAGTGATCTGCAGGGGTTGGTCCAATCCTTGCAGACACAGTGAAGGCCACCAGAATTAAATCTCTCCAAAGAATCACCCCCAGATTGCAAAACTGTATGGTCCATGAGAAGGAAGTCTTTACTTGGCTGAGATTAATACGTTCTTAAATGGCTCGTGCTGGACCTAAGAACAGGGCTGAATGTAAAGCATGTTCTACAGTAATGAAAACACTGCTACATCAGACCAGGATCCCATTCCAGCTAGCCCAAGCATCCTGTCCTCTACTCAGCTGCTTCTGGGAAAGCTTTAAGAAGGACATGAAAAAAGTCTCTTCACCATGGTGTTTTCCAGCCTCTGGGATCCGGTGGTATGTTGCTTCTGGTGGCAGTTTCCATAGCCATGGAGAGATCTCCTGTGCAGGCTGGGACCATGGCAAGCAAATGCCATGCATTAATAATGATAACCAATGCTGTTTATTTTCCTGCTCTGAATTAGTTGCCAATTGGATTAAATCTTTTGCTCTCATAGGAAATAGTATATGCATTTGTTTGAGGAAGAAAGCAGGGCAATTTTATCTATTCCAGAGTACCATTTTACTTCAGCCTCTTTCTGAAGCTGTGTTATTTTAGTCCGTGAATTTATAACTTCTAATTATGCAGCACATATAAGCAGGACAGACTTGCATAAATGCCCAGAGTTTGAACGTCATTGCTGACACATTGTCAACAAGGCATTTGTCTTATAATATTTCGATAACTTTTCAGCATACTTTATCACTGGGATTACAAGGAAAGTTTTCTCTTTAATCCCAACAGGCAGAGATTTCAGTCTGTAGGGAATTTTTGAGACAATAGAAGGCTATGGAAATGAGCCCTTTTAGCCTCTGGCATCCTCAAACCTCATCTTCTGCCAGCTCCAGTTTGTAGATTGTGTGACATACACACATGCATAAAATGCTCTGTGAATGAATCAATCGGATGTTATTTAGGCACAACACAAAGCAGCTGAGTATCAACTGAGTATCAAAGACTCTCCGTAAGTTCTCGAGTCAATCAAATCTTTTGCCCAAATTGTAAAATAATACAATGGGGAGGAGAAGGTGGAAAATGCAACTCAAAAGAAAGTCATGGGCTGCAGAGAAAGGTGGAGAAAGGGTATTCGTGATAAGAGGAATAGACAAGGAGTGTTAAGGAGATCAATTAAGGGTCTCCCAAAAGCGTATTTTCCACAGTCATGAGTTAGCTATTCTTCGACATTGCCCATATCCCCAAAAGGTCCCAGCCCTGTGGCTGAAGCCACAATTCACTTTTGTGACAGTGTGCTCTGCAGGGACTCCCTGTCGAGACAATCTATTCCAGAGACGGTCATTTGGCAATTGGCAGTGAAAACAAAGTAAGTGATTTGTCTGTGCAGGCAGAATCTCAAGGAAGTTGCCCCTATAGCTGTGAAGGCACAAAGCACAAAGCACGCACATCAAGGTCCAAAGACACCAACTAATCGCAGGGCAATCCAACAGAAGCCTATTACGCACGAATGAGCACATACACGAACGCACTGTTGCAGACATCCATGAATAAATGGATGCCTTTCACATTCATGATCTTGTGGGTATGCTTAAACATATGCATATGGTCCACCTAACACCAATCCTGTGAATATGTGCAGAATAGTCAGTTTATAGTTGTCCCTGCTTTGGTAAATGAGATGGATATCCAGATACAAGCTTCTTCAAAACCCTTTCGCCTCTGAGTGCATCTAATGCCCAAACGGAAGTATCACTGCCTGTGTGTGCGTGCAAAGTAAATTTCCTTTCTGTGGAATAGTGCTCCCGGCCTCTTTTATTCAATGCTCTCTTATACATACACACACAGGAATATATACTCACAGCTGCTCTTGATCATCCCAGCTTTCCCCAAACATGGGTCCAATTCTGTCCCCTTGTCCTAAAGATGCTTCTAAACTTTCCGACCACCCAGTGTCAAGAAAATAATTACACTCACGCCCTTGTCCATCAAGCAACACACGCCCGCCTCCCTCTTCAAGATGAGCACCCACCCCACTTCTTTCTTCGATTGGATGCTCTGGTACCCCTCCCCCCCCGCCTTATCCCCCCATCTTCTGCCTGCCCAGCCAATTGTGAATCCCACTCCCCAGCCTCGGCCCAAAGATCCAGCCGCCTCCCCGCTTTGGTTTCCCCGTCCTACCTGGGGTGGAGCTGGGCGTCCCTCCCCCACCTGGGGCTGGCTTGGCTGGCTACGTTACTGCTTGCCGCGGGGCAGAGGATCGGCCGTTCGGGATGGCTCAGCCATGGCACGGAGTTGCCCGCCTCTGCGCTTCCTGGCAGAGTCTGAGCGCTGCCTGAGCTGGCAAAGAGCCCAAGTAGCGGAAGGCAGGAGCGGGCGGGCGGGCGGGAGGGAGCGGCAGCTGGGAGGGGGGACGGAGCGAAGAGAGACCCAGAGCCACGCGGAGAAGGAGAGCTGGGGCTGGGGACTGGGGGTTGGAAGAGGCGTGGAGACAGGGCAGATCCTGGCCACGGCGGCCAATTTTTTTTCCCCCCCCGAGACAAGGGCTGGCCTTCCCACTCCCGGCTGCCTGGAGGGGCGCCCAGAGACGCGCTGCCTCGGAGCCTCACCTGCGCGGCGCGCTTTCGCTCTCTGCCGTTGGCTGGTGTGGAGTTGCGTGTGTGGGAAGAGACTCCCCGCCAAGCAGCATGGGCTTGCAAGCAGGTGCCACTTTGCTCCTTGCCGGGGGTGATCGATGGGCACAAGGGGTCTCTTCGGCGGGGGGGGGGGGGGGGGTGTTTTTTTTGAGAGGTGGGGGGGGGGGGCAGCCCACCCTGAGAAAACGGGGCGTGGGTACACCCGCGCGTAACACCCGCACACACGCCGGCCTGTTGCCCCGGCGGGTTTGGGGAGGCTCTGCCTTTTAACTTCAAAAGATGGGCATGATGGTCACAACTACGGGCAAGTTCCAAGGGACTCTTCTCTGGGCTTCAGCCTTCTTTTGACGTCTCCTTTTCAGGGCCGATGCCAAGATTTGTGGTCCGTCCAGGGTTTTAATCCCTGTACACGAGAAACAAAAGCAGCTTTTCTACAGATTAGAAGCGGCCGCTCTAGCTTGGCGTGGGGTGCGGAGGCAAAGTGCATGCATGCGTTTGTTCGTAGGATGGCGTGGCAGGCTCCTTGGATTGGATTCACTTTTCCTGGATGTGCATGTGGAGCGGGACGTGTTTTAGGATGATTAACAGACCTGCTCAAGGAGGGGAGGAGGGTTGACCCTTCAAGCAACAACCCAGCTAAAAAGAGCAGAAATTCGCGGTCTTCAGCCAGCTCCTCGTCACAGGAACCAGGAAAAAAAAGTGTGTGTGTGTGGGGGGGGGAGTCAGATACAGCCAGGAATAGAATGGCACGATATAAAAATGATCGGATCAAAGATTGTTGATGGGGGAATGAGATACAGGAATAACTGGACCAGACCCTGGGTTGAAACTTGAGATACCCAGATGAGGAAAAAAAAAAAAAGGGGGGGGGGAAAGGGGGAAAAAAGAAAAAAAAAGGAAACAGAAGAAAAACGGGTTTCTAAAACATTCACTATCTGGCTTCCACAGGGTCGGCTGCCATCACCTAACTGCGCATAAGCAATCATACGCATCCTAGCTGTGTGCATCCAAGCGTTTACTCCCACGTGGCATTGTGTAAACAAGAACAGGGCATTTTTCAAAAGCGGAATGTTTGTTTGGAGATATAATTCTGGGCACATAAGGGAGCTGAATATACCACTCCTGAAGTCTGTTATATCGCGATTGTGTCAGGTGCTCCTATCTCACCCTATGCATAAATAGGGAGAGAGCTGCGCACCTCGTGGTGCTCTTCTGCACATCCAACCAGTTTCTTCAGAAAGAGAAGGAGCACGCTCTGTGCAGAGTGGGGAGGGGCGACACGGATGGGGAGTTCAGAGATATGTAGCTGAGCTGAGTGCTAATGAGAGCAGAGATCCCTGGAATGGGGAGGGGGGGTTGGGGTATGTTTGGGAGTCAGGCACCATTAGCCATAAACCCCCCAAAGGATCAGGTCACTTTTGCCTTAAAGCCCCCCCCCAAAAAAAGCTTAGCTTATGTTTTCCTTCTGTTTCTATGTCATTCTATTTGTTTCTAAACAAATGGGAATAAGTGGCTGAGAGGCACCTGTCTTCACTCATTGTAGACAGGTGGAAATAGACTCACACCTTAAACTTCAAGCAGCTCCCTCTCATCTGTGCATACAAGCTGTACAGCTTTGCAGCCATTAGTGGCTGACGCTCATCTCTGTATTAGGAAAAGCTAGAGCTGATTTCTGAAGCTTAAGCTCCAATTGAAGGCAGGAAGACATCTCTCTCTCTCTCTCTTTCTCTTTCTCTTTGTGTGTGCTCGCCTGCTTCAAAAGTGATTCTTTTTTTCCTGATCAACAGGGCATTCTAGTTAATAAGACCCATCACTTTGTAAATTCAGTCACATCATGCGGTAAAGGTTTTGAATTGACTGCAGCCCAAGAGGCAGGAAGAATGGAGAAGTTGCACAATTCTCACTCTCACCTGAACAATAAGGAAGACCTGTTCATCGCCGGCAGAAAGCAAAATTGCTAAATGTTCTTCATCTGATGAATATTTGGTATTGCTTCTTCTGCAATTTGAACATTCTCAAGATTCCCTCCCCCCCCCCGTTTTGATTCTCCACCATATATAAATCCCATGAAATCCACACATTAGCACATATAGGGTGTGACCGTAGAAGCACAAGTGTATTGCACCCTCAACAGCATGTGGTTCAAATCTTTTCTGAGAGATTTTCAACTTTCCAACTCCGCAGTCTTCTGTCAAATAGCATGCCGGCCCAATTCTGCCTCAGTTCCAAGTTCAGACATGGACCTACCAATGCTACCACCTGATTAATTCTGATTTATGGTGCAAACTGTAGTGGATGAAATTCATGTTACAAAGCCAAGTAAACCATAGATGTATATAAATTTAGCCAAGAGTAGGTTGAAACATGGTCCCATTTGTAGGATTATACCAGTTCTTTGCAACATCAAGTCAAATTCTGTTGGCCATGTTGAATGGAACATGATGGGGATTGTGATTCAAAACATCTACAATGCATCGCCTTTACTGAGAGGTAGAGGACTGCGAAAACACTTCAGGGTTCTTCCCTAAGCTATATCTCAAACTCCTTAGGGTTTGGATACCTATAAAACAAGATTATTAGAGTAATTTAATTGGCAATTGCCAGATTTTGGTTGGAACATTAACAAAAATAACACAAAGATCTGATTCAAAGAATGAGGCATTAAAAAAAGAGGTCAGAATGACTAAATTTTCATCTAGCTACCGGAGCTGTAATTGAAAAAGTTTATTAGAAACCTACCGGCAGACAATTTTTCTGGTCAACTTGATTGATGGCTAGGACAAAGGAAACTTATTTTGCAATCATATTCTTTATTGAGGGGCCCCAATGAAGGAGAATATTTGTAGCTCAGGGTTGAAATGAGGAGTCCTGGGTGCTCTCTGAGCTTGGTTGTTTTCTTGAGATGTTTCCTTACCCAAACTGGGTAACATCATCAGTGCTAGTTTTTATTCTTTATTTTCTGCATTCTCTCCCCCTTTCGACATTGAGGTAGTATCCATGATTTCTCAAAGTATGTCAGCTCAACCGTAGGACAATGTCATATAAACCCAGCAACTTGTCATTTTAGACCATCAAAATATTTCAAGGACAACATGGATAGGAGGGAGAGACTTTGAAGAAGGGCAGATGATGATGCAGAAGAGGCTTCTTGGAATCCCAGAGGAGAGATTCATGTCCCATGAGCCTCTTTTTTGAGTCCTCCAAGCTCTTCCCAGCATTTTTGTTCTAAGGCTGACTAGAGCAACCATTTTTCTAATGGGCAAGCACCCTTATTCTTTGGCAACCATAGCATCTGCAGAAGATTCTTAAAATTTTGTGCCCGCTGGCTCAAAATGTTGAGCATCCTGGTATAGTGAATACATTGATTCGATTTCCCATGACTAGCGATTATGATTTGTTCAAAATCCAAGCCTTGGTCTAATATTGTGAGGGGCTTTAAACTTTCTCATTTTAATTTACACCATCCGCAAGTGTTTTGAGCCTTCTCACTTCTTCAGGAAACCCTCTCGCACGACCACGGCATATGTTAACAGGGAACACAATCATTTCTGTGAACCCCAGACCGTGTTAGTTTTTATCTCTCTTTCTTCCACCCTCCCCATCCCTAGATTTAACTCACAACCTCCATATGTCTGTCTGCCACACATCGAAAAGAACGCAGCCACCGTTGGGGCAGGCCTAGCAGTGCAGCCGTCTACAAAGCTTCAACATGTTGGCAAGATGATATCACAGCTCTGCCTTGGCTGTGAATGGAGATTAGCACCATTTGCTGAATGGGAACAGCTGTGCCTGAATTAGGAACTGCTATTCCCAGAGAGAGTGTAGCAAAACCTGGTGAAAAAGCTAAGAAGGTGAAGAGTTAGGATGCTCGGGTACCAGCCACAGCTGAGAGGAGAGAAAAAGAGAATTGAAGCACACGGCAGGGCAGGAATGGAGGGGAGGGGGGGGAAACCCTTTGTGCTCATCTTAAGGAGCAAAGAGGTGGGGCAAAGACAATGAGAAGGCAGAGGTCCCAAAGCATTGCCTGCTGCACTCCCACGGCTGCGTGCTTGTGAAGCCTGCACATGTGTGTGTGTGTGTGTGTGTTTCGCACAGGAATATATGTGAGTCATAGCTGCTTTTTGAGATGCAGCTTCTCTCTCCTCCCTCCACCAGACCAACAGCTTCTTGTTCCTGCTCTAAACCTGAGTTGCACAACTCAAGGGAGACCGTTTTAGGCATGGAATGATCTGCGGAACAACCCTCTCTCAGGCTGCTAGGGAGAAGAAAATACACAAGGAAAGCTGTGAGCATGTGCATGGGGAAAGAAGCCGAGTGCCTGGTTCACATGTATCACTAAGCTAGGCTTAAGTAAGTCAGATCTCACAGTTTACGCAAGAACTGCTCACACAACCTGCTAAGTCAAAAGTAACCCAGTCACTGAATCCGGATCAAAACAGGATGTGTGGGTGCAACTAACAGGTCGTTTACAACAGTTCACTTAGTGACCATTCAAAATGGCATTTTTGCAAACGGCAATGGAAAAATGTGACTTAGGACCAGTGGTGGGATTCAAATAATTTAACAACCGGTTCTCTGCCCTAATGATTTCTTCCAACAACCAGTTCACCAAACTACTCAGGAAGTTAACAACTGGTTCTCCCGAAGTGGTGCGAACTGGCTGAATCCCACCAGTGCTTAGGACCATTTTTCAGACTTACCACAGCTGCAACACCTCCATGGCCAAGCGATCAAAATTCCAACGCTTGGCAACCGACTCAGATTTGTGATGGTCACAGCATCCTGGGATATGAAATTGGAGATGGTATTCAGCTGGTTTGGATTGGTTTGGACGCACCGGTAGCGGAAATCGTGGTTGGGCCCGCCCCCGCCCACCCGCCCAGGCGCTATGCCATCCTATTTGGGCACATTTTTGAGGCCGGCTGCATGTGTGGAATGTAGGTGCACACGCAAAGCGCATGCGCAGTAGGCTGGGTGCAGGCACGGAAGGCAGGCACACGCAGGAACCGGGCTCGCCTACGCTCAAACAAGTGTGTGCGTGCGGGGCGAAACGGTAGTAACATAATGTGAAACCCATTGCTGGATATGATAAACGTTTGCAACCTTCTGACAAGCAAAGTCACTGGAGAAGCCAAATTCACTTAACAACCGTGTTACTAATTTAAGAACTGCAGCGATTCGCTTAACGACTGTGGCAAGAAAGGTCGTAAAATGGGGCAAAACTCCCTGAACAAATGTCTCGCTTAACAGCAAAATTTATGGGGCTCCGTTGTGGTCATTAAGTCGAGGACCAGCTATAAAGCTTGATGACTGGCTGCAACTGCCGTTCCTGTAAGTAAGAGGCGAAAAGTTGGTGTTTCTTCTCCTTTCTTTTTGAAAAGCAACTGGCAGGAGGCTAGGCTTACCAGGACCAGCTGGCGGAAGATTATCCAATATGTTTTGTTTCCCCTTATTTCCAACACTCTTTTCTGAAGCAGCCCCCAGTGTCTGAAACTGGCCTCGTCTGCATTCTAAAAAAGAGGTTTAAGCAGAATACACAAGAAATACAGGAATAGAAAAAATAAAAGAAGTTGATGGTAACTTCCCTCAGCTCCATTTAGCATGGTCAGTGGGATGATGGGAATTGGAGTCCTCATTATCTGATAATATATGATAACTGGCCTTCTATTATCATCCTCATTTTCTCCAATAGGGTGAGAGGGGAGGAATAAAAGTTATGGGGCCACCCTGCCCATCTAAAACAGGGGTCTCCAACCATGGCGACTTTAAGACTTGTGGACTTCAATTCCCAGAATTCTGGGAGTTGAAGTCCTCAAGTCTTAAAGTTTCCAAGGTTGGAGACCCCTGGTCCAAACCATTAAATAATTGTGCTCCTTTTCAAAATCAGCTACTTATAGGTAGACTTATCATCACAATTGGGGATGGAACTTCTGTTACTGAAGTGGTCATCGAGAAGGTTGTGCCTGATTTTATAGTCTTTTGGCCATCGGTGTTAAATGAATTGCACAGTTGTTATGTGAATCTGGCTTTTCCCATTGATTTTGGTTGTCGGACATTACCTGGAAAAGGTCACAAATCACAATTATATGACCCTGGGACACACAATGGTTATAAATACATGCTAATTACCAAGCGCCCTATAGTTGTAAGTAGAAGAATAGGTCGTATAAGTCATTTTTTTTCCAGTGCTGTCACAATTTTGAATTAATTTTAAATAAAGGGTTGTAAATTAAGGACTACCTGTATTTCAATCCTGTGAATGATACAAAAGCCTTGCTGATTTTTTGTTGTTGTTTTGTTTTCACCTTTTCAATAAAATAAAAGATGGGGAGTGGGGATAGAAAGTGCATAGCAAAAGGCTCTCTCTCTCTTCCTTTACATTAAAGCACGGGTGTCAAATTCGCCACGTCACATTGCCGTCATATAGCGCCACATTTTTTCCTTTCATGAAGCTGGGGTGGGCATGGCCTGCGTATGACACATCCGGCCCGTGGGCCACCTGTTTGACACCCCTGCATTAAAGGAAGGCCCAGCTAGGATGACAAAAGAAGTTATACAGCTACATATCTCTGGCAAAAATGAATGTTTTTTATCAGGGCAACCTGGTCTACCCAATTATGGGATGGAGCCAGAGGTGGGATTCAGCCAGTTTGCACCATTTCGGGAGAACCAGTTGTTAACTTTCTGAGCAGTTTGGCAAACTGGTTGTTGGAAGAAATCATTAGGGCAGAGAACCGGTTGTTAAATTACTTGAATCCCACCACTGGATGCAGCATATTGCTTCCACTTTCGCCTTTCAGCCCCAATCCAGGAGCCTTCACTGGCAGTCACATTCACGACAAACGATATTTATGTTGAATTTATGTTTTACCGACAAAGAACTAAAGGGAGACTAGTATAGATACTCCATTCCATAATTGGGTAGGCCAGGTTGCCCTGATAAAAAACATTTAATCTTTCCCCTGGTATAGCCAACAAAGAAAGGAGAGCCCATGGCTTAGAGGTTAATACATCTGTCTAATATGCAAGTAGCCTGGGTTTGAATCCCAGAAGGGAATGGCTAGCTGAGGGGAGCTAAATAGCTTGAAATAGATCTATACTAGTCTCCCTTTATTTCTTTGTGGGTTAAAACATAAATTCTGGCAAAAATGATATTTTTTCCCCTACACAATCTAACACAAAAGGCTGCAGTGGCAAAAAGGGCATTAGACTTGCACCTCAAAGGTGTCTTATACGTCTGCATGTTATTTATGGGAATTATATCCTACCTTTCGGTCAGGAAATGGAGGAGGTATGTGCAATACTCTTATTCTCCTCACAGCAACAAAGGTGAGGCAGAGAGTGACTGGCCTAAACTCCCGGTGAGCTTCCATGGGTGAGGATAAACCAGAACCTGAGCATCCCCGTATCGTCCATTCCTTTAGGTCCTAAATCACTCTGGCTCTCCTTTGTATTGACTACCACAGCCCTGAAAAAATTCTAGTGTGATACAAGATCTTTCACCTGGTTCTCAGCGCACAGAAGCTGTGCCCAGATTTTTTTCAGGGTAATCCCTTGAGAAGCCTTGATTACCAGCATCCAGTATGTGAGGGCAGCAGGGAGGTATGTGTGTGTGTGTGTGTGTGTGTGTGTGTGTGTGTGTGTGTGTTAATGAAGTTTGCAGTTGTATTGTATCATCAGCATCAACAGCATGTCCCAAAATGGACACAGGGTTCCTTATTCAAAGTTAACCTTAAAAATAGAAGTGATGGAAGAGCAATGTAAGGTGGGAATGACAGCACCCTTGATTTTTAAAACATAAATACAACACAAGCATTTTCAAGGGAAATGACTAAATATCTTACTCTTCTGTGCCTAAAAAGGAGCTGTCCTTTTCGCTGCACCTTTCCTTCCATAACCAGGCTCTTGTTTCTCCAAAAACATGTGCAGCAGACATAAAAATCCAACAGAAACAACAGAATGCAAGTGATATAACAGCACGGCTGTTGGATTTCTGCTTAACATGCTCCTTAAAGGCCTAATAGCCCTGCCAGAAGGATTAATCTGATGGCAATAACTGCGCACAATGCCTTCATCCTTGTGTGGCCAATAAGCAGTATTTATCAAATTCCAACATGAGGGAAAAGGTACAATGCCAAGACCCCGAAGATCTGGATTCCAGGCTTGTTGCCAGTAATATATTCATGCTGGATCAGCTATGAAGAGGTAAGCACCGTAGGCAGAAGGAGTGAGTAGAGCTACGGCAAAAATGGGCAACGATATATAGATATATATAAATAGCCCTCCACTGCAAGGCACCAGGCAGAGCCATCTGCTCAGGGTACAATTATGCCAGGGGTGGGATGGTGCAGCCAAATTCGACTAGATTCTCAATAGCTTTAAGGAGAAGCCTGGCAAGAATCCCTCCACTATCCCCCTCTCCACAAAGAAAATATAGCTAGAATTCTCAACTCTGGTGTTTACATCCTTTTTCAGGTTTGGAATCTGTTGGAAATATTCTGCGCCTGCTGGCCTTATGGCTCAATTTCTTTTCTCACCCTGGAAGGCCTCATGCATGCAGTTCCTGCCCCAGCACTGCAGGTAAGCTATTGATACCTAGTACTAAAAGTAGCTAAAGGTTCCCCTCGCACATTTGTGCTAGTTGTTCCTGACTCTAGGGGGCGGTGCTCATCTGTTTCAGAGCCGAAGAGCCAGCGCTGTCCGAAGACATCTCTGTGGTCATGTGGCCGGCATGACTAAATGCCAAAGGCGGCACGGAACGCTGTTACCTTCCCCCCAAAGGTCATCCCTTTTTTTCTACTTGCATTTTTTACGTGCTTTTGAACTGCTAGGTTTGCAGAAACCGGGACAAGTAACGGGAGCTCACCCCATTACGCGGCACTAGGGATTCGAACCGCTGAACTGCCGACCTTTCGATCGACAAGCTACACTGACAAAAAAAATAACTCCCCCTCACCAGGGAACCATGTCTGGCCTGCTCCATACAGTAAGAAGACCAAGTAGCTAAATCTCTTTTGCTCAAACCCCGGAGAGAGAGAGAGAAAGAGAAATACAGAATGCTGATGGCCAGGATAGATATCTTAGAGGTTTATTCTCAACATACAAGTAAACATTAAAGTGATCATTCTTCTTCTTCAGGAGGCAGTACAATCTTGCTAGGGTCATAGTAATAAGAGGAAAGGATGGGCAGCCCTTGTTCAGCTCGCTCCTTAACTTTTCGTTCAGCTTCCCGGCGAGCCCACTGATGCATCCTACAGGGGAAAACAGAAAGAAGCTCTAAGTGAATTATGAAGAAGTGTCGTCCGGAAGCGGTTATGTAGATGTTGTATTCAAGCGGGCCTTTGATCCTACTCCAGGGGAAAACGGCAACAAGAACTGCTAGGTATTATTAATCTGCCTTGGTGAGCAGAGAAACGGGATAAGCTAGAATGTTTCTAAAAAAAAAAAATTAGGCATTGCAATACGGAAATGTTTTTTATTTCATACTGATGCAAATGTGCTTATTACATCATTTGCTCAAGCTGTGTACTTTTAAGGGGAATCAGTGTTTTTGTTGTTATGGTTAAGACAGGGAGAAATTACAGAATTTGTGTTTCTTTGGAAGAAGGAAAAATAGAGTAGTGGAAAAGCTTCATTCGAATTTCCCAGAAAGAAATGGAATTGGCAAGCCACATGAAGAAATCCATTCCTCAAAGTGAAGACCTTTCATGATTCTGAGGACTTGAAGAAATTTGATTCAACTAAAACTGCCCGGGACGTAGAATTTAGCTTCACTATTAGACTGAAGCAAAGTGTGCTCATGTCCTCAGATCAAAAAGATATAAAGACACTTGAAAGGAACAGAAAGGCCACGTAGCACTCATCCTGACCCATCCAAGTCCCACCACTTCCCAAGGACTGTTTTCTTCCGTGCTCTCTCTTACACAGCATGCTCTAGCAGTGCTTTTCAGCAGCACTCCCAGCTGTTTTGTCCGTAGCATCTTTGACATGCCATCAGCAGACGAAGTTAAGAGTATGAACCCAATCAAAGCCACAGCATTAATTACACTGTGCCGAGATGAAGCGCAAAGCTGCTTGCCTTAATTAGTGCTTCGTCAAGAAGTCATCAACCTGCTGCTTAGCTGGCGGGAATGAAGACACAATCTCCTTTTTTTTTTTTTTTTTTTTTGCACAGTTCTAGTCTGTTCCAGTTTGCAGGATTTGGGGAAGGGCCACCCACAGAAAGATAAAAAAAAAAAAAATCAGAAGTGGAAGGGAGATCTCATGTTGGATTTTCATGAATTCCATCTGTCCAAGCATTTTCCATTCCATATTTGGACCGTTCCAGATCGCTTGATCCTTGAGTTTCCTGCTTGAACTTTTAATCAGTCCAACCAGAGAGAGCGAGTCTGACATGAGATGCCCAAGTGGCTAATTTGAGCCACACGATTTGTATGTACGGTATATATTGCATAAATCTAAAATCTAAAGAGCCAGCCATCTGCTTTCATGAATTAGAAAGCAGTTAACAGGGCCTGGCCTAGTTTACAAACGCCTGCTGCTTCCTTCTCTCCTTCAATTGGGAAAGCAGGAAGTGAAGCAACTCCAACGGAGGGAGAGAGAGAGAGAGAGAGAGGATGCTTTACATGTTTCTGTCTTGGATATCACACTACTCTAGTACAAGAAAGCCAACTCTGAGCCAGGGTCTGTCCATTTTCCTTCTCAACACCTTTCATCTCCTCAACCCAATAAAGAACTCTTCTTGAGCATACCAATACACAAACCCTGCAGAGTTCACAGTTAATTCAGTCTACTAAAAATGAACTGGTTTGTCCAACTGGGACATGGCTCAAAACCTTGTCATGGGAGAAGTGTCTAATTTCAGTCATTGCAGGCTCCCTCTCTTCTCAGGCAACCAGCAAATAGACAATGGGATTCATGTCATAAAGGCAAAGGGTCCCCAGCTGCTTCTGCTCCCTTTCTACCTTCTACCTTTTCCCCTAGCTCCAACTTTAATACATCCCCTTTCTGCAGTAAAATCCTCTTCTGCACTAGAGCTTCATTACCCACCCAACTCTGCTAAATCGCTTTCCTCAGGGGATTCCCCAGCCCCACCTGCTCAGGTCCCTCAGCAAGATGAGTGTAGATACCAAGCGGCTGGCATAAATCTCTTACTGGTGTATAACATACTACTTGCTCTATGTATGTTTGGCGTGTCGGTTCATGTGAAAAGAAGTTGAACTTAATTTTTAATTTTTAAGTTGCGCTTAAAAAGTGAAAAAGAAGGATTGGGGTGATATGATAGCACTGTTCCAATTGAGGGGCTGGCACAAAGAAGAAGGGGTCAACCTATTTTCCAAAACACCTGTAGGCAAAACAACGGATGGAAACTCATCAAGGAGAGAAGCAACCTAGAACTGAGGAGAAATTTCCTAACAGTGAGAAAAATTAACCCGTGGAATGGCTTGCTTTCAGAAGTTGTGGGTGATTCAACACTGGAGTCTTTTAAGAAGAAACTGGACAGCTACTTGTCCGGAATGGCCACTTGTCTGCTTGAGCAGGGGGCTGGACTAGAAGACCTCCAGGATCCCTTCCAACTCTGTTATTCTGTTTCTTCCATCTTCTACCTTGCCCCAACTTGCTCACAGCATGCTAAGTATGCCCAGTGGTTTATAAAGCTGGAAAACATAATATCTTGTTCCTTTGACAGCCCCAGTTTAACAGGAAGGATTTGGCAACAGTTGGCATTATGAAAAGGGTGGGGAATGGTTTTGTGGGCATTTTATTTATTTATTTATTATCCTGCCCATATTATTATTATTATTTTACAAATACCTCAAGGTGGCGAACATATCTAATATTTATTTCTCCTCCTATTTTTCTCACAACAATGTTGTGAGATGTGTTGGGCTTACTTAGAACGACTGGCCCAAAGTTACCCAGCTGGCTTTCATGTGCTCTGGTGTTACACAATGGTGGATTCAGCCACTAGGACTTGTAAACCATACTTGGTAATTCAACATTACATGTGCACCAGAATGTTATGATTTGTCAACAAAGCAAGGTCAAAATAAATCACAATGTCATAACATGGTTTGTTTTAACCTTGATCTGCTGACGGGGGGTGGGGGGGAGGTGCATAAAAGCAACAATAGATGGGACAATGACGCAAAAAAGGCTGAAATGTTCATTTTAAAATCATCTGGGAGGGGAGTGGTTACTACTCGTTTTTAACTACCTGAAGCTTTTGCACTACTATTTTTCAGTTACATGAGGGGTGAAATCCAGCAGGTTCTGGAGAAGTGGTAGCGGAAATTTTGAGTAGTTCGGAGAACCAGTAAATACCACCTCTGGCTGGTCCCAGAGTAGGGTGGGAATGGGGATTTTGCAGTATCCTTCCCATGCCACGCCCACCAAGCCACGCCACGCCCACCAAGCCACGCCCAAAGAACCAGTAGTAAAAAAAATTGGATTTCACCCCTGAGTCACATGCTTTAAATTGACAGATAACTTTTATTATTTATTTTAGCAATTGTGCCTCTGAAATTCAGATGGTCGACTTATGACCACAATTGAGCCCAAAGTTTCTGTTGTGAAGTGAGTTTTGCCCCATCTTATAACCTTTCTTGCTACAGTTGCTAAGCGAAACACTGAAGTTATTAAGTTAGTAACACGGTCGCTAAATGAATCTGGCTTCCCCACTGACTTTGTCAGAAGATCACAAAAGGGGATCACATGACCCCGTGACACTGTAACCATCGTGAATATGAACCTGTTGCTAAGCAACCAAATTTTGATCACGTGACCATGGGATGCTGCTATGGTCGTAAATGTGAAAAATGGTCACGGGTCACTATTTTCAATGCCGTTGTGACTACGAATGGTTACAAAATCAACCAAGGACTACCTGTCCAGTTGAAAGGATCTCCATGGGGCCGCAGGGGATTCGTAAGGGCAAAGTGCAAAGGGGGCGGCTGCTCTACCTTCAAATATCAAATATCAACCTTTCGAGGCAGAAACAGACTTCACAGAAAGGCCAGAACTCTACTTTATATAAGATAGGCTATAATAACAGAATTTTGCATGTCTAATTGGGCGTTTCCTCCCCTCCCTCTTACATTCCAGAGAGTCAGGGAGGTGCCAACTGGACTCTCTTCTTAATATAGACAGACCTCAACTTACAACAGTTCATTTAGTGACCATTCAAAGTTACAACGGCCCTGAAAAAAAACGACCCATGACCCTTTTTCACAGTTACCACCTTTGTAGCATCCCATGATCATGTGATCAAAATTCAGATGCTTGGCAACTGGTTCATACTTAGTGATTCACTTAACAACCATGGCAAGAAAGATCGTAAAATGGGGGAAGACTCGCTTAACAAATGTCTCATTTAACAACAGGTCAAGGACTGCCTGTATTCTCTACCTTCCCAGGACTTAAGGAATGCTTCTTCATTTACGTAGCAAAATATTTGTCAATATTTGCTTTAAGGTCATTCTCCCCCTCCCCCTCAAAAAACTCGGCTTCCTACTCCAAAGAAGTAATAAATATATTAATATATGTAATTTAAATTTTAATTAAATTTAAATAATTTAATTTACAATATATTTAATTTTTTTCTAGTTAACTCACAAATCACATGCTGCCAATATTGGCATTTCTACTTTTTTTAAACCACTTTGAGCATAAAAGATATTCTGTTTAATCAAGCAGTTGGGAAGCTCAGAGACAGGAAGGTCCAAGCCAGGGGTGAAACCCAGCAGGTTCTGACAGGTTCTGGAGAACCAGTAGTGGAAATTTTGAGTAGTTCGGAGAACTGGTAGTAGAAATTTTGAGTAGTTTGGAGAACCGGCAAATACCACCTCTGGCTGGCCGCAGAGTGGGGTGGGAATGGAGATTTTGCAATATCCTTCCCCCAGGAGAGGGGAGGGAATGGAGATTTTGCAGTATCCTTCCCTTGCCACGCCCAAGCCACACCACGCCCACCAAGCCACGCCCACAGAACCGGTAGTAAAAAAAATTGCATTTCACCACTGGTCCAAGCCCACCTCCATTGTTACTTCTTAAGCATTGAGTGTTTAATGGGCATCCTATTTGAAGCCTCTTCTTGCCACTTGGGAGGGGGTAGTGAATTTATGCTTAAACTGTTTTTACTGTAATCTCAAATGCTACTTGTTTGGTTTCTACTGACATTTTTCACTTTAAAGGGAAACCTCAGAATAGCAGGACTGAACTTCAGTCAACAATATAGATGTAAATCATGCTACTTTTATATCCTTCTGCCTGCCTTCAAAGCAATCAGGCCTCTTTCCCTGCAAGGAAAGGCTGGTGCAAACCCCAACCTGTTTTCTCCAGATGTGTTTGATTTCAAACCCCATTATACCTTGCCTATAAAAAATTAGGAAAATTGCAGTCCAACACAGCTTGAAGGTGCCAGGTTGAGAAAGATGGATAGACAGCCAGACATAACCCAGATCGAATGAGGGGGGAAAGCATAAACCCTCCACTCCCAGCAGAGGGCACTGTGGGAAACATTTTGGGTATTGTAAAAGACAGAAGCAAAAGAAGGGCATTATTGGCGCATCAGCATTTTGCATTGGGCTGATCAGTTACGCCATATAAATATATGTTAATATGCATCTACCACCCATGCTGCACTGCTTCTGAAGGATACGCACTTTCTCAAGACAGACCAGTCTGCTCTAACCACCTGAATCAGCTGGAAAGAGACGTAAGATGTCGGGGAGTTCGTTCTTCCAATATTCTTGGAAGAACAGCAATGCCAAACCTTGGCCTACAGGCAACTTTAATGATTATTCCTCATTCTGCAATGGCAGAAGATCTGCTTCGTCAGCTCATTAAGCCAAATATTAACGGCCGGTTGCAAACTTTCATCTGAACCCCTCTGGTAGATAAATGGGACTGCGGTAATTCCAGAGATAAAGAAGGTGCCGGACCGATGAGCAGCTGAATCAGGAACGGTGGCCAAAAGACATTTAAGTGGCAGGGAAAACACTTGCAGGGGAAGAAGCTTGTTAAGAATGAAGGAATGTAGAGAGGGGAGCATCGTTCATCAGCAACAGCCTTCAAAAGGAAAAGGAAACAGACGCCCGCCAGGAGGACGTTCCAAAGGGCAAACTAAAAAGATCAGATTACTCCCCTCTTCTCCCTTGCCAATCAGAGCGAATGTTTGATGCCCCTTACGAGCACTGAAATGGCACATTAAATATGTACTGAGGACTGATGAAGCGTGCTATCTCACGCTCAGGAGACATGCAGAAAACACGGAAGCCAAATGAGACACGGCACACGGAACAGAAAAGAGCCTTGGATAGTACAGTGGTCTAAAGCCCTGTTATTAACATCAGCTGCCTGCAATCATTGCAGGTTCGAATCTCACCAAGGCTCAAGGTTGACTCAGCCTTCCATCCTTTCTAAGGTAGGTAAATTGAGGACCCAGTTTGTGGGGGCAATAAGCTGACTTTGTATAAATATACAAAAAGTATGAAGGCTATTGCTTAGCGCATTGTAAGCCGCCCTGAGTCTCCGGAGAAGGGCGGCATATAAATCAAATTAAAAAAAACAAAAAACAGGGCTCCGCCACGGCCCAAGGGCTGGAGCGCTAGACAAAGGCATACAAGACCAGGGGCCACAGCGGCCTTCTGCCGGCAGCAGAATCCGATCAGACCCAAGACTCAGTCTGCCATCTGTAAAACTGAAGGGTTCCCTCCCCCCTCCCCCTCCCGAGCTGTTCTGAGGAAACGTAACTCCTCCTGTGGGCTGTGGACTGTTCTGTGAGGAAACGTAGGCTCCTGTGATTTCAGATAATTGTATCAGAAGAGCAGAAGACCTCTCATCCCAGCATGGGTTTGTCTGTATCTTTTCCTTCCTTGACCTGCCCTCTCTAAAAGCTGGTAGCTCAATTCCCTGTGGTCCCCCCTCCTCTACCTCCTAAACCAGGCAGTCAGAGATGCTCGCTGCAGCAGTGGTGTTCATTACTGGCTCCCCGAGTGCCTCACTAATTAGAGATAAGTTACGTCTCACAATCAGGCGCCTCCCCAGAACACAGAAGGGAGCCAGATTTCCTCCTCACGGAGACTCCAGACAGAGAGGGATCTCCTGCAGCTTTTTGCCAAGCTTCATCCCGTTTGTGTGTGTCTGGATCAGGGGACCCTTGAGGTAAAAGCTGGACTTCAGGTAGTCCTCGACTTACTACAGTTCACTTAGTGACCGTTCAAAGTTACAATGGCACTGGAAAAAAGCGAGTTATGACCTTTTTTCGCGCTTACAACCGTCACAACATCCCCATGGTCATGTGATAAAAACTCGGACGCTTATCAACTGACTCCTATTTATGACAGTTGCGGAGTCCCAAGGTCATGCGATCACCTTTTGCGACAAGCAAAGTCAATGGGCTAGCCGGATTCACTTAAGCACCGTGTAACTAATTTAAGAACTGCAGTGATTCACTTGACAACTGTGGCAAGAAAGGTCATAAAATGGGGCAAAATTCGCTTAACAAATGTCTCACTTAGCAACAAAACATTGGGGGCTCAGTTGTGGTCATAAGTCGAGGACTACCTGTGTTGGCCCACATCTGAATCGGACACCTGCATAATTCAGAAGGTTACATGTCAGGGAGAGGGGGGGGAGACTGAGATCCTGAAGAAGAGATACACAGCAGAGCCGCAGAGCTGTGGTTGCTGTAAGTAGGCAAAAAAACATTTCTTGCTGCCCTTTAGTGTGTTTTCACAGCAAGCAGCAGTCACAAGAAAGGATTCTTCATGCGTAAAAACAAGTGCAAGTTACTGCAGCAAATATTCTAGGCTACTTATTACATTTCCAAGCAACTCGGGCTCTGAGTCGTTTCCCCATCGGGTTCCTAGCCTTTACTGTGGCAGGAAAGATAGAACAGCATTTAATTCAGAAGCATCAATATGTTTGGTTCACCACCCAACCTCCCTCTGCAAACTCATTTGGGGCAGAGGACCCTCGGTCTCCTCAAAAACTCATTTGTCTTTCCCTTTTGTTGCATCGTTTCACAATTAGAATACTTAGCATTCTGCACCACCGAGATGAAAATCTGATGAACTCACATGCAATTTGCTCAGCATTACCCAAGCATTCATTAAAACCTATCATCTGGGCTTGGCGAATTTACTGGCTTCCTCCATCCTTATTATTGCTTTCCGAGTTCTGACTTCAAGCAGGTGAACCTGACTCTCCATGGTCAGTAGTGACGGCAGAGAACTGCACAATGGTTCACAGAAAAGGAGAATAAAGGAAATTCTTTTGGAATTGCCTAGCCCCTCTCTCAGCTGCTTTTTTTAATAAAAAAAACCAACACCTGGTTTAACAAGCGCATCTCTTAATCCCCAGCTGGGAGAAGTTATTTGGATGGTGTTGAGGAAGTACGTATGTACATATGTACGGGGTAGGTATAAGACATAAATTACAGGAAACAACTGGATAGGAAATAAGAGTTTGCTTCTCTTAATTATTTGCTTTAGTGATTAAAAAGCTGTATAAAGAAGGCAGGCAGTGATTTGGAACAGGAATGGCCAGGGTTTAAAAAGGATAAGAGCACAGAGAAATAGGTGGCAGTAGAAGAAGAAAAAAAAAAAAGGGGGGGGGGAGGAAAAACAGGAACGGTCCAGGAAAGAACAGCAGAAGAGAAAAACGATCCTATGAAAGCAAAGCCAAAGCCGGAACAATAAAAAATGTAGAAGAAGGCACAACGATGCTTGCTGTAGAGAGGCAGCAAGAAAAGATGAAAAGGTGGGATGGGGACAATGGGGGGGGGGGGGGGAGAGGAAGAGAGAAAGAGTCTCCATCCATCGGAGAAGATGAAAGTCTACGAAGAATCAACCCTGAAGTCTTGCTGCTGGCTTAATATTGTATATCGGCAGTCAGAAAAATAGCTCAGCACAGGTCACAACCATGTGAATAAGACTGCACACCTAAGTAGCGGTTTTCGTATTTTGTTTTTAAAGCAAACCAAAAGCACTTCTTTGACATACAGTATATTTAACTGGAATTTGGCGACAAGATGGCAGATAGAGTGTGTTCAGATCTACTACCTGGGATCGATTCTGCAAATTCTTCCAAGCATACCTCCTAAGGCTGGGCCAGGAGAATCACATCTGGAAGTAGTAAAGCTGTAGAAGATTGATTTGTAAAGCCGGCATCCTGCATATGCGCCTTGTAGCTGAAGCGAAGGAATAATCAAATGCACCCTGTGATCCGATATTAAATTATGTTTTCTTTAACCAAGACTTATTACCTGCCAGAACCAATGTTACACGCCAGACCGAAACCAAGCACAACTCCGGGTTGACTTAATCAGTACCAATTCCCTCATTACAAAGGGAAGACAATTTCCCCAAATGGCCGACACCTGGAAGCACCCTTGAGTATTGCCTGCAGCAGGGCAAGCTGCAACTCTGCCTGCCCCTCTGAACTCCCTGCTAATCTGCATCTCCCTTCACTCAAACTGAACCTAAACCCTGAACAAGCATTGGAAGCAAAAGAGCTAAAGAAGGGAGGATTGAGTAAGTGGGCTTTGTACTGCTCCCGAAGGAACACCCACTCCGAAGATGGGAGGAACAGCCACCAAAGCTCCCAAATTCCTTTCTCGGTGCAAAAAGCTCAGGTTGTTAACAGGGTTCGTCTTCAGTGCTCTATCGCATGGGGACAGGAACTGTGCAAGCTGCTTCTGATCAGAAGGTTCTGTGTGCGTCAGCAGCGGAGACGGGCTAGAGCCGCTCCCCCCCCCCCCCCCCGCCAGCCAAAACAACACGCTTCCCAGTTCTGGGCCCTGGTCTATCTATATCCTATAGGCTATATATACATGCGCACACCTAGCACCAGCTGGTGCACCCCCCAAAAATAACTCCTCTGAGCGCCAGTGAATTTCCACAACGCCCCTTCTAAATAGGTTATCTTGCCTGAAAACAAATTCTTTCATCCAGCTAGGCAGGACACAAGACTGGAAAAGACACTGAAAAGATTCCGGTGTGGGGAGGAAGATGGGAAGAAGAACAACTGACATATGCTTGGGAGGGATGCTTTCACACAGAGCACCATGAGGGCTTTCGGAGGCTGAAGGGGCAAGGCTGGTCGTTGATGCTGAACCCCAAGGCTATGCTCTAAGCCGAAGTACCTCTTCTAGTTCCTGTCGGCACATATTTCCAAATTTACTGCTTTGAGACACAAACATGTTGAATCCATTAATCGTGCTCATCATTTGGCATCCTGAGAATTACAGCTTTCTTTACAACAGTCAGGAGCATTGTTATCAGCCTTCAGGGGTTGTAGAAAAATGATTTGCGGTTGGGTGTACAGTATTTGGTAAAGGATGGACAGTTCTTTAAGAGAGAGAGAGAGAGAGGGAGAGAGAGAGAGAGAGAGAGAGAGAGAGGGAGAGTGGTTAGTTGCTTTCTGCCTCTCACAACACTACCTTTTAAACCTACTTCCTATGTCAATGTATCTCATCCTGGCCACTTGAAGATGTCTGGATTTCGGCCACCAAAATTCTCCAGACAGCCATGCTGGGAATTTTGGAAGTTCACACATCTTCAAATGGTCAGGGTTGACAAATGCCATTCTATAGCTTTCTTTTTCTTCCTTAAGAGTTGAACAAGGAGGCAGAAGAGTGATAAAAATTACAGGTTTATAAGCCTCTCATAAGAGGGCCAAGGTCTTCTAGATGTGATTTTATTTAGATGGGTAAGGAGAGCTGGGGGAGACATTATTCTTGTAATGTTTTAATCATGTTTAAGCAAACTGAAGAAGCCTGGAAGCCTTGCATACTTTCTCTTTTTACTGCCAAATATAGATATGACAGCCATTTTAGCTTCACATTTAACCAGTTTCCCACTCAGTCATCTTGTTTGAGAAATAATGCAGGATAGCATTAAGACTAGATAATATTGAGTTCACACCAATGGTGGGTTGCCCCCGGTTCGGTCCGGTTCTATAGAAACGGTAGTAAAACTGGCAGGAGGCTCCGCCCACCTGCCACAACATCATCATGGGTGATCTGTGCATGCGCAGAAGCGCTTGTGCTCCAGCTGCGAACCAATAGTAAAGGTAAGTAAAGGTAAGTGGAGCCCATCCCTGGTTCATACGTCATGGCAAGACCACCATACGATATACCATTTAACTGCAATTTAGTAGGGCAGGAACAGCCTACCTCAAAGTAGGCTGCTACTACTCAGTCCTGTAGCTTACTTTTCACTCACTTAGCTGTGGTTGAGAGATCAGAAGCCACCATGGATTTCTTATCCTTTCAGCCTTTCTCACAAGGCTGAAATACATAGTATTAGGCTGCACATAATTACACGGTAACTCAATTACCTTCCCCCTTGACTTGTCTTTTCACTAAATGAAAAAAACACACCAAAGATTGAAATTCTTTCTGCAAAGGGAAATACTTTAGCTCCAAAGCATTATGTGAATTATCCCTTGACAGATGCTGAATCCTATTTGATCCACAAGTGGGATAAAAAATGATGGCCATTTGATCATTATACAGGAAGAGAGGCAATCTTCGTCCTATGCTTCTGTACCCCTTTCCCGTTGATTCCTCTAGGTCAGACAAAGACAAATTGTCAAGGCCCTTGAGCAAGATAGCTCAGATTGGGAGGACAAGTGTTGATATTTCAAAGCAGGGTCTTTCCAGAACTTAACTAGGGACTAAACGTAGCCTTGAACCTATCTGTAGTCAGTAGATGCTTTCTATCTCTTGGACATCTCGGTTCCAATGGAATTAAGACTTGTTGTCTTTTACCTCACTAGATAGCTTTTCATGATGCCCTAGTCTCCTCTGTTTATATGGGTTTCCAGAGCAAGAGAAACCCACTTTCATATTTCCTCATCAGATTAGTTTCTATAAAAATTCTTAACAATCTATGGATCCATCTATAACATTCAGATGTGCCACCTATCTTGAACTCTCAGTCGAAGTCAGGCTATAAATTATCTAAGACACCAAGAGGAATCCCTAATCCTTGGCACAGATGGCTAATTCTAAGGTCACATGAGCCTGTTTACCTACACATAAAAATGCAAAAGGACAGAATAGAATAGAATAGAATAGAATAGAATAGAATAGAATAGAATAGAATAGAATAGAATAGAATAGAA
>WNWU01000054.1:11123575-11144219 GCA_012654045.1 Ptyas mucosa
AATAGAATAGAATAGAATAGAATAGAATAGAATAGAATAGAATAGAACAGAACAGAACAGAAGTTGGAAGGGACTTTGGAGGTCTTCTAGTCCAACCTTAGGCAGGATATCCTACATCACTTCAGACAAATGGTTATCCAATCTCTTCTTAAAAATTTCCAGTGTTGGAGCAATTACAACTGGAGGCAAGTTCTTCCACTGATTAATTGTTCTAATTGACAGGAATTTTCTCCTTAGTTCTAGGTTGCTTCTGTTCTTGATTAGTTTCCACCCATTACTTCTTATCCTACCCTCAGGTGCTTTGGAGAATAACTTGACTCCCTCTTCTTTGTGGCAGCCCCTGAGATATTGGAACACTGCTATCATGTCACCCTTAGTCCTTCTTTTCATCAAACTAGACATACCCAATTCCTGCAACCCTCCTTTGTATGTTTTAGCCTCCAGTCCCCAATCATCTTTGTTTGCTCTTCTCTGCACTCATTCTAGAGTCTCAACATCTTTTTTACATTGTGGCGACAGTATTGCTGCCAGGGACTCTGTTTCTGTTTTAGTAGCTTCAGAACTGGCAGCTATTTAGCAGGGATGCCTCTCTCTTCTCTATAGCCCATGTAACCAGGTTACAATGGTCTCTTTTGGACTGCTGGATCTTGGAAAAAGGTGGTGGTGGAAATAGATTAAAAATACAAATCTATAACATCCTTCTCTAATTTGCTCCTTTTCAGATGCATTGGGAATAGAACTCCCGGAATTTCTAGTCATGATTGTAATCATTAGGCAAAAGAGCCAGGTGGTTGGTCTGATTGATGAAAAAGTGTCATCCTACTCAAATTGTTAATCTTCATGCTGCAAATGAAGTACTGTTCATCTTAATCTATTCAATTTCTAGTGTTTGTGTGAGTAATCCTAGATTTTCTAATTTAAGTGTAAGGGAGGGAGGGAAGGGAAGGGAAGGGAAGGGAAGGGAAGGGAAGGGAAGGGAAGGGGAAGGGGAAGGGGAAGGAGGGAGGGAGGGAGGGAGGAAGGAAGGAAGGAAGGAAGGAAGGATCCCAGTAAAAACTAGAAAAAGCAATATAAATGGTCTCATTTCATTTCTGGTTGATCCAAGCTATATCACTCATTCCATTTCCTCTTATGATATTGTTGTTAACATTCTCATTTGTTTTTAGTACTTTCCATCTGCCAAGACACATTCTTCCTTTTTCTTCTTCTGCTCAAGGTCTCTGGAGAAAAGAAAGAAATGCTTCCAAATTGGGTTTTTCAAATTCTGCTCAAAATGTAGCTTTCCATGGTTCCAAAATGTTGCTGTTCCCAAACCAAAACTAATGAGGAAAGTATTCCAATTCCTAATGGGTGGTTTATTTTTGCTTCCCTTACCCCAGAACAGTCACCTTTGTGTGGCACAGAACAGACACTGAAATAAAAAGTTCCCTGTTTTCATTCTGCTGAGGATAGAAATAGAAACTCTACTGGGAAGTTAACTGAATTATTAATTGAATCTCAATCGGTTAAACCAGGGTGGGGCAACTTTTAAAGTATTTTGGGAGGGCAGGATGGGAGTAGGTAAGGCAATGATAGTGCCTGCCAAATCAAGACGATGAGAAACAACCTCATCCATTTTAGGCAACTGTAAAAGGAGGGGCGGTTATAGGAACGATCTAGAAGGATTTTGAGAGCCACATAAAGCTCTGGAGTCTCATGTTGCTAACACCTTGATTAAGCCTTTGCAAATGTACAAGGTACAAATGCCCTCCAAGCTTATAGTAGCCACTGCCTTCTTCAGTACCTATGAAAACTGGCACCAAACCGAGGCCCTGTCTGTGAGAGATACAATTTCATGCCACAATATTTCATAGGGATGGGATCATCTGGAGCCATGTCAGGGGTGGGAACAACAGCAAAGTTATAGGCAGAGTGCCAAACACAGAATACTCTTTTGTCATCAGATGCATGTATCAAATGCAGCAGTCTTAGTTTCAAATCAAAGCATGATGTCTGCTTCTTGCCGAGTGGGAGGGAATCTGCTTTGATAGCTTCCTGTCCATCAAATCCATTGATATCCCTAAAGGGACTTAGACCTACCACAAGCTGCAAATTCAAGGCCTTTGATTTTTTCCCCCTTTGTAATAACCTCCATCTCTGCTAAATCTTTCTCTCTGATCTTCTCCACACACGTTCCCTTTCTAGCCAAAAAAGGACACAAAAGGTAGTGAAAGCTCCCAAACATGATGCAAATCAATCTCTCTCTCTCTCTCTCTTTCCCCCTCCCTCTCTTTCTCTGCATGTACCTCTCTCTCTCTCTGTGTGTGTGTGTGTGTGTGTGTTGGGAGGTGGGAGAAAGAAATTTCTCACCGTTGCTACGTACCCAGAAGGTATCAGGTTGGATTAGGGTTAGGCTGCTAGAGTCAGTTACTATTCTTATATTATACAACCTTCTCCACATTCAAACTCATGCAAATGTTGCTTTAGAAAATATAGTTATTAAAAAAAGCAGGTAACAGTACAGTATAGATACCCATACCCTTATCTATGCAACATTTCTGATAAAGAGCTAGAAAACCCCTAACACAGAGGGACATAACATTTTCTGGATCATGGAGTGTACCTTTGAATGCTGTGCTGGAACACATTCAAGAATTAATGGAAGGGTCCAGGCAAAAGGTAAACATGATTTCAATTCATTTATGAGTACACTGAGACATGCATGTGCCTAAAATATAACTCATATTATTCCTCTAGGAATAATATGAGTTATATTAGAGAAAATTCCTCTAATTTTCTACTTTTTTCATATTGGAAATTAGGACTAGAATTAGCGTGTGTTACCAACTTTTGAAAGTTTCTGGGGGCCACATACAACTCTGGGGGGCCCATAAACTGTGCACTTCTCCACTAACCTACTGATATTGTACATTTGTGTGCATGTTTATCATTTTGCTGGTGTGCCCAGCTTATGAAAAAGAATCTACACTGTCAAGCTAGAATGGTAGAGCTCTCCCATATTCATTAGTTAATACACCTCTCAGACTACTGAGCCTACACTTATAAGAGGAGAAGGTCAGCATTTATACTTTAGCTCACTAGTGCAGCTAAAATGTACACTAGGAAATTGTAACGTAAGTTTAAAAGCATCTAAGATGACCCTTTCCTTTCATACAGGTGACATAAGATAAAATAGAACTATTTCCTAGTACCTGGAATGCTGGTACTCTGTCATCTCATGTTCTAGGATATCTTTAGGTGATCCTTAAAGAGGATTCTCACAAGGTTATTTTTATCCCACTCCTCTTTGTAATGGCCCTGCTCTTTTTACGATAGTGTGGTACTAGGAAAGGAAATATCGGGCAAATATGAGACTAAAAAAAATCTAATGAATTTTGCCAGCATGGAGGCAGGGATGCATCGCTTAATAGGGAAGCCAGAATAGAATGAATGAGCTGGAAGGGACTTTTGAGGTCTTCTAGTCCAACCCCCTGCTCAAGCAGAACCTATCCTATTTCAGATAAGTGACTGTCTAAACCTGCGATGGCGAACCTATGGCACGTGTGCCACAGGTGGCACACGGAGCCATATCTGTGGGCAGCGAGCGTTATGTTAGCTCAGTTCCAGCGCGCATGTGCGCGCCGGCCAGCTGATTTTAGGGCCTTCCGGGCCCACCGGAAGACGGGAAACAGGCCGTTTCCAGCCTCCGGAGGGCCTCTGTGGGGGGGAAGGCCGTTTTCGCCCTCCCCATGCTCCAAGAAAGCCTCTGGAGCCTGGGGAGAGCAAAAAAGAGGCCCACCGTGCCATCACGTGACAACAGTGGGGGGAGCACAGGGGTGGTGGTCGTGCATGCATGCGGGGGGAGGGGCGCATTGAATTATGGGTGTGGGCACCCGTGCATACGACCCCCCTGCGCTTTCCCCGCTTCTGGCACACGACAGCAAAAAGGTTAGCCATCACTGGTCTAGACTCTTCTTAAAAACATCCAGTGATGGAGTGTTTTTTCTGGTGAGACCTATCTGTCAGGGCAGCCTGGTCTACCCATCCCAAGTTTATGGGATGGAACATATTCTTCCACTTTCACCTTTCAGCCCCAATCCAAGAGCCTTCGTAGGCAGTCGCTTTTGCAAGAAACTATTTTTGTGTTAAATTCATATTTTATAAATATTTATTTCTTTGTCGGTAAAATATAAATTTAACACATTCAGTGGTGGAGCACCCACGATTTCTGGAGGCAAGCTGTTCCATTGGTTAATTGTCCTCACTGTTAGGAACTTTCTCTTTAATTCCAAGGTGCTTCTCTCTTTGATTAGTTTCCAACCATTATTTCTTGTCCTGCCCTCTGGTGCTTTGGAAAATAAGTTGACTCCTTCTTCTTTGAAGGAGCAAGAAATAAATGGAATTATGGAAAACTTGGAAGTGAAAAGCCACTGGCCTCAGGGTTTGAAAACATCAAGACAAAATATCCCGAAGGCTTACAAGGCAATGCACAAATGAAAATGAAATTTAGCTTTTGAATCTTACTTATAGTCAGGCATATAATACAAGAAGACAGTGCCCAGTACAAGACAAATAGATACTCCAAAGAAGAAGGCAGCGCGCATATTCTGCACATCAACAACAGGATCTTCACTGAAGCCATGAAAGTCTGGATTCTGAAATGTAAAAGCACAAAATGGAGTTAGATTACAGCTGCCCAAAGTGTATTCAACATATCCCCTTTGATATTTTCCCTTAAAGTTCACCTTCATAGATACCCTCATTCTAAACCACGCCATCAAAAGAAAAATAGCACGGCTAATCCAACTCTAATAATGAAAATGGCATCTTGTTTTATTTTAGGGCAAAATATAAAACAACCATTCTAATGCCAAAGCCATGGAGGTTTTGTCCTTAAGTAAAGCTCCGTCTGCATTTGTCCATCCAACCTACTATGTTCCTGGAGGATAACAGAAGCTGAGGGCCATTTTCTCCCATTTATAAAGAGAGGAATTTCTAAAAATCTTAAAAATTTGAAATACACGTGAGGGCAAGATATGAAGGAATGGGAGACACAGAAATTAATTTTGTCAGTTATCACCTGTCTTCAAAATCTTCCTCTAACCTGCTTACTTCAACAAAGATTCAACTAAGGAGGTATGTGGGTGATGTTTGTGGGCTACTTCACACCAATAACTTTGCAAGCTGATTCCATTAAACGTTTGCTAAGGCACAAAAACGAAATGTTTTGGGGAAAAAAAACCAGTTCTAAACTAGAAGGGCATGGATCTGACCTCTGGGCTCAGTAGAGACCTCCGTTCCATCACACATCACTTTTTTACACGTAGCGTTTGACAAACGCATTGTAAGCCGCCCTGAGTCTCCAGAGAAGGGCGGCATATAAATAAAATTAAAAAACAAAAACAAAAAAAACCCCCTGAAGCCATTTTGGTAAGCCAGATGGGAAAAAGGGGAACAAAATGAATGCTGCCAAAAATCTTGCCTCAGCTGTGCAAAAAAAAAAAAAAAGAAAAGAAAGAAAAGGTGAAAATTACTAGAATACACTAGTGGAGACCAATTCTAAGCAGGGAAGGGGAGTAAACAAGGTATGAACTTCAAGCGTTTTCTGGATTGGACAGGTGCGTTCATGTGCGCCTATGATAGATTCTCTTATATAAAAATGTCCCAGAAAAAGGTTACCAGTTCACATGATGTTTATGATACAATTGCTTTCAAACTTCTTGTCCTCCTTATCTTCCTAGAATTGTGCACAGCCATTCTAAGTCTCAGGCTCTGTTGGTGTCCAACCTGCCCTTTTTGCTACAAAAGAACCCGTTCTGCCTTCCATCGTGAACTTGAACAGAAGCACAGAGGAGGCTTTTGGAGATGTGTATGACCCACCCACCCCCAGCTGTTGCTTCGGCAGCAAAAGAAGAAGAGCTTACATCTTTGCCCAGAGGCAGGCTGGTCACTAAAGAAACAAACACACATAGACATACTGAATGAGGCAACACAATGCCCTATTCAAAAAGGTGAGGACAGCCAACGATGCTAGCTACCACAGCTTGTCAACTGTGGAAATCAGCAGCCACTTCTGGGGTTTCATTTAAAAAGCAAAAAAAAAAAAAAAGGCAGATGCAAAAGCTCAAAGAAACAGACCTACAGAGCAACCACAGGTATAAGGAAGCCAACTGCAGGGACACTGTGGAAACAAATGCTCAGAGAAACTCCTTTCCCTTCAAATTGCAGGTGCTAAGCAAAACAGGTCCAGCAGAGACCAGGTAGGCAATAACAATAACATTCCTGGTGATTAGCACAATTTGAATTGTTTAAGCTGGAACAGAGGGGGAAGGGGAAGGGGAAGGGAAGCATACTCAAATTCTTGGAAGTCTATGGTACTGACACAAAAGGCTACAGTTTGAAAAACAGTAAAAGACTCTAGCATGCAGCCTAGATTATTAAAACGTAAGCAAGATTTCAGAGCCAAAGCAATGTTATTAGTATTTCAAATTTGCTTCACTCGTCCAAATACGCTTTCCCAGTGCAGTGCTGTAACATGAGGCAATAAATAAAATATATGCGTTCATTTATAGAATATCTCGCATATATTATTTGGGTGGATGTAGCACAATAATATAATCTACTCACTGCAAGAACAAATGGGCTAGTCAGAGCTACATGACCGAGAGGAGATTTAAAGCGAGAAAGCATGAGACGAGGGCTTTGAACTAGAAGCAGCCTATTTCTCTGATGGTAAATTGAAAGACGGTATATGCCTCCTAGTATTCAGCCTTGCAGAAACCAGGACACCTTTAAGGTGGGAAGTCCACTCGTTTCTCAAACACATTTCTCAAACACCTGTACCTCTAGTTTATCACTGCCCGTTTACTGCCTATTTTCTATTTATGCATCGACATTTGGGGTTTTATTTTCTCTTCTTGCCATCACACGCACAAAAAGGGGAAATAAAAGGAATTTCAGAAGGCTAATAAAAAAAACTGTAGAGCTGCAATCTCATTCGGCTGTTGCTTGGATACCCCTTTTGCCCAGTTCTAGGCGCCAGGGTTGTGAAGGACAAATCTCAGAGTTTGGGTGCTGGGAGGGGCACAACAGCAGCCTTCAAATGAATAAAATTCTCTTGCAGCAGCCCTGACTGCCTTCACTTGGATGCATTCTTGTTTTCCCTGCTTCCTTGGAACCGCAGGGAAGCCAATGGATAGGCACAGAAGCCAAGGTTCACGGGCATGCTGAACTAATCCTCAGGAATTCTGTCCATGCATGGTGGGGATGAGATAATTAGCTGGTTAGAGAGCCAGTCTGGACTATGGAGTTAGGCTGATCCACCACCCATTCTCTCCACCCCCGTCCCTATGCCACACACACACACAGCAAGGGTTCCTTATTCCTTCGCCTACTTAACTGGTTGAGGCTGAGTCACACAGCAAGCCTCCAAGTGCAGTCCTCCCTTTGAATCCACGAGCTATATCTGCAGTAGATTTCCCCCTCCTTCCTTTTGGTAGCTGAGCTGGGACAATTGAATTTGAGGAGGGGAAGGGAGAGAAACCTGACATGGCAGTTTTATAAAAACTGCTTAGAACTTTGTATTATGTTGGATGTGGGGCATAATGAGCAGAAAGCAATCTTAAGCACTTTTGTATCATAAGATTATAGTGCCCTTCCTTTGGTTTATTGAAATGAAAATTGGGGTTGGGCAGAGGTTTCAGGGTCAGGGACTGCACTTTGACTAAGTGATCAGGAACAAGCAGTTCTGTACTTTTTTTTTTCTGATCTGACCCTAATGCTTTGCATCAAAACGTGTTACCACCCTATCAGAAAGAAACTTTGCAAAGACAATGTTTTGTTTTGAGAAGACACAATTACTAAATTCCCTCCCCCCCCCAATGTTTCACAGATACGTATATTTTTAGCTGAAACATAAACCTTATTGTTTTCTTCTCTTACCCTCAAACATCACAACATACATGGCAAGGCCACAGCCAACAGGAATTATTTCATTCTTTAAGAACTTAAACTTAGGAGTTATACCCAGAAGGCATGCTCTCAAAGCTCATAGTACCCAGTCTGGTTACAGTGAACTTGTTCCTTCAGTGGTGAAGAAGCAAAATGCAGATGCTCAGAAAGAGTCAGTGCCTTATCCATTTGGAACATCCAGAAATCCACAGTTCCATACTGAAGAGTTATAGAAACATTGCTTATTGGACCATATCCTTTTGGTAGACGGAGGAGACAATAAAAGAATATGGATCATTAAGTGATAAAAGTTAGCTGGATTTAAAGATAGAGAGCAAATGAAAGTGAAGAAAGTTAGCACTCACCCCTTCTAGAAGAATGAAATATTTTAGGAAATATTAAAAAGGCAGAATATTCCCCCTAAAGGAGAAATACACATCTTAAGGGAAACAGAAACTCAGCTCCCTGCCCACAGCAGATCTTTGGTGCCCACTGACTGGGCCAGCCTATCTACAAAACAAAAGACCTCAGCTCCAGGGTGATGGGATTAAGACATGACCCTCCAATTAATAGGATTATCTATCAGCAGAGCTCACCCTTCATTACATCAGCCCAAAGTTCAACCAACCTTAATTCAGACAACCTCAGCTGTGACCCCTGCATAGCCCCCTGGGAGTCTGACAGCCACTAGAATACATGCCCTTGCCACAGGAAAAGGAAGCTCAAATTCAAAGCCCAAGAGAGGGTATAACACTCACCCTCCACTCCATGTGGTCAGCTACCTAGAACCACACGTGCTTGGTGGATCTGCTTCACCATTAAACCATCCTTCCAAGCAGCCTCTATGTTTCTCCCCACTTGGAACTGAACCCAGATGGAATTTCTTCCAACAAAAGCAACTTGGCTAAACTGAATGGGGATAAGAAGGTTATTTCAATGAGATCCTCCCGACCTTGACCCAATGTTTTTTTTCTCCACTTTATTTATCCCAACCTCATATATGTTGCTTTGGAGAATTCCCTCAGGCAAGGCAGCAATTTTAGGTCCTAATGGTTTATTTAAAAAAGCATGGGCAGCTTTACCATCTCTTAAATAATAATAAAGAGATTTTCCAAAGAGAGGCAATTGCATGAATGTGTATGCGCACATGCATTCAGGCACACAACACACAGAAAATTAGCAGGTATTAAGACTAGGGTAAATAAGAGGATGGGAGAAGGAGGGATCTACAATTTTTTTTTCCTGGAGGTGGCTTCTGCCATTTGCTCATTTCAGGCTCCCAAGACAGGCTTCAACATCTCTGCTCTTAAAAGATCAGAGCCCTTCTTGCTCAATTACATACAGCTTTCGGCCACGAGAGACAAAATTCCATCTGGATAGTGCTATTGAAAATGGTACAGAGACCATTTACTTCCAAATCCCCCATCATCTCTTAAGCCAGACTCCCACAGTGATGTGCTGAGAAAGGCAGAAGGCTGGTCATCAAGTATATAAGGAAGATAAGGATTCATTAAATTGCTACAACTGCTTTCCTAGGTTTGCAAAGAAGGACAGGACAGGCTTGGCATGCTGTTCCTGACATGGTAAAGCTGAAGCTGTGTAGACCTGGCACAGACTATCCGAGAATGCACAATTATTCTAGGGGAAATAATTCTCACAATTTACCGTATTTTTCACACTATAAGACGCACTGGATCATAAGACACACATTAGCTTTAGAGGAGGAAAACAAGAAAAAAAAATCTGCCTCTGCCTCCCAGCATTCATCCAGTATTCATCTGGCTAATGTCCTTGCAACAAACAGCCTGGTCAGTTTCAGCATATTATTGCAGCCGCAGCACATGGCTCGTCAGGGCTCCACTCCGTTGTGCCCATCACCAGTGAACTGAGGTGAGCTGTTGCTGCTGCCGGGGAATGCTAGAGCCTTTGCTGCCAAACAGCTGATTGGCGGCTAGATCAGCCTCCTGGAATACCACCGATCAGCTGTTCTAGGCGGTGGGGATTGCCGCTGCCTATCGTTGCCACTGCTGCTGTTTGCATTTGGTGGTGGCGATTGGCGGCGGCAATCCCAACCACCTAGAACAGCTGATCAGCAGTATTCCAGGAGGCCAATCCAACCACCGAGTAGCTGCTCAACAGCAAAGACTCCAGCATTCCCCGGCGGTGGCAAACGGCAGCAGCAGTGACAGGTGGCAGTGGCGAATGTGGCCACTGTACCACCCTCTCTTCCCGCCGCAATATTTGCTCTATAAGACGCACAGACATTTCCACCTACTTTTTTGGGGGGGGGGGGAGGTGCATCATAGTGCAAAAAATATGGTAACTGTTCATACAGGGTTGCTACAAGCAATCAGCAAAATAATACATATTTGCCATAACCTTTGTGGGAAGGGCAAAATATAAACCCAAGAACTAAAACAAAGCCCTAAACTATGGTTTAACTAGGCTTCAGCTTTTAATAGGTGCATTTAAAAAAATAGGTGGATTAATTATAAAGTTTGGTTCAATATTCATTTTCTAAAACTGTAAAAATGTAAACAGTCCATAACTGTCTTAATTCCATGATGACATAGCAACATTTTGTGTGCCGCTCTGCCCCCTCCAATTGTGAATAAGAAAGAGTTAGCTTCACACCTCCCCCTGGCAACAGCTTGAGCCTTCTTTAAAGGAAATCAACATTACATATTTGTTAGGACACCCACATTCAGACATTAACGTGTGTTTGTGTGGAAAAAAGTAGCTAAATTTTAAAAGACTCCTTGGTATCACCAGGGTTCCAATGCTCTTTAATACCATCCTTATCCTGGGATGCCACCTCCAGAGACATAAGCATCATCTATCTCAAATCATTAGGGTTTCTTCTGCATCAATTCTGGTGTCACAGAAATTGAGATATTTTTTTTCGGGGGTGGGTAAAATTACAGAATTTTGCTCCCCTCCTCGCAAGCCCAGCTTTGTGTCATGCATCAACTTGGCAGATTCATAAGTGGAGGTGTCTGCCATGACAAGCTGTCAGTAAAATCTTATTATTTCTTTATTGGCAAGTCTTGCTGTGATACCTGACCTTCCCACCTAAATCCTGCTCGGAGCAAGCATGTTCCTCCACCCAACACCATGTTTGGCAAGTCCAAGCAGGGCAAGCAGCTCAATGCTTCCACTGAGATATTTTCAAAGATACTACGTTGTTCTTGGAACCAATCCTCCAGGACGAAATATCTACACTACTATAGTAGAAAGAAAAGTGATGCAGCATTCTTACAAAGTGGTAACAAGTCCCAACCTTAGAACTGTCTCAAACATGTTTTACTCAAATCCTATTCATTCCTTTTTGGATGATATGTATGAATGTATTAATAAGACTCTGACTTTTTCTGGAGGTTGACTGTTACTGTGGAGGTATTCAAAGGCTGAAGCCGCCCAATATTCACAACTTCCTTTTATAAATAACATGCCCTTCAGCTCTAGAAATTCAGGCTCCAGTTGTTTTAATAAAGAAATGGCATGGTGCTAAATTCATGGCTGCAAGGGAATGCTGGGAAATATACAGTGGTATTTTAGAGTATAACAAGGCTTCTAATGAGTAGTCAGCATGATTTTACAACAGTGCCTGGTCAGGTATGTTTTTTCCCCCTAAGGCTACTATTCAGCTCCTAATAGCTGTCTCACATCCTCTGACTGCATCTCTCCTTGTCTGGCCATATTGCAAGTCTCTTTAGATAGGATAAGGCAGATGGGCGAGATTAACAGACATAGCCAACAGCCTTGTGAATGATTCTTAATGCAGCTTTGGCAGTCTTTGAAAGATCGTTTTAATCATATTAAAAATGGAGGAAATCAGGCACTAAATAATAAAATAGAAAAACCAAAGTGATTATTCACTGCATTTAATACAAAGTAATTAGTCTGCCAAATGAATCCCAACTGCATTGTTCAATAATGCTGGAGATTTCTTCCAATTCATACTCATTTTTTTCTGTTGGCCCTTCTCCAAGGAATAGCTGCCAGTAGTCTAAGCTCCCAGTGTGTAACAAACTTCAATCTAAGGTTCAGAGCAAAAGACAGAGCAAAAACCTACCTCTCCATCCATCTACAAAATACATGTGTGCATATTATTAGGGTTATTTAACTATAGCTTATTGCACAAAACAGTTTCCTACATTGTGCTATGCCAGAAAACCAAATCAAATTATGGTTTAGTGATATGTATCAATCGGACCCAAAGAAAGAAAAAATATTCACCATACTCATCTACTCTACATACTTTCCATCCTGGAATAATTCAGTGGAATTTTTGGTCTTAGTGTAACAGCTGAAGCCCCCACCTCAGATTTTTTTTGAAATTATTTTGACTTGAGATGTGTTAATATGAAATGAAAAAGAACCCCCCCAAAAAAGACATATTGCCTACAGTAAAATATGTTTAGTATATTTTAAATTCTCACATATCTCAGAAAAGTACTGATGTTTCAATAATACAAAAATCTTTAATACAATTGTAACTATTGTATTGAAACTACTGTATTGAAGCAGCTGCTTTACTAAACATCTCGAAGTAGACAAGTCCTAATTCCTCTTCCTCTTAATTCCTGGGACATCGCATGTAATTTTTCCTTTTTTCAGGCAATCTCTTCTGATACCAGACATCAGAAGAGGTTTATTTATTTATGAGGTGGGAGAGAAGTAATTTGGAGTGACAAGTCAGAGTTGCCATGTTGATACAGACTGAGCAGTGACCTCTTGCACTTCATGCCTGTTTCCTTTCCATTAACATTTCTGGTTGCCAGACCTAATCATGTATTGTGGTTGTTGTCAAATACTCTGTTGGAAACGACACAATACTTGTACATGGCCCTCTGTGAAGCAGACAGACATCTCTTGTATACTTCCATGACCTTCACTTCTTCAGGCAATCTTTGAATAGCAATTATTCAGTCAGTATCTTGGAAATGGATGCATTTTGCGACATCAGTGGTCAGATCTTAAAACCGCCATACCTCATATTTTTATTTGGAATGTAACAGTCAATAGAAAGAGGAGGACGAGGGTATTTCAAGAATAAAGCTGTATCATCGGCAAATATTTCCACAATAGGAAAAACTCAAATTATGCAAACAGACTTGCAACGAAACGCCTTATACAAGCATTATGCATATTTAGCGCTATGAACAGATATGGGTGGAGCAGTGTAACAGAATTAAAAGATGTGAAAAAAACAGGCAAGGCATAGAAGAATATGGCTGAGGAGTGGATCTCAAGGGAGAAAGTAGTTGTCATTCCTGATCACTCCCTAAACACTCAAAGTGCCCCCGAAGACAAGTTTTCAATGTCCTTTTTAAAAGGTAATAAGTCGCATAAAAGCAAGGAAAACGTGGCTTCTTAGAACTCAAAAGTGGCACGCAAAATTGCACATACCTCACTGCTCATTCGCACGCCTGTCTACAAATCATCATGTTATTGGGCAATAATTGCACTTGCATGCAGCAACAGTCAAGTTAGTGATGCTTCTGTGGGCTCAATCAATGTTTCCTACTGTGGCCCCGCAAAGCCAGGCTATTATTAAATTTGCAAAGTAAGCGTGAGCCCCTTTTACCCTGCAGACAGAGGTTTGACCGGGAGGAGCGGTTCCCATTTAGCCTTTTACTGTGACATACGTTATTCTCAAGAAGGTTAAAACACCCAGCAATAGCATCCTGCTGTAACTTGAATCAACCATACTTGGTGTATCCTGACTCTTTTGGTTCTCCTATTCAGCAGAATTTAAATATGTAGTTTCAATTTTCTCAGAGTAGAATCAGTCTATTCTTTCTTTTTTCCCTTTGGTAACAAAGGGCAGATAACCTTGCTCTCTTTTTCTGCTCATGAAATATGCCTTAATTTAAAAAGTACAAATACACCTATTTGTACTTTTAAACCTGTACTTTCCCAGAGCTCCCTTTCTTTATTCACCAATTAATTTATTTAATGGAGATGGAAGAGTCTCCTGGGACTGGTTTTCCTCTCTCTGAAAGGCAATCTGAAGTATGACGCTACCATAATAGAGAAGAGGGAAGTGGAAGCAAGCATGCCCTTTTCTTTAAAGAAGAAAGCCAATTCCAGCCATTGGAGAAGGCAGGAGGAAGAGCTGGCCTGGAATTTGGCTTTTGGCTGCAGGACAAGACTATGATCTGTTCTTTCATAGGCAATCAGTCTGGCATTCCAAGCTAGGAAGTCAATAGATTTCTTCTAGGAGACCTCAAAGCTGTTGTACCCATGCTGCAGCACCATAAAGGGTACTATCCTATTCTCCCCATTCTTCACGTTCTCAGGCGTAATTGTATTTTTATGAATGCTCAAACTTAAGGCAATCTTGAAGTGATTCACCAAAAGAACAGGTGGCACAGTAAAGTCATAAATATACCTTCTTTCATATATCACCAGCAAAAGCTGAATTAGTATTCATCAACTAGCGAAAAGCAAAAGCTGCAAGTTTAGACCTATATTAACAGCCCAGTCTCGTTAAGTGAAATGGGGAAATTTTAATACTAAGATTGAGAATTGTGAAAAATGTTGAGCTAGATGGTTTTGTTCTTCATGACACCATGTGTTTTTCTCCTTTGTTTTATGTTTTTTATATTATTTTTTATAAGCTATCCAGAATTGTCATGTTCAGCCTTATCATTCTCTCTCTCTCTCTCTCTCTCTCCCTCCTTCCCTCCCTCTCTCTCTCTCTCCGCACGCACATGTCTTTTTCTGATTGTGTCACACATCTTTTAGCCTTTAAGGGAACTTTGGGCTTACGTGAGATCAGTGGTGGGTTTCAAATTTTTTAGTACTGGTTCTGTGGGTGTGGCTTGATGGACGTGGCTTGGTGGGCGTGGCAGGGGAAAGATACTGTAAAATCTCTATTCCCACCCCACTCCAGGGGAAGGATACTGCAAAATCCCCATTTCCTCCCAATCAGCTGGGATTCGGGAAGCAGAGAATAGATGGGGGTGGGGCCAGTCAGAGGTGGTATTTACCAGTTCTCCGAACTACTCAAAATTTCCGCTACCAGTTCTCCAGAACTGGTCAGAACCTGCTGAAACCAACCTTTGTGTGAGATGTTCAAAAAGGAAAACAAATAAGAGAAGAATTAGTACAAAGTGTAAAGAGTAAGGAAGATTACTTTGAAGGAGATATTCAGGAACAATTGGCAAAATATATTTTTAAAGAATGAAATAACATCTGGAAATGGCTCAGGTAGATGCTTCTCTAATTCACTGGAATATAAGAAGTGGTGGGAGGAAGTACAGCACAATCAGACTTGCAAGATTTTGATATTATAGCTAAAATTTTAGTTTTGGTTTTAGCCTTTCAGAGGATTTTCTCCTCCAGTCTGCCTAACGGAGCTGACATAGGACTTCACTTAATAATGTATACCAACTGACCATAAACTTTCACTTAGATTCTGATATAGCAATTCAGAAAATAACCTGATGTGCCCCTGATCTATTCAGAAACTGCCCAATTCAACTCAAAGTCTGAATCCAAAATTCAGACAAAACCTTCATGCTACAGATTATAATCATTCAGATCATAACCAAGAAACAAATATAATTTGTTTTTCTATTTGTAACCAATGTCTAAGCACCCAATACTACCATCCTACTGAATCAAAAAAAACAAACAAACCAACAACTAGTAACATTACTATACATGACAGACACAACTAACAAAGAATACTGAATATTGGAAGTACAATAAATTATTTTACTTCCACAGAGCACTGTGGGAAGATCTGGTAAAACAATAGACTATAATTAATAGTTTATCTATTTTATTTATTACATTTTTATGCTGCCCATCTCCCCTACAAGGTGAGTCTGGGCAGGCTTACAAGTTATAAAACAAGCAAAAAATAATTAAAATATGAAAACATTAGAAATACACAGATTAAAATATTATTAAAAACTGTACTAAAATTGGAGCTAAGAGACAGATGGGGTAGGGATGAGGTCTTCTTACCCCGTCAGCCATCTTCAGTGGTGAGCGCCTTCCCTGGGGCTCCAGGCCAGCTAGCAAAGCCATGTTTTGATACTTTTCACGAAGGCCAAAAGGGAGGTGGCAGTCATCACCACCAGTGGTATAGTGTTCCACAGGGATGGAGCCACAGCAGAAAAGGCTCTTCTCCTTGACCCCGCCTGCTTCAACTGCTTAGCAGAAGAATTCAGTGAGGTGGATTTATGTCATTGGGGAAAGATGACTCCTCAGATAGAAGTTAGTGTGATCACTTAAAAATCTTTATCCCTGTCTCCATTCTAACAGTGGACTTTTCCTCACATTTCTTTTCCTTGGGGAAAAATATATCCATTTTCAAAGTCACCCTGACCTGCTTCACACATTGCCTTAAAGCGATGATGTTTAATTAATTAGTTGAATAATCCACAATAGGATGAGATCTCGCATCATGCTAAGCTACCTGCTACAATTTACAAAGCACCACTGCAGGATTTTTATAACAGGGTAAATCAAACCAAGCTATGTTGTGGTTATGTGAAACCAGTGACCGCATGCCTATATGTCCTTTGAATTACCCATACATTATCAGAAGTCTATAATTCAAAGAAGCAAACCCTTTGTTTAATTGAAACACCTTTTGAATCTTTCTAAATTAGACTGATTCAGTACTGGTTTTGGACAAATCTGAAACAGACCATATAATTAACAATGAAGAGTAGATTCTAATTTTATGTTTTACGCAATGCAATGAAATCACTACAGGGTCCAATTAAGTCCAAACAAACCAACCCAGTATTGGCGAACCTTTTTGGCACTGAGTGCCAAAATGGGAGCGAGGAAGAGCAGCCGCCCGGTGCACCCCAGAACCCGGAATAGCAACGGGCTTGCATATCTGGATAGATGGCTCTGAATGCCAATTCCGGCACGCGTGCCATAGGTTTGCCATCACGGCCCTAATCTATCTTTGAGAGAGATGAGTGGCACTAAGGCTATCCCTTTGCTTTGGCCAGGACAGCCTGCCATTTACTCCTCCATTTTCCAAACCTTCCTCAACTATCATTCTAAGAATAATGAGGTAATAACTTTTCATAATTTTAAAAACTACTACCTGAACTTGCCAGTTTTCCTCCTTGCTCTTTCCCCCCTTTTTTTGGCATAAGGAAAGGGGCTCTGCTATGTTTCACTTTTTGTTGAGTGTCTAGAACATTTTGGCTGCCTCTATAAATATCCACAATTATACGTTCACAACTACTAGTCTAAAAAATTCCCAGTCAATCAATTATTTCTATTTTAAATTGATTGAAAGCCTTACTAATGTGGCATACTTTTGATTTATTTTAGTTCCTCGATGGCCTTGAGAAGCAGCTTCTGTTTTATATTTTGACTGGGAGCATGAAAAATTCCCAGGTTATTGAAATGAACACTGCAATGGCTATTTAGTTGCAAAGTTTATCTATGCTTCCTTAGCTGAACTCAGGGTAGATATGTTAAAGGCTTATAAAGTAAAGACACAGATTTTAAAAAGTTACCCTTACAACGGCTTAATCAGCAGATCAACTCATTATCATACATCTAAGTTACATACTTTTATCAATATATTTTATAACTGGGTTTTGCAGAATAATAAATAATCTTGTTTTCCAATCTGTTTAAAAATTACAGCTTGTAAACATACAAACTTGTATGCTTTACCGTTCTAACAACACACTAAAGTAACCCACATTTTTGCATGGTAAGAGCTCTAGCTTTATAGGGCTTGACTTTGTAAAGTGTTTAGAAACTGTACTTCATGGAGAATGTCCCAAAGTGTTACTGGTGCACACAATTTGTCCATGCATATAAACACCATAGATACAATATTACTAATATCAAGCAATTTAAAGAACTTTTTTTTTGGTATCTTTGAGTCAGTGTTGACTCCCTGGACTAATCCCTACAGATTTTTGGGGCAAGATTTTGGAAGTGGTTTGCCCTTGCCTCCTTCCTAGGGCTGAGACTGAGTGTCCCCCAGCTGGCTTTGTGCCAGCCACTAGACCACTAGACTGGCTCAATGCTACTTAAAGCATGGCCTTCTTCAGCATGATCTTTCTTGATTGCTTACAGTAGGTCTTTGAGGGAAAATCCCTATCATAGCACCTTTGGCAGTACAGCTACTACATGTACAGTACAGTGCATCTGCAATGATAACTGACTGGGAAATTCCCTTTCCCACTAAGCTTACTTATCCTCGCATTGGCGTTTTATTACCTGGTTGAAAAATATTCTGCTTTATCTTGCTCTGGGTCCTCCTCTATACAATCTCAAGTGACATTGCTTGTAATTTAAGTCCTTCTTGATTTATTTTATTAATTTTATTGTTGCTCTTGTGCTATTAGTTTACGTTCTGCTGTTTGGTCATACCCTTATGGTTTTGTTAGCTTTTGCTTAAGCTTCTTATCATTGATGGAAGGGGGAAAAAAACACTTACGCGGAAATTTAACCTTCCTGGAAAATAAGTCATGCTTAAGCGGGAAGAAGTGAGTCCCCTGGTTTCAAGAAAGCAATCAAGAGTACTTTCCCTACAGAAATGCAGTGCTAACCTTTTTAATTTGAAGGAGGTTACTGGGCCAGAGGAGAAGTGGAAGAGTTTGACAGCAGCCACCCAGCTCTGACAGAAAACTGGTTGTCATCTTCTGAACTTTAGTCTTTCCTACCCCCGTTTGCCCTCCCTTCAATCAGACCTATCCTCCTTCGCATCCCTCTCAAAGAGGTGTTATACAACCATTTTCAGGTCACAGACTCTGAATGGGAAACAGGGGGCTGCATTCCAAAATAAAAATAAAAATAAAAATTGGTGGGGCCAAGACAACCACATTTGGATTCAATTTACATTGAATTAACATTTAAAAATATTTATAGAAAGTGTACAGGATACCTTGCAATATCAACTTTGCCGTCTTTCAGTTAGATACCATGATTGGTTATGAGGTGATAGGAGATTGGATTCAAGTGATAATAGCAATAGAAATAGCACTTATATACTGCTTCATAATGCCTTACACTCCTCACTAAGCTGCTTACAGAGTCAGCATAGTTCTCCCAACAATCTGGGTCCTCATTTTACCAACCTCCAAAGGATGGAAGGCTGAGTCAACTTTGAGCCTGGTGAGATTTGAACTGCCAAATTGCAGTTAGCCGGCAGTCAGTAGAAGTAGCCTGCTGTACTGCATTCTAACCACTTCTTTGAGTGAAGGATTGCTCCCGTGACCTCTTTAGGGGATCGTAGTAGGTCCCCACTAAAGAAGCCTTTGTTTAACACACAAGTATTGGCTGATTGATTTCTATTGCTGCCCATCTCTGGACTTGTCTCCAACCTTGCCTTTACAGAGAACATTGTAGAGAAAATGATGGCCCTACAATTCCAGAGGACTCTAAACAAAGTGGATTATTTGGACATTGGGCAGGCAAGTTTCAGGTCTCTTGGTCTTTCTTGATGTCTTAGTGGTTTTCCACTCCATTGACCACAGTAGCCTTTCGGGCTGCCTAAATGAACTGGAGTGGAGGCATTATTTTGTCATGGTTGTCCTTTCTAAAGGGATGACTTCAATTAGTGATAGGAGGGTAGGCGAGATCTGATTATGGATGACTACTATTGTGGAGTGCCTCAGACCTTTCTGTTCTCTCCACATTTTTTAATATCTGTGTAAAACTGCTGGGGGAAGTCACATATTGTAAAATGGCCTGGTAGCAATAGATGCTGATTATACTGTCAGCCTTTCTAAGAAGATTAGATTAGGAAACCAAAGTAATATAGCCAATACTGTTTTCACTGTAAAGTTTTAATAGCAGAACCTTGCAAGTCTAAATGCAGCTCCCTCTCCCTCTCCCTCTCTATCATCAAGCAAAGTAGGAAGGGGCTTGGCTGAGGTATTTGTGTACATTACTGTTCTGTCTTGGACTGTGCCTTTTTTTTTAATTTGACCACTGTTTGGGCAGGAGTTCTTCCTCCAGTTCCTCAAGGTCATTCCCTCTGCCTTCTACAAGTATCTGGTTATACATCTTGGGGCCTGAGTTGAACAGGTAATACAACAGAAATGCTAATCTTGCACCTAGAAACTGTTGGGGTTGGATGTGGAGAAATAGACTCAGAACATATCTCTCTAAGACAGAATGGCTTTGGGTCAGTGGTTAGTGAACCAAACAATTCCACAGAATTACTAAATTTTAACTGAGTTGTGTTCCTCCAATCAGAGATGGTCCACAATTTGGATGTCCTCCTGCTTCATAGCTTCTGCTTAATCAGAAAGTGGCAACTGTGCTCAGAAGGACTTCTGTACAGTGTTATGTGCCAATTGTGACCTTTCCTAGATCAGGAGGCCATGCTCATAGTCACTCATGCCTTAGTCACCTCCTGCTTGGATGATTGTAATCCATATTACATGGAGTTGCCCTTGGAAAGCATTCAGAAACAGCATCTGGTACAAAACATGGCAGCCTAGACAGGACAAACCCACTGTTTTGGGAGCTGCATGGTGTCAGTTGCTTCTGGGTGACAAAGTACCGGTTGTCTCTTTTAAAGCTCTTCCTGGTTGTAGGACTGGGCTATCTGAGGACCATCATCTCCCATATTCATCTGTCCATCTGATCAAGTTGAATAGGGTCCAATCCCTCGAGGATTTTACTTAGGATCAAACCATTTGATCAGGCCTTGGGAAGGAGGCCTTTTCAATTACTGTTCTTATATTCTGGAATTCCTACC
>WNWU01000054.1:11144229-11235778 GCA_012654045.1 Ptyas mucosa
GGAGGCCTTTTCAATTACTGTTCTTATATTCTGGAATTCCTACCCCACGGAGATTTGGCCTGTTCTTTCCCTTCTGGGATTCAGGATAGCAGTTAAGACTTGGTTATTCCATCATGTATAGGAGGAGAACAGGCTATGTTTGAAAAATTTAATGTGGAGGAGGCACATTTTTCTATATTTTTAAATATAATTTTGATACTGTATATTTTATAGGTGAGTTTATTCATTTTTTGAAGATTTATTTGTTTTGCTTGGTGATATTTGTGACCTGCTCACAATTGAGTTAAATGGCAGCACTTAATATAACATAACGTATAGGGATCACTCTTGCAGAATATGGTTTGGTAGTTTATAGTTTATAGGTTCTTCACCATAAAGCCCAACTCACCGATTGAAGGGGAGGCGAAATTTTAGTATTTTATGAGCCACATTCTTCTTGGTGGAAAATTTCTCAGGCAGAAATTTATTCTCTCCTTTCTCTCCTGAGCCTTCAGAAATACAGCAGGCATTACAATTAATTTCCCCTGGGCCTAATAAATGCCTACCCCCAGGGCTCCACAGTTGCTGCCTTTTCCTTGCAGCATCAGTACTGACATACATGGAACCTGTATAAAACATTGCCTAAAGCTACAAAACCAACTCCTTACTAAAGGTACGACAGTCGATGTATCACGCATTGACTCTGGCAGCCCCCCCCCCTCCTTCCAGCCCACCCAGTACTGAGGGCTAATTATGGAGCCAAGTTCAAAATTGCTCCCAAGATGCTTAGACGTTTCCTTACATTTCCATCCAGCATGAAAGGTTTAAGTCTGTTCTGGCTTCTGGGTAATGTCAATTTTGAGATTTTCAGAGAGAACGGCTGCTAAAATGAACCTGGCAGGAGATTTATGACAACGGTATAGCCAGTCTGGAAAAATCTAATTTCTCTACAGCAGGGGCTTCTTAACTATTCACTTATTGTGAACTGAAGTGGATTGCGATTCTAATATTCCTGATACAGTCTGCTGCTGTCCTAGCAAAAAGTAGACATCATGCTACTTAGAAAAAATTAGCCATCACAACCTTCTTCAGGGCAGACATCAGTTGCCTAGTATTAAACCATAATTGTAAGAACAGAAATACATCTCCAAGGCCAGACTTAATGCCAAGCTGGCAAGTACAATTAGAAGTGGGTTTGCAGGTTGTGCAAGCTAATTCCCAATGTAACTAAAGAATGCTTCAATTCTATAAAGATACAAGAAACTACACAGCATCTCACTACTGTCACCTTTGATTAATAATTTCACTGTACAGATACATGTCACAAAACAGAGGTTAAGTGATCAGCTGTGGCCTAACAATTGGGAAGGAAGCAATGATTCAGTTTTAATAAGATTTTTCTAACTTTTCTTGCCATTTAGTGACATTAATATCTAACCTGCATTTAAATCCCTTAAGGCAGGGCATATAATGCTTATTACTGTGTGAGGTTCCATGAAATGCAGTGTGAAAGGCTGAAGTTCAGTTACACGGCTGATGCTTTGCAAATGTAAAATCTTAAGATTCAAATCGTGGGAACTCCTGCTCTGGTTTTAAGAAAACCACTGATTAAAATCCTGGCAAGCTACTACCAGTTAGTGTAGACAATACTGAGTTAGAGATGGAACAATACCTTCTCACACCAGCTCTTTTCCATAACACCATCCTACAGGCATATAATTAAAACTGTAGGACCAGCAAAAACAGTAAAACAGATTTAGAATAGAATGAATGAGCTGGAAGAGACCTTTGAGGTCTTTTAGTCCAGCCCCCTGCTCAAGCAGAACCTATCCTATTTCAGATAAGTGACTGTCTAGACTCTTCTTAAAAATATCCAGTGATGGAGTGTTTTTTTTGGTGAGACCTATCTATCAGGGCAGCCTGGTCTACCCAAATATGGGACAGAGCATACTGCTTCTGCTTTCGCCTTTCAGCCCCAATCCAGGAGCCTCCGCAGGCAATCGCTTTCGTGAGAAACTATTTTTGTGTTAAATTTATATTTTATAAATATTTATTTCTTTGTCGGTAAAATATAAATTTAACACATCCAGTGGTGGAGTGCCCACGATTTCTGGAGGCAAGCTGTTCCATTGGTTAATTGTCCTCACTGTTAGGAAGTTTCTCTTTAATTCCAAGGTACTTCTCTCTTTGATTAGTTTCCATTCATTGTTTCTTCTCCTGCCCTCTGGTGCTTTGGAGAATAAGTTGACTCCTTCTTCTTTGTGGCAGTACTGTAATACTGCTACCATGTCACCACTAATTCTTCTTTTCTTTAGACTAGCCAAACCCAAATCCTACAGCTGTTCTTCATAAGTTTTAGTTTCCAGGCCTTTGTTCATCTTAGTTGCTCTTCTCTGAACTTTTTCCAAAGTCTCAACAATTTATATTGGGGGGGGGGGGGGGGGGGGCAGAAAGATTTAGAATTTTGCAAGATTAAAAAGAAAGAGGCGGTCTTGCATTTCCTAATCATAAAATATATTATGATGGTAGCTGTCTAACATGGGAACCAAATAGATAATAGCAGAACATCTACTGGTATCCTGAAAACAGCTGGCTTAGGCATATTCATAGATACTTATGGTATTAGGAAATGAAAGAAGAAAATAATTTGAAAGCATACATTATAAGCTAAAGTCTGATAAAAATATGGCATTGAAAAAAAAAAGGATGTCCATTTACTTCCCCATCAAACCTTGCAATGTGTTTGCCTGCAGACAACGGTGAGACATGGAGCTATAAGACAGGTAAGACACATCTCACGTCTCCCCATCCCCACCCCTCCCCACCTGCCACCCCCAAATTGCATCCAATTTGGGCAGGAAGCCCTGCCATGCCCGGCAAGAGGGGGAGAAGAGACGGCAAGAGGAACGATCCATGGAGGAGGACGCTCCATGTGTCTCACTTCTCCCTCACCCCCCTGCCACCCCCCACGATAAAGAGCCGGGCACCGTGGAAAAGGCCGGGCGCGGGCTTTGGGCATCTGAGGCTGCCGGTGGAGGGGCAGGAGCAGGGCGGTAGTTCTCTCCCAAAAGCGCTCCTCAGGCGTAGCCACTTCTGCAGCAGGAGACTTATGCTGGCCTTCCGAAGGGTACTATAGCAGCAGCTATCCACAATTTTTTATCCCTTATTTCATCCTGACCCACGTGGCCCAGTACAGTCGGGACGAAATAAGAGTAAAAAAATTGTGGATAGCTGCTGCTACGGTACCCTTCAGAAGGCCGGCGCGAGGCACATGAGGCGCATCGCTTGGCCTCCTGCTGCAGAACTGGCTACAATCCATGGAAAAAATGGCCACGCTTGCTGGAGGCACTGGCCGGAGCGGCACCCATGAGGCAGCTGTTCCATGGATGGAATTGCCTGCTGTGACTGTCACCATTAGGTAAGGAGGGTGCGAGGCGTGTGGGGTGCGTCACTTGGCCTCTAGCTTCTTTTGCAGCTGCAATTGGCTGCAAAGGTGGCTGAGCTTGCTGGAGGCGGCGGCCTGAGTGGCATCCGCGGATCAGCTGTGAATGGTAGCCTGAGCGGCTCAGCTGATTTGATTAAGGGGCTGAGCAGCCCTGAGGTGACCAGGGAAGGGAAGGGCTACCTCCTGTGCTGGCCACGCCCACTCCATTACTAGGGCTTATTTTGGGGGGAGGGTGTATATTTACGCCCACCCCCAAAACTAGACTTGGCCTTATTTTCGGGACATGTCCTATTTTTGGGTAAATACGGTACCTTTTACTTTATAATATGGTAAATAAATTGGGGAAGATGGGTATATTGCCAATATGTTTAGACTAGCCTTTCTAGTCAGTGGTTTTTCAAACCATGATTCCTCTGTATGGTTCTTTTTCATTATTATTCATTATTATTATTATTATTGCTAACTTTATTGACTAAATCTAAAATGCCAATAAAGAGCATTGTTTTCCCAATCATCAAAGAGGAAACACTCAACATTAAGAAAAATTTGAGAGGTCAAATAAAACATTGAAACAGAAGCTGTCTAACCCATGTATTGTTTCCTATAACAAATGAGGTGACATTGACAAGTAACTTATTAACATTCACTGTCACTTGAGATGAATGCCAGCAATAGCAATGAAACACTGAGAAGTGTCTGCAGCCTACAAGACAATGGCTGAGTTCACAATACAATAATTGTTCATCAAATAATAACCTTAAGGTGCTTACTTTGATTTTAGCTCACATAAGGAAATGACTGTAGAGAGTTATGACTCATTTAACAGACTGTAGTTTAATGTAGCATAGTTTAATTGAACACATGTGGTCTTTGAACACATTGCATACAATTGACAAAATAGAAGATGCTGAACTATCTTGTTTGGTAGCAAATCATGTACTTAATAACTGTAGCTCTATCCTCTAATTCAGGCTTCTCCAACTTGCTATCTTCCTAATGGCATGGATTATGCACCTCATAATCTTCTCTGGCCATGGCCATTGATTTTTTTTTTTTTTTAAATTTGATTTATATGCCGCCCTTCTCCGGAGACTCAGGGCGGCTTACAGTGCGTTAAGCAATAAGCAATAGCCTTCATACTTTTGTATATTTATACAAAGTCAGCTTATTGCCCCCACAATCTGGGTCCTCATTTTACCCACCTTAGAAAGGATGGAAGGCTGAGTCAACCTTGAGCCTGGTGGGATTTGAACTTGCAGTAATTGCAAGCAGCAGATGTTAATAGATGTTAATAACAGGGTGCTTTAAACCACTGTACTACAGGCTCTGTATTGAGAACTGATGAAACCGCAGTCCAATACATGTGGAAGGAAGCAACCCAGGAAATGCTGTTAAGAGACTAATGATCCAACCGGATCAGATTATAGGCGTTCTACAGTCTCTTTCCTTTCACCACTACTTAAACTGCATACTGCTTGCTATTTCTTTTATAAGTGTACATAAAGCAAACATTAAACAATAAATGGCCTCTATGCTACTGAAATATACTAGTGACAAAACTGTATTTCCAAGGTTGCATTAACGACTTCGTCTCAATTCATTTTACAATGGAATGTATGGATTCAGTGAAAATACAATTTATATTTCCTTGATTGCTGCTACCAATCTAGATCAGACCCTCTCAATTGATACATTTTAAGTGTCAAACCTGACTGAGTAGAGACAGGTTTAATTGAATGGGCACCTTCTGTTGTACAATCAGAAACACAGGGTTGGAATGGCCATCCTGTATGATCAAGCCTAATCATCCGCTCAGTGCAGGAATCCAAATTAAAGCATTTTTAAAGCAGATGAACATGAGGTTGTGGGATTGGTTGGTGCCCTGAAAGCCCTCTCCCCTGCCTTTTAAGTGATTATTAACATTTCTTGCTTCTTTTTAATTTTATATATTGTTTCTTCATCCTTTTAATATTTTATCATACACTGCTCAGATTCCCTGAATGAGGCAGATGGGCAGTTCTTAAATATGATAAAATAATTCCAGACAATGAACAATCTAGATTTTGAATATACCGAATGAGGATGAGATCTGCACCACTCTTAATAATTAATTCTAGTGCTAAACTGCATTTATTGTTACAAGGTGGTTTTTTCCCCTAATGCTCAGGCTTAAAAGAAAGTCAACATGGTGGCTGTAATAGAGCAATCGAAGTGTTTTTTATGTGCATTGGATGCACAATCCAATAAAAAACAGATACAGCTTCAATCAGACCCTTGTGGCTACCAACTTAACTTTTTTTTTTAACCATAGCCTGTGGATACCTCTTCTAACAAATACGAAAAATATATTTTTCAAAAACTTAAATCCATTCTTACATATCTGGCACTCCGAAATACAAGGGAACAGATTTTGCTTTCTTCTGTGTGATATCCTTTCAAATATTTCGAGAACAGTATCCTATCCCCATCCAGTCATCTTTTCTCCAGGCTAAACATAGTCAGCTCCTTCAGTCTCTTTTCATACGGATGAATATCTAATGCCCTGATCATTGTCATTGCCATTTTCTGAATCTGAATCCATCTTACAGCGTGATACCCAAAACAGGACAAAATGGGGTGTGACCAAAGCAGAATAAAGTAGAACCATTACAATCCTTTTCATGATTCGGAATGTATATTTTTCTTGGTACAAATCAACCGTGAATTTACTCTTTCTTCAACACATCACATAATTGCTTATTTATTAAATGTATTTATTTCTTCAATGTGTAGGCTCTCCAACTCTAAAGTAGCATAAAAGATAAGACCAACATAATAATACAAATCTTCTACAAAACAAACACCTGGAAAAAGCACACCAACACTAACGAAACAAATATCATCAATACATCCACCAATCACTAACTCGAAAAAACCAGGTTTTAAGTGTTTCTTTAAATTGGGTTAGGGTAAGAGCTATACAAGGTCTGGGGGGAGATCATTCCAGAGAGGAGGTGCTGTGACAAATGGGGCACCTTACCTGGATTCCATTAAGTTTCATGTCTAATCAAGGAGAGCCAAAACACGTTGATTATATAGGATGTATGGAAGCTATGGAATCAGAGATGGTATTCAGCAAGCTCTGGAGAACTGGTAGCGGAAATTTTGAGTAGTTCGGAGAACCGGTAAATGCCACCTCTGACTGGCCCTGCCCCCATCTATTCTCTGCCTCCCGAGTCCCAGCTGATCGGGAGGAAATGGGGATTTTGCAGTAACCTTCCCCTGGAGTGGGGAAGGAATGGAGATTTTACAGTATCCTTCCCCTGCCACAGCCACCAAGCCATGCCCATCAAGCCATGCCACGCCCACCAAACCACGCCCACAGAACCGGTAGTAAAAAAATTTGAATCCCACAATATGGAATATAGCTGGTCCCATAAACCACTCGACCTTATGCCCTGAAGGGTTTTATACATGATAAACAGCATCTTAAAGTGTTTATGAAAACTTACTGGTAAGCAAAGAAGCTCACAAAACAATGCTCTTACACGGGTATGCTATAACATATTCCTAACTGCCTTTGCCACTGTGTTCTGGATTAGTTGCAGCTCCTGAGTGGCCTTCATGGATGGCCCATATATATCACATTGCAACAGTCCAAATATAAGATGAATAAAGCATCAGTGATTGTTTTCCCAGTCTAGCTATGGGCACAATGGGTGCACTAATTATAACAGTTGAAAATGTCATGAAACTGAAGGAAGCTTTTGCTACATGAAAAACGTATCTTGTAGAATACAGACATTCTTGGAATTTAAATTTGAAATGAAACTACAACTTTTCTTACTAGGTATACTCACAGAAAATCAACATCATAATTTAATGAGGTACATGTTTATAGCAGCAAGAATAAATTTTGCTCAACATGGAAAAAAGATACAATTCCAACAACGTCTGATTTAAAATTTAAAATTTGAGGGATAAACATCAATGGCAAAACGAATAGTGTATATACCAGTGATGGTTAAGCCCAAAGCAGGTGGAGCAGGGCTGGGGCGATAGCTGGCGTGCCTGCAGAGAGGGCTCTGCATGCCACCTGTGGCACGTATGCCATAGGTTCACCATCACAGATATATACTGTATACACAATAGAAGTGCATATTTAATTTAAGCCAAAAATTAAGCCAAAAGTCATACATTCAAGACATTACACAGCAGGGCAAATATAATATAGCTTCTAATGGGTCTAAATGCCTACAGATATTGCAAATTAGCAGAACTATAAAAAGGAGGCAATCAGAAGTCGTTTTTGTTCTTTATTTTCTTTTTTCTTCACTCCCTCCCTCTCTCCCTCACATAACCCTTTAACACACACTCACATCTAGTAAGAAACAGTTGAGACTATTTATTTAACACATTTATATGGCTATGTAATTCATATATACGGACTCTGGATGACTGACAACTATATTTAATATTTAGTTGAGTAGTATTAATATTTAATATTAAGTAATTTAAGATTAAAATCTTTATCATATAAAGAATACTTTGACGTGAGTCACAGCAGTTCTTTTTTCAGTATAATATTCAATTTTGAATGAAAAAGCCAAATTATTTCATGTTTGGGAGGTTGATATCTGAAATTGTGGGTGATATGTAGAATACTTTTTTCTTTCCCCTATTTTCAGTACTCTATGCTATAAATTATAATAACGGCATGCCAATAATCTTTAATTATATAAACATCACTGTAGTGAAACAATGCAATACGTCAAGATTTATAACAACGCCGTAAAAAGGGAGGGAAAAACAGACGGATTTGGTCAATGGCCTTCCTAGCCACAGTGGTCACCTGCTCCTGAAGCAGGAGCTATGACTCCAAGAAGATCCCCAGTTGCTCATTAGCCTAAAGCGGAAGTATAACCCCATTCATTCTTCAGTGATAGAAGTGCAGGGTGTTTCTCTCTGTTTATAGACAGCAGCTTGCCCGACAGTGCTGATGGAGTTGTTTTCTCCTTGATTAGGGTGTTGTTTACTACTTGAGCTGGTAGTTCCTTGATTAGAGTATTATTTACTGCTGGATTGCTCTCCTGGTGTTCACCCTGCTTATCTGGGTGTTGATTGCTCGTGAAGAGGTATGCTTTTTTTTTGTTTTATTTATTTTATCATTTTATTTGTTTGGATTCCTTCCTGTAGTGAGTCAGAAATGATCACTGCTTTTCTCTTAGCCTTCTTACAGAGTACATTTCTGCCCTTTATAAATTTACTATGATGGTTTTTTTCTATCTTCCTACTAAATGCTCAGAACATGTTTCATCTCTAACAATTGTTTCTCAGTTCCCACAGTACAGAATATCATCCGCACCCTATCCTTCTAGTTGTTATTCTCAGTTATCCTCTGTTTTGGTTGTTTTCCTGAACTGAAACTGCTTTTACTGCCAGCTTCTGTTGTACAATCTCCTTGTACAACTGATAAATCCTCATCTTTTCTCAACAGCTAAAGTGCTCCACTCCTTTGCCTGATTCTTCAAGGAAATGTACAAACCAGCATTTACTGCATATATATGTCAGCTTGTTTGAAAGTAGGAGTATATAGTTGGTCCACAATTTATGGGAATAATCCAGCCTAGAATTATGGTCTTAAGTCACGCTGGTTGTTAATTGGGTCATTGCGTGACTGACACAATTTTATAATTTTTTTTTTAATGGGTGTGGCAGTTAAGTGAGCATCTCAGTGATTAAGTGAACCCATTGCATAAACAAGAGGGATAGAATCAAGATCACGTGAAATGTTAATACCACTTTATAAGGCCTTGGTAAGGCCACACTTGGAATATTGCATTCAGTTTTGGTCGCCGCGATATAAAAAAGATGTTGAGACTCAAGAAAGAGTGCAAAGAAGAGCAACAAAGATAATTAGGGGACTGGAGGCTAAAATATATGAAAAACAGTTGCAGGAACTGGGTATGTCTAGTTTTCCTCCTCGCTGTTCGGACATTCCTAGCCTGGGACTTTCTCCTCTTCAATTGGATTGGCTGAGTGTCAATCTTCTCCCTCTGCGTCTGATGAGCCCGCCTCCTCCACTGGTCCTTCAGTCTTTTCACTCAGCCGTTGGTTTTAGGCTAGAGTGTCTGTTCGCGTTTTCATTATTTTGACTATTTTCGGTATTTTTCTCAGTTCTTGTAGTTTTTTGAGGGCTGTGCTGCGAGGGACATCGTTCCGCCGTTTGAAGTGTTTGGGAGGCGTTCTGGGGCTCCGGACATCTTTGGTGGCTCGCAGCAGCCTGTGGGCTTAAAGCTGCTCTTGGTCCCTTTTTGCCGCCATTGCTGCTACGGACGGGTTTGGCTGGGCTCAGCGAGCCGTCCTGTCATCTCCGCAGCCCTCGGCAGCAGCTTTTCGCCTGGCACATTTTGTTTTGGCGGCTTATTATTATGGGCTTGAGGTCCCTTGCCGGGTTGCCCAGCCTCCTTTCAAATCGGCCGTTGGTGCTTTGCTTCGTCTGGCCGTCTTTGGCACCAAAACTGCCATTTTGCCCTAATCTCCTCAGCTTTCATTCCGGCTGGAAACGAACGTGGCTGCACCGTGAGCTTTGGTTTTCAGGGGTGCTTATTGCCGTGGGGGTTCGGGACGCAGTCCTTTGACCCTATTGCTGCTCCTGCTGAGATCGTCGCTGACGAGGATCATTCAGGGAAGTGCCATTTATTCCTGGTTCTAGTGTTTTACATGGACTGTGGCTTGTTGCCATTTAGTTAAAAAAAAAAAGGTAGACTTAGTTTATAATTGTTCATAGCCTTAGTTTCAGTTGTTGATTGTTTACAGTAAAGGATTTTTATAATATTAAAAAAAGTAAATAATAATAATACAAATATATAACAAAAACAATTTTTTGGGAAAGGCTTATAATAAGTGGTTATGGCAGATACAGAGTTATCCTCCGATTTGGAGAAGACACCCTCTCCTCCCCCCCACTGGCCACCAAACCTTCCAAGGGGAAGAAGGCCAAGGCCCCTAAGGCGACCACGACCCCTCCAGTCCAAGACAAGGAAGCCTTGAGGAGACATAAGGCCCTCGAAAAACAATTTTCCAAGGCCCAGAAACAGGCCTCTATGACCCGTGAGGACTCGCCTCCAGAGGAGGATATAGAGACCCTTGATGACCCCTCCCATGAGGGGATATTGCATGCGGGGCCCCATTTGTCATGCACCTCTGGTCCCCATGGTCAGGCCTTGCCGGCTCCTCCGTTGGCCCGGTCTCGTTCCGCCAGTGTATTGAGCCACGCTTCTCATCAATCCAGGCGGGCCCCAGAGGCTATCTTCACGCCTACTGCTGCAGGACTCCGCGGGGAGGAGGGCGGTTCCACTGGACCATTCTTTGATTTTAATGCGATAATGTCGCAGGCCATGGTCCATATTTTCCAGGCTGGACTCCAGCAAACAGCCTGCATGTTGCCTCGGGAAGGTGCCATACCGATGCCTGGTGCCTTTTCATCAGATCCTCTACAGGTTCCGACCTCCTCTTACGGCCTCCTGCAAGACCCTGCTGGTGAGGATGAGCTTTTGGACGACTTTCCATTGTCAGATGATGATGAGGCGATTCCGGAGGCGCCAGCCTTTCCGGAGCTATTTAAATTGTCGCTGTTCAAATCCCTCCTTCACAAGGCGAAAGTGGCCACGAATATGGATGCATCCTTATCTCACTCTTTGTCACAATCACAGGCTGATTCCAGCAGTGGTTTGTTCCGAGTGCCTAAGACCGAGCATGATTTCGTCCCGTGTCCAGACCTGTTCTCCCAGGTCATTAGGAAACCGTGGGAGCACCCAGCCTCCATTTCGGGGCCCAACGGATTTGACTGGAAACTATACTGTTCAGCTCCCGAGCTGGATACGTTGCTCCAACTCCCTACGGTTGACGAGCTAGTGGCTAGTTTGACTTCGTCCTCTGTCCTGGTGGGAGAAGCTGGCAATGGTCTTAAGTTTGAGGACAAGCGGGCCGAAATGGCATTTTGGAAAACCCATCAGGCCGCTGCTTGGGCCATCAGAGCCGCCTCCGCGGCTTCATTTTTCAACAGGACGTCGTTGGTGTGGCTTCGACAACTGAGGGACAAGGTGCCGCCGGAGGATGTGCGGCTCCAACACGATCTGGCCAAGCTGGTGGCTGCTTCGGAATATGCTGCGGATGCTTCCCTGGACGCTAGCAAGTTTGCCTCGAGGGCCTTGGCATCGACGGTGGCCTCCAGACGAATGCTGTGGCTGCGGAATTGGAGGGCTGATGCCAAATCCAAATGGCGGCTCACTGCTGCCCCTTACACGGGTTCCTCTCTGTTTGGCCCTTCCCTGGATGCAGTTCTGGTCGAGAACAGGGATAAGAAGAAGGTCTTACCTACCTTCTTCCACCGCCAAGACTGTCGCTTCTCACCTTATCCCCGTCAGTCCTTTCGTCCTGACCATGGCTCCGGGGGTTTTTCGTCTTCCCGCTTGGCGCAATTCTCTTACCAGCCCGCATCTGAGCGATCGTCCTTTCACGACAGAGGTCGTCACCAATCATCCTTTCGTTGACCCTTCCGCGTATCTGCCTCCCGTTTCGCCAGGAGGGGCAAGTGACTGGACGTTCCCCATCCCAATTGGCGGCAAGCTCCAGGCATTTGCCCATGCTTGGGAATCCACGACTTCAGACGCCTGGATTGTTCAGACTGTCTTCGAAGGGCTGGCCTTGGAATTCACCTCAACCCCCCGGGATTTTCTTCTAACTTGCACATGGCCTGCACAACCCGACAAAAGGACATTGTTACAGCAAGAAATTCAACACCTCTTAGGGATAAGTGCTATAGAGCGAGTGCCATTGGGGCAGATGGGGACCGGCTTTTATTCCAACCTGTTTCTCGTCCCAAAGAGTTCCGGAGGTTGTCGGGGAATCCTAAACTTGCAGCACTTAAACCACCACATTCGCTACCGTTGCTTCAAGATGCACTCGCTCAGGTCCTTACTGGGCTGCATCCGCCCAAAGGACCTGATGCAATCTGTAGACTTGAAGGAGGCATATTTGCATGTCCCCATCCTCCCGGACCACAGGAAGTTTCTACGTTTTGCCTTCGGGGACAGCCATTTCCAATACCGGGCTATGCCCTTCAGTCTTTCCTCCGCGCCACGTGCCTTTACGAAAATCCTGGCGGCATTGTCGGCCTCTCTGCGGGAGATACCGATCCGCTTAGCCTGTTATCTCAACGACATCCTGATCTTGTCAACATCCATGGAGCAAGCGTCTCACGACCGACTAATAGTACTTCAGGCGTTGCAGTCTCACGGGTTCACCCTGAATTACGAGAAGAGCCATCTCCAGCCCACGTGTCGTCTCTTACATCTCGGGGCGCTGATCGATTCGGAGCAGTGCATCGTGTTCTTATCACCTGACAGACAGGCAGACATTCACTCCCTCGTGTCTCAGGTGTTGTCTCAGCGACAGGTCCCCTTGCTTCTTCTATCTCAACTCTTGGGCAAGCTGATTTCGTGCATCAATCTGGTCCCTTGGGCACACCTGCATCTCCGCCGACTCCAGTGGTTCCTACTCCCTTTCCAGAGGCAGGGTCGAGCGGAGTCCCACTCCAAAGTCATGCTGCCCGTTCCAGTCAGTTGTCTCTCCGCTGGTGGCTGTCGCCAGCGCTCCGAAAGGGCTCTCTGTTCTTGGAACCAGACCGCCTTGTGCTTACAACGGACGCAAGTCTCCACAGCTGGGGGGCCCATCTCCACTCCCAGCTCGCCCAGGGGGTTTGGACTGCATCGGAGAAGCTCCACAATATCAACTGGCTGGAGCTGAGGGCGGTCAGGCTGGCGCTCCTATACTTCTCCTGGACTGTTTTCCGTCAACACATCCTCATCCTGACGGACAATGTGGCCACCAAGGCCCATCTCAACGAGCAAGGGGGGACCCACTCCTGGGCGATGATGCAGGAAACAGAGAGACTCCTGTTGTGAGCGGAGCGACATCTCTCGTCTCTGACCACTGAGCACATCTCAGGCGAGGCCAATCGGGAAGCCGATTGGCTCAGTTGCGGCGTTCTAGATCAGGGCGAATGGCAACTGGACCCTCATCTCTTCCAACAGCTGTCTGCCCGGTTTGGCAGCCCCATAGTGGACCTTTTCGCGACAGAGAGCAACGCCCAACTACCCCGCTTCTTCTCCCACTTCCCTTCCTTGAAGGCGGAGGGCTGTGACACACTTTGGTTGCCGTGGCCCAGGGGACTCTTGTACTCCTTTCCTCCCCTGTCAATTCTGCCGAAGGTAATCAGGAAGATCCTCAAGGAAGAGGCGGACCTTCTACTCGTGGCTCCATACTGGCCCCGCCGAGAGTGGTTCACGGACCTCAGGATTCTGGCGACCGGGCCTCCTTGGCAGATCCCGTCGGACCAAGTTGCACTGTTCCAAGGGGAGGTGCGCCATCCAGAACCAGGCTGCCTCAGGTTAGCTGTGTGGCACTTGAACGCATCAAGCTAGTTAAGGACCATTTGACTGCTGATGTCATTTCCGTCATCCAGGCCGCCAGACGGCCGTTGACAGTTCAAATTTATACCAGGTGGTGTGGCTCGGACCATCTCGACCCTACAACGGCGTCAGTGCCAGACATTCTTTGGTTCCTGCATTCAGGATTCGCCAGGGGTCTGGCGGCTGCTACCCTGAGACAACAGGTGTCCGCCTTGGCGTCCTGTCGGGCTCTTCCAGACAGCCTTTGTCTCAGGACCCCAGGATCTGGGCCTTCTTACGAGGGGTGTCAAACTTGCGTCCCCCACCAATCCATCGATACCCGACGTGGAATCTCACCTTGGTGCTTCAGGCGTTAACATCTCCACCTTTTGAGCCGCTGGCCTCGGTCGGACTGCGCTACCTGACTCTGAAGATGGCCTTCTTGCTGGCTATAACTTCGGCTCGGCGAGTCTTGGAGATCGCTGCATTTTCCATACGAAGTGACCTTTGCATCTTTTACCAGGACCGCGTTGTGCTGTGCTTGGATCCGGCGTTTATCCCTAAAGTCAATACCCCTTTCCACAGGGCTCAAGACATTGTCCACCCCATTTTCTGTCCTGACCCTTGCAATCCTGCCGAGAGACGATGGCATACACTGGACGTGCGGAGGGCGCTAAGGCGCTACATCAAAAGGACAGCATCATTTCGCAAAAGCAAAGCTCTCCTTGTGTCCTTCCTCCCTTCCTCTTTGGTCAGAAGGTGTCCTCTGCCACGGTGGGGAGGTGGCTTAAGGGTTGCATCTCGAAAGCCTATGAGTTGCAGGGTAGGCCAACCCCGGGAAGGATTTTCCCTCACTCTACCCGCAGTGCCACCACCTCAGCTGCCTGGTCTACTCAGGCCTCGGTGGATGACATCTGCCGGGCAGCCACATGGTCCTCCCTCTCTTCCTTCGTTTGCCATTACCGTCTCGACGCCTATGCGTCGGTGGATGCTGCCTTTGGCAGATGAGTATTACATTCAGTAATTTCCCCCCAGAGCCAGGACTAGTCGGCGACCCGCCCGATTCTGTAGCTTGGGTATGTCCCAGGCTAGGAATGTCCGAACAGCGAGGAGGAAAACGGACGTTGCTTACCTGAACGTCCCTTTTATCCTCGCTGTAAGGACATTCCGTCCCTCCCTAGTCTTTGCCTGTTCCTGGCCCTGGGCGGGGTTGTCTCTTTATTCGCCCTCTGTAGCTATGAGCCGGTATTTTGGGAAGGCTTCTACGCATTGCTGTGACCGGTTGGATTACGTCTGCGCCTGCCTGTGATCACCTTCATGAAAAGACTGAAGGACCGGTGGAGGAGGCGGGCTCATCAAACGCAGAGGGAGAAGATTGACACTCAGCCAATCCAATTGAAGAGGAGAAAGTCCCAGGATAGGAATGTCTTTACAGTGAGGATAAAAGGGACGTTCAGGTAAGCAACGTCCATTTAATGAAGAGAAGGACATGGGGAGACATGATAACAGTCCAATATCTCAGGGGTTGCCATAAAGAAGAGGGAGTCAAGCTATTCTTCAAAGCACCTGAGGGTAGAACAAAAAGCAATGTGTGGAAACTAATTAAGAAGAGAAGCAATTTAGAACTAAGGAGAAATTTCCTGACAGTTAGAACAATTAATAAGTGGAACAACTTGCCTGCAGAAGTTGTGAATGCTCCAACACTGGAAATTTTTAAGAAGATGTTGGATAACCATTTGTCTGAAGTGGTGTAGGGCAGTGATGGCTAACCTTTTTACCATTGCGTGCCAGGAGTGAGGGGAGGGAGCGCGCATGCGTGCGTGCCCACAGCCATAATTCTATGTGTCCACCATTTTCGGCCTCCGAAGAGTCTCCGGGGGGGTGGGGAAGGCCGTTTTCACCCTCCCCAGACTCCTAGAAAGGCTCTGGAGCCTGAGGAGAGAGAAAAATGGGCCTTCTTCCCCCTACCCAAGGCCCTCCAGAGGCAGGAAACAGCCAGTTTCCCTACTTCTGGTGGGCCCAGAATGCCTGAAAATCAGCTGGCTATGCGCATTTGTGCGCTGGAGCTGCTCATGTGCCCACTGATATGGCTACGCGTGCCACCTGTGGCATGCATGCTATAGGTTCGCCATCATGGGTGTAGGGTTTCCTGCCTGGGCAGGGGGTTAGACTAGAAGTCCTCCAAGGTCCCTTCCAACTCTGTTACTCTATTCATTGTCTCGTTTCTGGCAAAAATGTAAATCACATTCACCGAGGGATGCTGCAAACGGCTGCAAAATGCAGACCAATTGCTGAGCACCCAAAATATGAGCATGTGGGTGTGGGGTGGCCACCAAAACTTTGAATCTGGGTTGTAAGTTACTTTTTTGGGGGGGGTCTGTCTTAATTTAAAATGGTCGCTAAGCAACCAGTCGCAAGTCACAGTTATTGACATTTATTCATTCAACTTCATTTTTGCTTACTGGGGCACAACAAGTAGAAAGACTTTTAGTGCTTCTTGCTCTCTTGGTAGGCTGTCAGATTAGTCAAATACCAGCTCTCGACTTACAGGAAAAAAAATTATAGGGGCTTTTCCAGTGGTCCTTCTGGCAAACTCCTAGGGTCTATGACACGGCCAACTCGCCACAGCCATCTCACCATGGTTAACTTGCCACGGTCAATCTCCTGCGGGACAACTTGCCACAGTCAACTCATTGCAGGACAAGAATTGCACTAATAGCAAAGAAATAGTGGAAAAGAATCACTAAAAAAAAGATGCAAGATGAGGGACAGAATGAAATATGAATGGCAAAAATTAGAATAATTTATTTATTTTAAATAAATAAATAGAATTGTTAAATTGTCCCGCAGAGAGTTGTCCCGTGGCAAGTTGTCCTACGGTGAGTTGGCCATGACAAGTTGGCTGTGGCGAGTTGTCCCATTTTGAACTCCTGTTGTCTCACTTAGTGATGTAGTTCCCCTGGATCATGGTTGTCTTACGTTGCTCCTACAGTCCTGTTCATTCAACAAGAAGCAATCACTCAGTCAGCACCTCTAAGGACATACTTCTTGAGGTCAGAGTTAGGGGACAGCATTTTCACCATTCAAAGCTCACATTTCCATATTCTCCTGCGCAAATACTATGGGACTGAATAAAAGGTATGCAAGCAACAGGTACTCCTGTTTCGATCGGTGGGAGAACAACACCATTTATATTGTATTCTTAGGTGTAAAGTTTTAACCTGGATCAGATCCAACTTTTTCTTTCAATGGAACTCAAATGGAACACTTAGAATAGGGATACTGCTGCTTTGAGTGTCTACTAGGGAAAAGCAGCACAGGTGCAGTAGGCAGATGCTCCAGTAGGAATGCCTCTCCGGGAGGGAAGCAATCAGCCAGCTGTTCAATGCTTCCAAGAAGCCTGGATCTCAGCTGTCCATCCAATAGATATGCTGGCTTTGAACCCCATCCAACAAAGCACCAAGAGTTGCTGTCCCCTGCAAAGCCACGGCTGCTCTTTAACACTAGGAATTGGGGTTCTCACCATAGGCCAAGTAGGAAAGTATTAAAAAAGGCTTGTAGACAAAATTAGCGTCCCTATTTCAGCAAGCATAGCAAGCACAAAACCTCTGTGACATCTAAAAATATAGATAATTCTCTATCCCAATATAGCCACCACACATTTCTGAGAAACAAGAAGCTGCAAAGTCTGGCTACAGTAAAAGTTTCCTTTGTGTATTCAGTAAATCTTATACCTGCATTGCTATGTTTCCTCTGACCCACATAGTACCATGCAAGGATTAGAAATGAGATTTGAAAAAGGAAAGTAGATCAAAGGTGTCAAGATGCAGTTGGTACTGTGCCCAGATTTGAGGGATGAAGGATGGGAAAGGAAGTGTACTTATAAATGAAGCAGGAGACACAATGAAAGCACTGTACAGTTTCAATTAATCTTGAAAACTTTGTTCCCAAAAGAATTGGGGGCAGATGGGATTTCAGAACTCAATTACAAATAATCTTCTTTCCCTGCAATTTACTTTCCACTCTTTCCTGAAACTATAATGCAATTGAGCCTTTTTTCCTTTCATCCTCATTCTTTCTTGCTTGACTGCAGTCCTGTACCTTGCTAAATCATGGTTTCTATTACTTTTACTGCAAAAGCTACAATTAGCTATATTTGAGCAATTTACAAGTCAAAAATCAAACAAAATACACGATCACTTAGTGTTCTGCGTGATCTTTAACAAACACAGCATTTGTTTATTATGCTAAGAACAGGGCTGCCCCGATGGTTGTTCAGAAGTGGTATGAATACATGATACAACAGCCCATTTGTTAACGGGGGGCAGTCAATTACAGAATTACACCAACGTTCCAGCCCACACAGGAACTCCCTTTTAAAACATAATTCACATAACTTAAAATTTATTTCTTAGTATCTACTGATAGTGTTAAAGGAGCATGATTATTACGTCTGCAACAAATTCAATCAAGAACAGCACAAATATGAGTTTTCTCTGAAGAACTCCAAACTCACAAGATTTCTCTGGAAATCTTTTAAACTTCAGCCATCATGAGAAACAGTATTACCTCTAAGGCAGCAGCCCCCAAGGTTGCGGGCACCAGGAACCGATTTGGTGGAGAAGTGTTTTTCTGTGGACTGAAGGGGGCGTGGTTTTGCATGTTGCCTGCATTCCGCAGATGGGGCTTCCCTTGTTTGCGTGGCCCAGTTGCTGGCATGCTGCGGCATGATGCCGGTCTACAGACTTGTGGGTTTGGGACCCCTGCTCTAAAGTATTCTCAGAAACGGCATTTAAAAAAATCTATGTAAAGATACTATTTTTCATCTCTCATAACTATAGGAAAGTCCTAATTCTAAGGGAGCGAGGGGCCAGTGGTCATGAGAGGGTTAACTGCTGTATCTGGGCAGATCGAGTCAGACAGTTAGGAAAACTCCGCCCCCTCTTGCTGTCTCCCAGCTTTCTGACTCGATCTGTTCAGATCGCACGCACCCTGTGTTTCTCTGGCTTGGCCTTAACTTTACTAATTGGATTGATTCAAAAAGGAAGAAAATTTTTTTAAAAAAATTGGAGGAATATTATTCCAGCCTTTGTGAGCGAGGTGCACCAGCGTGAAGGGCTTCGGTCCGAAACCGCTGGGGACCTTCAGGTCCAAGGGGATTGAGGCTTCCTCTCTTCAGCCTCTCCCCTCTGCAGCGCGACGGGCTCACGCCCAAGCCCGCTGTTGGAGCCAATTCTTCGAGGGGGATTCCCCTGACGGGCTCCGTTTGACAGGCGGCTTCCTTGGGCGGCAACCAGCAAGTCGGGGATTCCGGCTTGCTGAAGGCACCTCGCTCGGCGCTCTGTTCTCCTGTCAGCGCCTGGCGCCGTCGCCTACAATTGCGACGAGCGCCCTGCCGCCTCGCCCGATTTCACCATAGGGCGACAGGGGGGATTCCCCTGAATGGATTTGGGCGACTGAGCTAACCAGCAGCTGCCGCCACTATCAGCCGCCATTAGCCGCCGCTGCAGCCTTGCGCTAGCCGCCATTTTAATCGCGCGGCTCCTGGCCAACAAGCCACGCGTTCCTGGGGATTCCCCAAACGCTCATTCAGTGCAGCTGAAGCTCCTTATCAGCTACAGCCGCGACCAGCACGTGGAGGCTCCATCAACGCTCCGATTGCAGGTAAAGAATCCCAGCGATCTGTGGCATGGCGACCCGCCCTTCTAAGACCTCAAAACGCCACACCTCGGCTGATTCCCACCCAGCCTCCCCTGAACGAGCCAAAAAACCTAAGAAGGCCTCCTCTAAGGAGGACAAGGCAGCCGCGGCTCGCGCCAAGGAGGAGCTACGACTCCACCAGGCCATAGAGAGATCTATACAGAAGGCCCTAAGGGAGGCTTCCATCAGGGAGTTTTCCTCTTCCCCTGCTCCGGGACCTCCTGACCTGGGCCTTGCGCCCTCTGCGCCTCCAACCTCTATCCCACCAGCAGAGCCGTTGGAACCATCTTCTGAGGTCCCCCCCTTGTCCCCCGATGGTGGGGCTCATGTCCTTCCCCCCCAAGGGGAGGTTCGAGAAGCTCTGTTTGGGCATCAGTCTGAGGCTTCTCCACCAAGGGCTCCAGAACCGGCACCCACAGTGTCCCAGGGGGAGGAGGCTTCATCCACCCCCACTATCCCCCCTCACATGGTGGCATTTATCCAGGAGGCTATCCAGAAGGGGGTTCAGGCCGAATTACAGCGCAGGACCTCCTCTTGGGTCTCAGGCTCTGCCGGCTCCCACATGGAAAGGGAAGGTTCTGGTCTCGATGAAGGCCATTTTTCAACTGCCGCTGCGCCTTCTGTCCACTCCACGGGCAACCATTCCTTAGCGGAGGAAGAAGCCCGTGAGGGAGACCTGTCTGACGACGGTGATCTCACTCCGGATCAACCGTCATTCGTGGGCCTCTTTAAGCCACAGTTGTTCCGGTCCCTTCTACATAAAGCAAAGTTAACCACGGGGTTGGGGGCCCCACCAACCTCAGCTTCTCCGGGGGAGGGACCAGGCCCTTCAATTCCCCTTTTCGAGGAGCCGGTGGTTGAGACAGAGGAAATACCAGGGCCCAAGTTATTTAGAGAGGTTTTAAAGAAGCAATGGTCCTCTCCAGCCTCGGGGCCTAACCCCAACCAGCTGGACAGACGCTTATACAATCTGGCCCCTGAACTGGCCTCCCTACTTCAGATCCCTAGCGTGGACCCTCCGGTGGCGGCTCTATCGGCCCATTCCAATCTGGCTTGCCCCCCGGAAGAGAACCTCCGCCCGGAGGACAAGAGGCTCGAACAGTCCTTGGTTAAATCACATCAGGCCTCTGCCTGGGCCGTTAAATCAGCCATGGCATCCTCATTTTTTAATCGGGCTGCAATACTGTGGCTCCGTCAGTTGCAGGCGAGGCTCCCAGTCTCTGACACCAGGTCCCACCAGGACCTCAATAAGATCTTGGCTACCCTGGAGTTCTCTGCGGATGCAACACTTAATTCTTCCCGCTTCGCGGCCAAGGCTATTGGCTCCTCGGTCACTTCTTGCCGATTATTGTGGCTCCGCAATTGGCAGGCGGATGCCAAATCTAAGTGGCGCCTGGCCACGTCCTCCTTTGAAGGTCCTTCCCTGTTTGGGGCGCCCTTGGAACCTCTACTCATAGAGACTAAGGATAAAAGACGTATCCTTCCCAATGTTTCCAGGAGGTCTGACCAGCGTTTTCCCTCTGGACAGTTTCGTTCCTTTCGCTCCTTTGACTCCTCTCTCGGGGGCTCCCGGTCACCTAGGGGTTTCCCCCCTCGTTCCTGACCCCCAGATCGCCAGACATTCCAATCCCAAAGGGGCCACTTCAAACGCCCCTTCCGTGGGGGCCGCGGGCGTCCTTCCCGCAGGTCCCGATAACTGCACGTCTGGGTTTCCCATTGGGGGCCGCCTGGCGCTCTTCGCCAGCCAGTGGGAAGCCACCTTAACAGACGCTTGGGTCAGGGAAACGGTCAGGTGGGGCCTCTCCCTGGAATTGCTCTCCACCCCTCCCAACAGGTTCCTCCGATGCCCCATTGCTCGGGATCGGCAGAAACGGCTCCTGCTGAACGAGGCCATCAAACACCTTTTAGACATCCGGGCCATTGAGCCTGTTCCACAGGAGCAGCACGGACAAGGTTTTTACTCCCACCTGTTCGTCGTTCAGAAATCCTCGGGAGGCTGGAGAGCCATTCTTGACCTCAAGTCTTTGAACCGCTGGATCGTTTACCGGCGGTTCAAGATGCAGTCCCTCCAATCCATCCTGGAGGGCATCAGATTAGGGGACTTCCTCTCGTCCATTGACTTGACGGAGGCTTATTTGCACGTCCCCATTCATCCGGCCTATTCTAAATTTCTCCGGTTTTGTTATGCGGGCCGCCACTACCAGTATCGCGCCCTTCCATTTGGCCTTTCCTCGGCTCCCCGGGTGTTTACAAAATTAATGGCCGCCCTTGCGGCTCACCTCCGAGCACTTCCGGTTCGCATACAATGCTATCTCGATGACCTCCTTATTCAGTCGTGCTCGGAGGCCCGGGCGCTTCAGGACCTGGACTCCACCCTCCAGGTGCTGACGGCTCACGGTTTCTCGATTAATACGGAAAAGAGCCATCTGGTACCCACGACCCGCATCCAACACCTCGGGACTGTCATCGATACGGTTGAGTGTAAGGTCTACCTTTCCGAGGAGCGCCTGACCAGCCTGCGGTCTCTGGTCAGGTCCGTCTCTCAGGGGACTCCGGTCTCCCTGGCGACTCTTTCCCACCTCCTCGGTAAGATGGTATCTTGCATTGGCATCGTACCATGGGCCCGTCTCCACTGCAGGCCCCTGCAGTGGTTTCTCCTCCCGTATCAGCGATCCCGGATTTCGGCCTCCAACCAAATTGTTCACCTTAACTCACCTGTCCTCAAGTCCCTCCGATGGTGGTCCTCCCGGTCCCTCTACAAGGGGAGGGAATTCAGGGAGCCCAACCAGGTCATTCTAACCACAGATGCCAGTCTTCAGGGCTGGGGGGCGCACATACACGGGCGCATGGCCCAGGGCCTTTGGTCCCCCCTGGATCGCTCCCAGAACATAAACTGGTTGGAGCTTCGAGCCATTCACCTGGCGCTTCGAATCTTCGAACCCGAAGTCAAGGACCGCCACGTACTCGTCCGCACGGACAACGTAGCCGCCAAGGCCCACGTAAATCGACTCGGAGGGACCCGTTCTCACCGCCTCATGGTGGAGTCCAACAGTCTAGGAACCTGGGCGGAAGCCAACCTGAAATCCCTGCGGGCATCCCACATCTCGGGCCTCGCCAACTCCCAGGCCGATTGGCTCAGCCGCTCTCCCCTGGACTACGCCGAGTGGCAACTCGACCCAGCGATCTTCCGCCGGATAGCTCACCACTTCGGCTCACCATCAGTGGACCTGTTTGCAACTCGGACCAATCGACAGACGGCTCGGTTCATCTCCCGGTTTCCAGATCCGCTAGCGGAAGCGACCGATGCCCTGCACTGCCCGTGGCCACGGGGCCTTCTCTATGCCTTCCCCCCCCTTCCCCTCCTATCCAGGGTCGTCCGGAAACTCCTGGAGGAACGAGCGGAGCTGATACTGGTTGCGCCTCACTGGCCACGTCGGCCCTGGTTTGCCGACCTTCAGGCACTTTCGATTCAACCTCCTTGGCGCATTCCACTCGCCGAAGGCATTCTACACCAGGGCTCTCTCCATCATCCGGACGCTGCATGGCTCCAACTGACCGCTTGGCGGTTGAGCGGCAGCTCCTGACAGAATATCTCCTGCCCGGGCCCGTGGTCAACACCATCTTGGCGGCTCGTCGCCCGGCCACGATCCGTATCTACGGGGCTACTTGGTGCTCCTTCGCGCGGTGGACCGCATCGCTGGGGCTGGACCCAAGGTCAGCATCGACCAAACAGGTACTGATTTTTCTGCAGAAGGGGTTGGACTCCGGGCTCGCCCCCAACACTTTACGCAGGCAAGTGGCTGCTCTGTCCTCTATTCTTTGTTGGGGGGCTCGCCATTCACTAGCCCACCGGCCTCTTATCCGGCAGTTCCTGAAGGGGGCCTCTAATCTCCGCCCAGCGCCTATTCACCGCTACCCCACTTGGGATCTCCCGAAGGTGTTAGACGCCCTCACAAGAGCTCCCTTCGAACCAGTACGTACGGTGGGCCTTCGCTTCCTCTCCTACAAGGTGGCCTTCCTCATAGCTATCACCTCCGCCAGGCGAATTTCGGAGCTGGCGGCTCTATCCACGAGAGCTGACCTTTGCGTATTCCACACAGATAGAGTGGTTTTGCGCCTGGACCCCACCTTTATCCCCAAGGTGAACTCCACGTTCCACCGGTCCCAGGAAGTAGTCTTGCCCGACTTTTGTCCCAACCCTGCCCACCCCAGGGAGCGGGTATGGCACACCCTAGATGTTCGCCGCGCCCTACGCATTTATCTGCGGCGTACAGCTCCATTCCGTAGGTCGGAGGCTCTCTTCCTTTCCTTCCAGCCCTCCTCCCTGGGATCCAAGGTCTCCTCTTCCACAATTGGTCGCTGGTTGCGAGCGACCATCGCTTCAGCCTACGAGTCGCAATCCCTTCCTATACCTAGGCGCATCACCGCCCATTCCACTCGGGCCACAGCCACATCTGTGGCTTGGGCTACTCAAGCATCACTACTGGAGGTTTGTAGGGCGGCCACTTGGGCGTCACCGACGCCCTTTATCCGTCACTACAAGGTTGACCGCTTTGCATCTGCGGAGGCGGCTTTTGGCCGTCGGGTACTCCAACAGGTCTGGGCGGGCCAGGATATCACGTCCCCAGCGGGTCCCTCCCTGTAGATTGAGGGCTTTGGCACGTCCCTCTCATGACCACTGGCCCCTCGCTCCCTTAGAAAGGGCGTTGTCTTACCTGAACGCCCGTTCTGAGGGCCGAGGGGCCAGTGGTCATTCCCTCCCTTTCTTCCGTGGGTACGTGTGGCCTGGCCACTTTTCTTTCTCTACTTTGTTTCCAGGTCCTTGGGTGCATCGTCAGACTTCTCATCTCTCGTCCGAAAGCTGGGAGACAGCAAGAGGGGGCGGAGTTTTCCTAACTGTCTGACTCGATCTGCCCAGATACAGCAGTTAACCCTCTCATGACCACTGGCCCCTCGGCCCTCAGAACGGGCGTTCAGGTAAGACAACGCCCTTTTCATCCCAACTTTGGTCAAATTCATAGATTATTCTGGTGACAGTAACCTAACTTTCAAGGATACTGCCCCTTAAAACAGCACAGCATCATAATGGCTTCACTATCACCATAGTGATGGAAACAGTGGGTCTCAAAACTCATTACTTTGGCAGAGAAAATGCTGTTCGCCTACCTACCAGACATCAACTTCAGTACTACGGTATAGGAAAGTTTGTGGTTATTGTAATAATAAAGCAACTGAGACAGAAAATCAGAAACCTATTCAGAAAGAAGAATAATAGACAAAGGGACCATTTTGTGGAAGAAACTTCGTTTTAAATAAAATTTTTAAAGCAGAATAAAAACTAACCAGAATATTTAAAATGGAAAAAAGGAAAAATAAAAGAAAAAACAAAAGAGCAAAGACAAAGGTGCAGCAATCAAAGAAAAAAAAAAGAATGGTAAAGGAGTGACTTTCAATTTTCTCTAGCAGCAGTTATAAAGTAAAAAATATAAAATCTCTTTTATAGTTATAGAGTTGACTTGTGGTGTGATGAGTGGCAAACCAATTTAAATAAATAAATACAGCATTGTTTATATTTTCTCCATAATTTATTATTTTTAATCTAATCCTCAAAACTATATTATGACTTCTTTTGCTTCCCATAAAAAGTCAGTAAGAGATTTCCAATCACCATTGAATTTACACAATGTCCTTTCTCTAGAGCAATTAAATTGGACATTTCATGAGCTTCCATCATCTGCACTATCATTCCTCCATTGTGGGTAAAGTCAAATCTTTCCACCTTTGTGCATATAACTGTCAATATTTTGTGAAAGAAATATCTGACTAAATTGTAGAGGTTTTAATTCCATTGACAGTCTTCTTTTTTCAATTCTGGCCTTCTATTTCCAAAATGTCTTTCTTAGCAAAGTATGTCTGATGCCTGCTTTATTATTTTTTCAGATGTAGGAAAGGATATTTTTATTCTCCAAGGCTTTTAAATAGTTTAAAACACATTAAACTAAAAGCTATAGTTTACAAATCACTACAGTTAATTTTATATATTCCCACAAAGGCAAAAATCAGAGGAACACTTCCTGATGTACTATTTGAGAAATTACATAACACAATTTTATATTCACAGTAGGATATTATGTAGTACTCAACAGAAACATTCATAGCACTGGGTACATAATACTAATGGAAAAAACCCACCAGCCCACACAATCCTACCTTTCTATAAACTAGAAATGATATTTGGTTAAATATATAGGATGATAAATGTTTGGAGTCAGGAAAATTGTGCAGCCGTGAGTAGTGTGTACTGGCTAATGCAAATAATTTCACTTATTTTATGGTAAACTGCTGCTGAAGCTGTACTTCATCAGTAGCCAGTTGGAAATTCAGCTCCAAATGAATTCAACTGTATACAAATGAATACCAATATCCTAGAGATACCAGTACTGATTTAAAAAAAATAAAAATTGTAAGATGTGGGATATAGAAAACTAACTCCTAGTCAAAGAATTTTCCAAGATCCCCAGCAGTCTTAAATTCTACCATCCCCGTTTTTTTATACTCGGTAGCTTGGGCCCTGCAAATCAAGAAACAAGTGGAGATGGTTTCTAGCTTCCTGAGTCAGGTGAGAAAAGCATATATATTTAGTTGCTCATTCAAGAGACAAAACATGGATTTTTCAATATCACATTCAGTTAGACAGTCTTTGTCAAAATCTTATAAGGCATTTGAGGTTTTCATTTCCCTGCATCTTGTCAAGTAGAGATGTGTGTGCTCTTTACAAATGTTGACATAATTTCTCAGTAGGAGAAAATTCCACTAAAATGCCTGAATAGGTAACAATCTGTATTCATTGGCTCTCTAGCACCTACTCTAAGCAAACCATCATGCTTTCCTGTAAAGTTGCCTTTACAGGAATTTTACAGGAATACAGCAATCAGACAACAATTCATATTGAAAAGAGAGAGAGAGAGAAATTAGAGAAACAGGAACAAAGAAAATTATTTTACTTAACTGAAACTGAGAGAGGATGCCAAAGTTATAGCAATGGGGGAAAAACATACATGGATAAGAAAGAACTAAGCAACCTCCAATAATACATTTTGCCGTCTAGTAGCAAATAGCTACAATTCTCACTAAACGCAATGGATATTATGATGTCCTTTTAGCTCTTGTCTCGCTTAACCAGACAATGAGATGACTCTGAATCAAACATTTCAATAAAGGTAATGGTAAAGGTGAACTGCTTGCTCTCTTGCCCTGCTACTTAAAATTTCCTTGAGGCACCAAAGCTACATAGAGGGCAGGATCAACAATCACACATGCTACAGCAATTAAAAACAAAACAAAAACCCCATTATAATGGCACATGGAGGCACAGCACCACCATGTGGCCAGATGTAACAGCTATTCCAAGATCAGTGGATGTAGCTGAAAAGCCGAGAGTTCCAGTTGGTCCTTAACTCATGAAATTTATCAAAGGGATGTTGTAATGCTATAATTCAACATTATAAAGAAGCCTGGAAGAAGTAGGAAAATATTCTATTTATTGCAGGGTAATAAATCCAGGATGCCCCCCCCCTCCGGTAGTTTCTTGATTTGCTGGATACCATGGTTGGCATTTGGTTGTTGAATTAAGGTGATTCAAGGTTAGGCTGCTGCTTAATCAATCAGTCTAATTAAGGAACTACAAAGGAAAAAACAATACCACACCAACTATGACAGGGCAAGCTACTGTACAAGTAATTCTCCACTTAAAAACATTTGTTCAGTGACCAAAATTATAATGGCACTGAAAAAAGTGACTTAGGACCATTTTTCACACTTACGACCCTTTGCACAGCATCTGCACAGTCACGTGATCAAAATTCAAACTTTTGGAAACTGGCTCATATTTATGACGGTTGCAGTGTTCCAGGGTCATGTGACCTTCTGACAAAGTTAATGGGGAAACCAGATTCACTTAACAACCATGCTTTTAACTTAACAATTGCAGGGATTCACTTAACAACCACGGCAAGACAGATCGTAAAATGAGGCAAAACCCACTTAACAACTGTTTGAGTCCAAAGAAATTTTGGACTCAATTGTGGTTGTAAGTCAAGGACTGCCTGTATATGAACAGAGAGGAAACCCCACTTCCTTCTGGTACTGATGATGTTACCTTGTTGGGTAATAAAACATCTTCAGAAAAAAAGCCAAGTTCAGAGAGCACAAAGGACTCCACAAGTCAACCCTGAACCCCATATGTTCTCTAAAGCTAACAATGAATATTTATTGTCCTAAAAGTCTACAAAATTGGAAAGCAAATACTGGCTTAAGAATACTCATCTCCGAAAAGGCCGAAGGACTACAAAATAAAATAACCATAGTAACAAGTTATTAAGAGGGTTAGCCATTGGAAAACTGACTTAATCTCCCAATGACTTCTAAGGGTTATTTGTAATAACACTCATTTAAGTGTACAGTATCCACTTAGCTCTTTAAAAGTTCCTAGCTTATTATTGGAGCTAAAACCTTGAGATTCAAAGGATAGTGAAATCTGCATTCAATACCCTGTTTCCTCCAAAACAAGACATCTCCTGATAATAAGCCCAATCGAGCTTTTGAGCACATGGCAATAAGGCCAAGTGCTTATTTCAGGTTCAAAAAAATATAAGACAGGGTCTTATTTTTGGGAAAACACGGTATTAAACAAGAAAAATCCAAAAGGAATGAAATGTTTCAGACAGACTACAAAATGACATTGATCTGCTACAAATGGGGTGATTCCTACCACAGTAACCAAAGAAAACCGTGTTGGATTCCAAATTAAATCATAGATCACAAGGAAACTATAAAGAAAAATCATGGAACTGATTCAAGAACGATATAAACCACAATATTCTAAGTTCAGGGAACTATGAACATAAGACAATGAGACTTGCACTAGAGAGAAACATAAATCAAGACCCTAACACAAATTCTTGGCTAAAATCTGTTATTTATTTCTGGAGAAATAAAATCACCCAGAAGCAAAGGTCCTCTGCTTCTCTTCCCTTTTTTAAAGGGAAAAACACTTTTCTTTTCTAGTCCAGGAACTCTTGCCTTTATTTTTAAATGACATTTTTTCTATCTCTAGCAGAAGGCTGAATTAAGTAAAATTAGTATTGGCAGTCTTGTACCAAAAACACAGGACCCAAATTGATTGTCCTTCATGAAGGGATAGCATACACAACCACTTTTAATAATAAATTATTATGGTGTTAGAAAACAGTGCTTTAAAACTTAAACATCAAATATAAAATATGAATTAAAAGAAGAAAATCGAACCACAAAACCCTTTATGAATAAAACCTACACAGAACTTTAATGCTTTAATTCCCACAACAAAATACATCCAGTCAAAGTGCTAAGGGGAAAACGGATTTTTTATTTTTCTATGAATCTGTTTGAAAACAGCTTTCTTTAACTTTTACCTTTCTTTAACAGTGCCTTCCAAATGTATAGGGAAAGACTGCAGGAGTTTTTTGGCCTTGGCTGTAAGACTGGAAGCAAACCTCCTACCTTTTTCTTCCACTAAAAGAAAGAAAAGCTCTTGTTGAGGTTATAGTCTAAAAAATTCCCCGCAGGGGAACAAAATGGAAAGGAATGATTCTACCATGACAATTTGGTGACCTGTGTCAGAACTCCATGCCAGAGTAGACAGTAAAGCTTCCACATTCCTTGTTTCTCTTTTCTGCAAGGAAAAAAACCTGGTGCTTGTCTATAGAGAGGCTCAGTTATCCATTACAAAGAACAACCAAGATCAGCAAAGATATCCAATGCTACAGAAGGGTAAAAGAAACCCCATATTGGTTGAGCTCATGCATCACATTAAACCACTGTGGCTTTTTTCAACAAGTAGTGATAAAAGTAAATTACATCTTAACATAATGGGTTAACCTAATCACTAACCATGTATCATAAATAACCATTATTTGAACTATTTCAGATTTGCAGCTGGTGTTGTTCTTTTCTCACAAAACTCGGAAGAGCTACAAAGACACATACCAGAGCTTCACAAAACAGGAGAACCATTTGGCTTAAAAATAAACCTGAAAAAGAGTCAGGTTATGTTTAATAAATTCACCAAAGAAAGAAAAAACATATATCTGGAGAACTAGATATAGTAGACCACTATATATAGTATACCTTGGTCAATGGATCTCAATGGAAGGTGATACAATAAAGAAAATTGAACAGTGTGTTAAATGCAGTTAGCAGGCATTCAGCAAGCTAAGCATAAGTTTCAAGAATGACCTTCCTATACCTGAAGAGAAAAGTTTTCGATCAGTGTGTGCTACCTGCTCTAACATATGCCGGTGAAACATGGACATCACTGTGGATTTGATTTAAATCGTCGTAAAAAGACTTGATTTAAATCAACTCGATTTAAATCATAATTTTTAGAGCAACTGTCATCTTTGTCCCGCAGCGGCTTCTCCTCTGACCTGCTATTGACTCACTGACAGTCCCATTCAGTTTAATGGGATGGCTGGTGATGCAGCAGTGACACAACAAGGTGAGGGATGTGGTGGGCAGCAGGTGAGTGGATGCCTGCTAAGAGGCACTGCCATGATGGATCTGAAATGACAGGTGCTCTTTAAACATAAGGACTCATTTCTTGCTTGGTAGTTAGAATCTTTAATATTATTATTTGCAAACAAATGAAGGTTTCCTGTTTAGTTGCAGAGCTTGGATTCTTTGAATGAGTTTACCAAAAATGTAAATATTGCAGAATATACAGCTTCATGCTATATAACTAAGCTCCATTTGTGCTGAATAAACTAAATTATTAATGTATCTTAAATAGAAAACTATCTTTGGACAGATTTTTACTCCAAAAGCATTTTATTAAAATAAATTTGATAAAAATAAAAAAAATCCAATTTACCATAAATTTTGAAAACCTGATGGACACTAATTTCACAATCGATACAAATGCTATGAGTGGCTCAAAGAGACATGGAAAGATACATGCTCGGCATTACAAGACAAGATAGAAAGACCTGCATACGGATTAGAGAACAAACAAAAGTATAGGATATCATCAAGAGAGTAAAAGAATGGAAATGGAAATGGAAATAGGCTGATCACATAGCAAGAAGAATTGAGGGCAGGTGGAACCAGGCAGTCATACAATGGATCCCACTTGATAAAAAGCATTCATGAAAGAGACCTACAAGATGGATCAATTACATTAATAAGTATTTCAGGCCCAATTGGCAAAAGAAAGCTAAGGATTGTATTGGTTGAAAACATGTGGAAGAGGCTTTCATCCTGCAGTGGACAATGGGTAAAATGATGATGATGATGTATCATCTACTTAATTCTAATAGGTCTGAATATTTCTTTTTTTAATCTCTCCCACAAAAGGGGTTGGAGATTACCTTAATAGTTACTTGGAGTGGAGTGGGTGTTCTGATTTGGAACATATGTATTGATCCAGCAAGAAGAGAGAAATGATATTAGTTGATATTAGCAATGATAGTAGTTGTCTTTATAATAACCACCCAAAAATTGGACCTCTCAGAATTCCCTGCCTTACATTTTATTGTTTGAATAATTGAATTCCTTTTAGAATTTTTCATTCGAAAACATACAATTGAATAATTGTAACCAGATAAAAGTATTCATACAGATATAAAGTACAATTCTTAATTTCTTTAAAATAGCTGATTTTAATAAATTTTACAAGCATGATAAAAACTGAAGACACAATCACCCTTTTAATAAAAAGTCATACTGGCTTGGTATGGTGAAAAAAAAAGAAAAGAAAAATATATACAAAGAACAGTTTACATTTTATTTATGTAAACTATTTGGCGTTCAGTTTTGATTTATTTAAAACATTTATATAGCTGCCTATCTTCCAACCAACTCTGTGCTACATTCAACTAATTAAATTTTATTTCTGAGTAGAGAATCCTATAGACAGGTTCACACTATGTCATGGCTTGTTTAGGCTCATACAACATACTGCTTTAAACAAACTACTAGAATTAGTATAAGATAGGAAGCCAATCTCTAAATTGCATATTAAGATTATGAAAAAGAAATCAGCTGATTAATGAATAGATGTTTATATAATGCTCACAAACCTCATGTCTATTTTTAACAGATAGTAAAGTGTATAGTTAAAAAATAATCGTTTATTATACATACTGATTTTTTGTCTGTACTTCCTTCATTTTAATTATCTTTTGCCTTATATTATTTGCAACCAGCTACAACGTTTATAAGACCCAGTTTAATATAGCAGTTAAAGCATTAAGCTAGAATATGGGAGAATGAGTTCTAGTTCCACTTTCAAGAAACAAAGCTAGCTGGGTGACCTTGGGCTAGTTACTTTCTCTCAGCCACAGGAAGGAGGCAATGGCAAACCACTTTGGAAAAATTTGGCCAGTAAAACTGTAGGGATTGTCCAGGCAAACTCTACAACTTGTCACAACTGTATGGAAGAAAAAAAAAGCATTTATATACTCTTCTATTGAAATAATACTGTATACATTTGATTATACAGTTCACCTTATATTTGCTCACTACAAGATCCCATTGTTGCTATTTTTTTAAAACAATAAGATACAATGAACATATTTATTAGCTACTGTTTGGAACTCCTGCACCCATGGATCTATAGTTACGTGTTGATTTTTAGTTTTTACGTCATGCAGGCACATAAAAGAGATTTTGGTGGTTAATATACTGCAAGAAAGCAAGGCTTGTTTCAATAGATCACAATTGTATTTTATAGGACAATTTTATGAATGTTTTTTGAGAAATAACTTCCAAGACAGTATTTATTTCCAGATAAGTGAGAATGTTAAAATCCCATATAATTGAATGAAATTTTATTTTACAAGACGGAACTCATACATATTTCACATAAATAATTCTGCAAACTGTGAAAATACTGATTTATAAATGGGAATGAAACTAAGAATTAAATACTTGACCAAGACATTCCACATGCCTGTGAGAGAGAATGAGCATTAATCTTATTCAATCCCAGGGGCTTTACCATTAAAAAGCAAGGCCTAATATAATATAAAAATATACATAGCACTATGCTAATCAACAAGTGGTTATTACTTAGATTTTATGGTGCTATCTAAGGTTTCAATTTAAACAATACACTAGAGTGAAAAATTGGAATCATTTGTCTTTGTTCATGATTCTTTTATGTTGTGACGGCAATTTGATTAATATTTGTAAAAATCAAGAGCCTTCTATCTCCCACTGATGTTGAGGTTGCACACTGCACTGAATATGTTTTGGAGATGACGATTTTCAAGATTCTTTCCAATGATAATTCTATGACATAATGGCTCTCTAAAATAGAAAGAAAAAAGAAAGAACTGTTTCAAAACTATAGCCTAAACTCAACAACCCTCTCTAATGATCATATCAGCAATTCAGGATTCTGAAAGACTGAAATTAGACATACTAACATTTTCACTTAACAGTGAAGAAAACATACATAGCACTAGTTTTCCCATCTCTCCATGCAACACAAATCCTGAGTGAAAGATGCATAAAGGATACACTCTTGAGCAGAATCCTTTAAACACTCTTATTAACCTACACTTACTCCAATACAGGTAATCCTCAATTTATGACTACACTTGAGCCCAAAATTTAAGTTGCTAAGTGAAAAATTTGTTAAGTGAGTTTTGCCCCGTGTTACGACTTTTCTCACATTTGTTAAGTGAATGACTGCAGTTCTTAAATTAGTAACACAGTTGCTAAGTGACTCTGGTTTCCCCATAGCTTGTCAGAGGGTGGTCAAAGGGGATCACATGACTCCAGAACACAGCAAAATGTCATAAATGTAAGTCAGTTGTCATGCATCCAAATATAACTATTCGTGCATCATATAACTACAGGGATGCATCATATAACTACAGGGATGCTGCAATGGTAAATAAGTGTGAAAAATGGTCATCAGTCAGATTTTTCAGTGCCGTTGTAAGTTCAAACGGTGACTAAATGATCTGTTGTAAGTCAAGGATGCCTGTAGTTACATCCTCAGGACACAGGGTTAGTATTAAGGGTACTATTTTGCAACTACAAAGAGGGACCATCAAATACTCATAATTCCAGGACAGGCATTTCTACATTTCAGAAAGCTCCATATGTGTTGACATTTCAGAAAGCTCCATACGTGCCCAAAATATCTGGCTGAGAATCCCACAAACTGTAGCCTGACCTACCCAGAGGACACCATATCGCAGAAAGCTGTTCTTAGAAAATGAAGTCTCTTTCCAAAAAGAAATGGCATCTCCTTTTCAAACAGAAATGGAAGGAAACCCTTACTCAGCTGCCCCTTTTAGCTCTCCACACTGACAGTTCTCACCTTGGTGAAAGTGCTCTTCTCCTCTTGACTCTCCATTGGGTGCCACTCAACCACGTCCAGAGGGCGAGAGGCCGGGGAGATCCGGGTAGAAACCGTGGGATTCGCTGTTTGGCCGGAGGAGACGGCACGAACCGGTAACCCCAGCAACCTCTGCAAGCCCGCCAGCCTCCGCAACGCCGCCATGGTTAACATCCTAACCGGAAGCAGAACCAGTTCCTCCGGAAGTTGCGCTGGGAGAGGGAAACCGGATGCTTCACGCTCTTTTGTTTTTGTTTTTGTTTTTTTAGTCCGGATACGGCAGTGGTAGAGAAGAATCCGACGGATATCTCGGAACTGCGGAGATGACTTTTTTAAAAATAAATAAATAATAAAATAATAATAAAATAAAAGCCCCCGATAGAGAGAAGCCTTCGTGATGATGAATGACTAAATACTATTTAGATTGTTGGAACGTGGTAGTGAACTCCAAAGATCGCTTATCAGTATAAATAAATCTCCCGCTTATGGCTTTCTCTTCTAATGGTCCCTACTCTACTGGCCTGGAATTTGCATTGCAAAGCTAGTAGACTTGACAGGTGAGTAATAAGAGCAATTGCCTCTGCTACCCTTTTATTCTGAAAAAGGAATGTTTCTGCCAGTAACTTTATTTTAAAAAGTACTTCAGCTCAATTATCATTTTCCTTATTGCAACTACTAACTTTTTTTTAAATTCTATGTAGAAAATGAATTCATGGGGTGGGGGTGGGAGATTATTCCAAGTACAATACCCTCCTGACTCCACAATGGCAAAAATAATTTAGAAAGAGACAGGCAAAAAAAACCAACTCCATCCCTTGACGCTTGCTCCAGCTCTATTCTTTCCTCAAGGCCGGTGCCATTAAATACTATTTCATATTTGTAGTCTATTATGATTGAGAAGTCTTTTTGGAAGATTGTATATCATGAAAGGAAAGATGCAATGCATAATAAAGCTTTCCGTTTATGATTAGGTTTGCACAACGTACCAGACTGAAGTGAGTTTTGGTTCATAGTGCAAACCTAGCTGGTGCAGTTAAGTGTGCTGTTCAATATGACGCGCAGGCAATTAATGCAGAAACGGACGTCTCTAGATTCTCAGTCATCCAGGTCATGGTTGTCCCAAAGGTGCTTTTTCAGGAGGCAACTGGACTTTCTTGGGTTTTTTCTTTGAAGACGTTTCGCTTCTCATCCAAGAAGCTTCTTCAGCTCTGAGAAGCTTCCCCACTATACTGTCAGAGCTGAAGAAGCTTCTTGGATGAGAAGCGAAACGTCTTCAAAGAAAAAACCCAAGAAAGTCCAGTTGCCTCCTGAAAAAGCACCTTTGGGGAAGAAACGGATGGTTACTGTATTACTGAGCTGGTCCGCACAGCTGGGCATTCCTTTGTAGAAGTTTTTGCAAACAGGAGCCGATCTTTCGAAGCCCCCAACTAACCCCCCCAAAAATTGCCTAATAATAATAACTGCATAATATTCGTATAACTGCCGACAAAGAAACGAAATCAAAGCAAACTCTCCCAGCAGTTCGGAGGACCAGCTTCAAGAGGAGCCGGGCGCGAGAAAGGCGAGCGAGGAAACCAGAGCTCGAGCGACGGAATCTCCTACCAATCCTAACCCAGAGCGGGCGGTCGCTACGACGGCTTGCGAACCAATGGGCGGGCGCGGACGGGCTTCCCTCGCGCGCTGGGGGGAAACGAGGAAGGCGGTCGGAACGCTCCGGTGTCACCGACGACGACCGTGACGAAGGGAGTCTTGGGAAAGAGGCTCGCGCGCAGGGGGAGGGGGAGGAGGAAGGTGGCTTGGAGGAGCGCCGCCATTTTGCGAGGCGAGACGGGTGGCTCGGTGGTCGCGAGCCCCGGGGAAGCGCTCGCCAGGTGAGGAAGGTCGGCGGGTGAGGAGAGGCCGGGGGTGGGGGGAGGGAAGGTGGGGCTTGGTGGCCTGGACGGGGCGGTGTAAGGTGGGCCTCCCTCAAGGCGCCACACAGGCAACCCCGGAGAAAGCGTCGTTCCTCCTTCCTGGTCGAGAAGAAAACCGCCCAGCTTTGGAGCTTGACAGAAACGGATCCGAAGCCCGCTTGGTGTTTCCCGCGCTTGAAATACCCTCTCAGTGTTTGCCCCCGTATCCGAATACAAAATCTGAGGGAAGGGAAACCTGCTCAGTAGTGCGGGGAGGGGGGAGGAGGAGGGAACGGGGTGGGGTGAGCGAAAAGCTCCTATTGAGAGAGGCCTGGGCTCGCTTCCTATGCCCTTGTGTGTATACGAACGTGTTTTTTGTGGCAGGTCAACAACACCCATCGATCGTGGTGCAAGCTTTTGAGGTCTAGGATCTTGTTTTCTCTGGGGATTGGAAGGGCAGATCCTGCGAAACGCTGGCTTCAAAGCGGAAACGTTGAAACGGGAGCTAAACGGCCAGGAAATGTAAGAGAGGCAGTTAGTCTGTAACACTTGAGAACTGTATATGCAGCATATGATAACAAAGAACCCCCAGTTTCCCAGTTGCTGGTAATATTGCTCTCTTTAATATGACAAGCCCACTTTCATCTAGGAGTGTCTTCTGTTCAGTTAATTGACATTTGTTTTCAAGTAGAAAGGTACAGTTTGATAAAGCCTTAATACCGTAAGACCACACCTAGAATCTGTACGTTACTGCATCCAATTTTGGTCACTGTATTATCAAAAAGATGTTGAAATTCTGGAAACTGTGGAAAAAAACAATAAAGATGATTAGGGGGCTGGAGGGTAGGTAAAACATATGAAGACCGGTTGCAGGAATTGGTTATGTCTAGTGAAAAAAAGGACCCGGGTGACATGATAGCAGTGTTCCAAGCGGGGTTGGGCTAGAAGATCTTTAGGATCCCTTCCAATGTTATTTCTGTTTTCTGAGAATTGAGAATTGATGGTTCAAGCTGCAGTACTTGATGGGAATGGAGTCTTCCATATTTCACTGTTCCTAAACTTGATTTAAGTTTAATATTTAACTTTTATATGACTCTAAACTAGAGCAAGGAGAATTATTTCTGTATCTTGGTAGAATATTTAATAAATGTAGGAAAAGGGATGGAGAAATGTTAGGATTATAATATTGATAAAAAGAAGTGGGTAATATATGAGCTGTTGAAATTGAGGGAGTCCAAAAGGTATGATTACAACAGTTTTATTATTCGATTCTGTATTTGCAAATATACTTACTTGCTGAAATTTATTTGTAACCACAAAATCGATACTCATGGCACTTTCACGGTCATTTGTGGATATGGAGAAAAGCAAAAAAAAAGTTATACAAGTTGAGGTTTCAGTATTTGCTAATTCAGTTTTTCACTGTGACTTTATATAACATAACTTCTACAAATAATGAGAATCTTCCACATGTTTGGAGAGAATCAGACTGAATCACAAATCTAATATAAGAAGGAAGAGAAGAAGAGAAAGATTATGAAAGTAGTCATGGCTGGTTGGATGGAATCGGTAAAGATCCTTCAAAGGCATGAGTTGAGAATTTAAAAATAAAAGGAAATGTAAAAAGCAATGTGTGAAAGTGATAAAAACAAGGTTGGTTTGCAAGGATAGAAGGATATGGAGTGATGCAGTGAATGGTTTGATATAAATTAGATTTAGCTATATTTTCTTCTCTTTGTATCTGATGCCTTCATACTTTATTTTTACTCCTTTCGTACACTTTGCAAAACATTGGTTTTATATATATGCTGGGTTTTTCCCTCAGTACCCCTGTATCATGTACATACTCATGGATAAGCCCATCTACATCTAAGCAGATCCTTGAATTTTTAACCGAAATGATAATGAAGAATGCACTACCTGCAGATAAGCCAATTGTGAACATTTTTTAAAAAATACAAACATTTTGAGCTATGGCTTATTTGATAGTGTCACATTTTTCATGATATTTTGGTTAAAAAATTGAGTGCCGTCTTATCCACAGAAAATCTGAGTGCGTCTTATACTTTGAATGTAGCCCGCCCAGCCTCTGAAATGGAGGCTTCAGAGACCAAAAAAAGCCTCTGAAACTGAGGCTTCAGAGACCAAAAAAAGCCTCTGAAATGGAGCTTCAGGAAAAAAGCCTCTGAAATGAAGCTTCAGAAAAAAAGCCTCTGAAATGAAGCTTCAGGAAAAAAGCCTCTGAAATGGAGATTTCAGAAGCTGAAAAAAAAGCAAGGCACAGAGCTCACAACCAAGGAACCTGTTACTAAAATTCACCTCTAGGAACAGCTGATTCCGGGAGGCTGATCCACCCGCCAATCAGTTTTTTTCTTATTTCCCTCCCCAAAAACTAAGTTGTGTTTTATACTCCAGTGCGTTTTATAATCTGAAAAATACAGTATATTATGCTTAACCTATGTGATAAACCGATGAAGCTAAACATACATTTTCAAACTCAAACTTAAAAAAATAAAAATTCACAGCCACTGAATCTCAGCATGTTGATTTGCAAATGTATATTTCATCTGACGTGGGAAGATGGGAAGGAAGGCAGAGTTTAAGTTAAAATATTTTTGACTAGATTTAAATTAAACATCAGGAGAGAAGATACTAATGGGAAATAAGAGACGTAGTGACTGATTTGGCCACTGGGAATTTCTTTCTTGGTCAGTTTTAATTAGTTTGGTTATTAAACTTTGGTTTGGACTTCTGTTCTAAAGATGTGGCAGTAAAACTGTGTATCTTGAAGTGAATAAGAAAGCAGATCATAGAATAATAGTCATGCATGTGCAAAGAAAGTGTGGCAATATTTATATCCTCTGTATGTCTCAAATTCCATTAGTAATAGCACTTAGATTTATATACCATTCCATAGTGCTTTATAGTACTCTCTGAGTATTCTCAGTATGTCAGCATACTGCCCCCAACAATCTGGGTCCTCATTTTACCGACCTTGGAAGCATGGAAGGCTGAGTCAACCTTGAGCTCATCAGTATCAAACTCCAGACTGTGGGCAGCATTAGCCTGTACTACTGCATTCTAGTCACTGCACCACTACAATAAAAGCTGCAGTTTTGTGATGATTTAATTGTACCTTTCCTTTAGATTAACACTAGATGAATGGGAACTAGTAAACCAAGCATAGGTCCTACAAAGGCCCTTAAATTTATCTGGCAGGGATAAGAACATCTTTATTTCTTTAAAGATGAATTCCAGGTCCTCATGAGAACCATTATAGTGAGTATGTGAATAATGGTAGCAAAGTACAGGTGGTCCTTGGGGTATGGCCATTTGTTTAGCAACCGTTCAAACTTGGTAATTGCACTGAACAAAAGGGATTTATAACTGGTCCTTGGAGTTCCAGCCATTACAGTGTGTTCCCTGGTCATGTGACTGATTTCTGATGTTCCCTGCTGGGTTCCCACCAGCAAAGTCAATTGAGAGGTTGGAAGTCATGGTCACCTGTGGTCTCTGCTTAATGATGGCAACTGGGACTATTGGAATTGTTGCTAAGTGACATGGTCATGTGATGTTGCATTTTACATCTATGTCAATTAGCAGCAGCAATTCCCATCTCAATTACTATTGTAAAATGAGGGTAACATTTGCTATGGAGCTCATAAAGAATTCACAATTTTGACTTACCTGTATTTGTTGTTTTCCATGTTGAAAATTCATGGAATTTAGTTTTCATAAGCAATTGCTCTCTAAGAAATATAATTACTTCTGGAATTCTACAAGAGAATAACAGAATGTTTCTACTTTGAAAGGATTTTATTTTTGCATGTTAGTGGAGGCTTTGTATACTGAGAATCAAAGTGCTTTTAGACCCATAAATCTTTCTAAATCTGTTTCAAACATAAAAAATGCAGAAGATTATCTGACTGATAAAACACAGTATTATGTACTCAAAGTCAAATAGCCAGTCTATTAAAAAGCTAAGAGTGCATATGTAAAGTTTTAACTAGTATGAATACATGAAAGATTATAATTTAGTCTCTTTCTGGAGCTCAGGAAATGGGAGGGATCTGAGTGGGAAAAGTAGTGGTCTGTCCTTATCTACCTGTGTTTTCTGAAACCATACCATTATCCATATGAACAGTTTACAAAAGAATTCTCCACATTATCTAATAATAACCAGTGATACAAATTTGACCTTAGTTGCATCCTTAGCTGATTCCAGCAGTGAGATGTTAGATTTATATTTATGTTAACATGTATTTGCAAAATTAAAGATAATAGTTGGAATGTTTGTGAAATTGTGGGTTACCGCTGTGTGGAATTGCAGATTTGAGAACCTGTAATCATTCTTGTATTATAATGCAATATATAGATTTATGCCATATCCAGAATTTTGTTTTTCTTATTTACAGAATTATATCTTAATCAGATCTTTCAGTTTTAGTATTGATCTAATGCATTGCTTTACTGTTCATAGATTTGTCAGTGATTAGAACTGCATTAACCAATTGAACAATTCTGTTCAATTCAGAATTCAATCAGGATAATTATCTGTATCTTATTTCTTGTGTTTACATGTTCTGTATTCTTTTACTCGTATTCTTTTCACTTCCTTCAAAATATTAAATACAATTAATTTAAAAATTATGCAGCCTCTACACATGAAGCTGGAAACATTTTGGTTTTAAAGTTGCTTTAGAAGTTACTGCTGCTGGGATTATAAACTACATGAGCATTTGAATAAAAACATTGTATTCTATTTTCCCTACAGAAATCTTTATAATCCACTTCTTATGACCTTCTGGAATGGCAGATACCCATTGAAGGGTTTGTGCTAGAAGATTCCTGAGGCGTTTGTACTTCACAGATAGCAATGGAGTATGAAAGAAGGTAAAGTATTCTTTCAATTACTTTACAGCCTAGGAAGAAATATATTGTGTCTCTTTTTCTCGGAATTGGTAGGGTTAAATAATGCTGTTAAACAAAGAAGTTGTGAAAAGAAATCAATGCTAATTTTAGGATCTGCTCTGTTAAAACTTCATGCAACCAAAATGATGCCTCTATATATGGACATGACCAGATGTAATAGATAGAAATGATATTGATTATATTATTGCTGAAAATAGGAGGAACTAAATTATATCATCAAAGGCATGAGTGTGGAACATACCATGAACTACTTCAAATTAAGCTAAAGAAGAAGAAAGCCAATTTCCAGGATATGATCTTGATTATAAACCAACATTTTTCAAGAAAAGTTTCAGGAATCGCTTTGAAGTCCTGAACATCTCATTGTCCTCACAAGAAATTTAGATACAGGTCAGGAAGCCATAGTCCAGACTGAACATGGTGAAAAAAACTGGCTCCAGGGGTACAACAGGACTGAATACTCATCTCTTATTTATTCAGACAATGTGCAGAATATATATTAAGAGAAGGACTGGACTGGTAGAAGATGGGTGTGGTTTTAAAATTGGAGGGGGGGAAAATTTAATAATCTGTGGTACCACACTACCCTGATAGTCAAAAATGCAGAGAATCTCCAAACTTTAGTACTAAGTCAAGCAGCACATTGAAAAAACAGGATTAAGACCAAATTAATGACAACAGGTAGAACAACCAGCCTTAGAATTGACAATAAAGTTATTGAAATGGTGAATAGCTTCTGCTTTTTAGGAACAACCATCAACAGTAAAGGAATAAGCAGTCAAGAAATATGCAATAGATTAGTACTTGGTAGAGCAGCCATGAAGACCCTGGAAAACTTATTCAAATGCCATGATGTGTCTACCTACAAAAGTAGACCCAAAAGAACAGAGATAGATTGTTGTGGATAAAATTTATCTATATGATTGCTTAGGTGTTGAAAGCCACTTAATGGCACATAATTTATTAAAACTAAATGAATAGCTAAATTAATGGCAGTCTCTCTTTAATCATCATTAACTTCAACATCATTATTAGTAGAATAGGAAGAATGTATAATCTGTAATGATGGACATGAAACTTTGTGAGCTGACCTTAAAAATATAGTGAAGTCTTTTTGGGGCAAAGCAACAATACAATATGAGAATTGTGTGAGAATAATAATGTAATCTACTGTATTTGTCCACTGTTCTTAGTGTAGTAAAGAAAAGATTTAGCCCAAGAAAGGCACTTAATGCATTCTGCCAGAGAAAGCAGCTATAGAAAGGACTTGGCAGTACTAGGAAACCTATTGTGCTAAGTTTTGCCGGCGTTTCTCATCACTAGAACAGCAAAAAGAAATGAAAAACCATAACTTGCAGTGTCGTCATTCTAGTGATGTAACCCTATTCAATACACTCCAGCATGCAAGTAATTTAAGTTGCAGCCAGAGCAATGCTCTCTTGCTAATTTTAGTTCATAATGAGAAAGTTATAGCCATTTAAATAATGTCAGTCTACAACCCTCATCTTCAATCCATCTCCCATGCTGCCTGGGAGAGATGGGGCATAACTTCAATACTGTCTAGAAGCCACAAGCTCTCAGCATATGTTGTTTTAACACATACACACAAACACAGATTTGTTGTATGCTCTGTCCAGAATGACTTGATTGTGAGATGGGCGGCTATATGGATAAATAGAAGTATATAAATACAGTTCTTGTAAACAAGAATAAGGGAAATAATACTCTTTGGAAGCCCTGACTTCTTTAAATAAACATTTTGTCAGTTTTTTCTGTTTCAGTCATAGTGTTAGGAAGCTGTAACGGAAAGTTTAAGTAGGGCATGTGCTCCCCTCTTAGTCAGTGGTTGTACTAGTACTTTACAATTCTTTTTAAACATTTCTCCTTTTTGTACACTGTAGAGGTGGCCGTGGGGATCGGACAGGTCGATATGGTGCTGTTGAACAGATTCAAGATGAAAACTCAGAAGGCCGGAATCAGAGGGACCATGATTACAGAGATATGGATTATCGATCCTACATGAGAGATTTCAACAGTCAGGAACCTGCTAATGATTATGATGATTCCTCTGAAGAACACAGTGTGGAGGTGAGTGGAGGGTAAAATCTCCTTCCAGTAAATCTTGTCTCCTATTCATTTAACAGTCACCTTCATGCAGTTTTCTCAGCAATAGTAGAGTAATGGCTTTTCTGAGCAATTCAATTATTTGGAGTCTTTGAATAACTGCTGCCTTGTGGGTAAGGATTTCTTCGGCTCATACTTCAGAATGTCTTTCATCCTTTAGAATCCCTAATGAAATTCCATGCCATTCAAAGTGGAGCTGATTGTGGGGAGGTCAAAATTATTTACTATTTGTTACTTCAATTTATATGTCACCCATCTCCTGGAGGCAGCTCTATGCAGCTTATAATAGTTAAAAACTAATGAAAATTTTAAAACAATAAATAGCAACCTTAAATTAATTTGAAATTGAAAAAGATGGTAAGAAAGAAAGCAAAAGCATGCAGTGGTAGTGGGAGAGGGAATCTTATCTAGTCTGTTAACCACCTCCAGAATGATCTGATCCCATTAGGGCCCTTAGGTCAGTTGGCAGAGTCAGGTCTTCAAGCCCTTTCAGATGACCAAAAGGGTGGGTGCTGTTCTTACCTTGGAGGGGGCACAATGTTCTAAAGGGCAGGAGCCATGGCAGAAAAGGCTCTTCTCCGGGACTCCCAATCCAGGAAAGGGTGCAACGGGAACACAATACAAAGTTGTACAAAGGCTCTCCTAGTCATGACTGTCACTTGCTCTTCAATCAGGAGTCATGAGTCCAGGAGAACCTCCAGGTTGCGCACCAGGTCGGTCTGGGGTAGTACAAGCCCTCCAGAAATAAAAATGTTAAAAGTCCTGGATCATGAAGGTCTGTGTACCTGTTCTGCCCCAGCTACGGAACCCAAGAAATGTAGCGCACACAAAACTCCGAACAACTCCATTTACTACAATCAGTCTTTTTCAAATGCAGGCTATTACTAAAAATGTCCTTAACAGTCTGCCAGAAATTCCAAAGATTAGATAAAGGCTTACAAGAGTTGGCAATTAGCCCAGAAACCAGGTTTGCAAGGAAAATTCACTCTCATGCTCAACGAACAACTGGACGAACACCCATTGTTTCCTGCACCGTTTGCCAGCTGTGTGCAAACTTAAATAGGATAAGGGAGTGACCAATTAGCCCCAAGCCTTGCTCTCGAGGAGACCTTTTCCTGAGTAACCACTCCTGCCTTTTGGCAGCTCTGCGGGCTCGTGCATTGAGAAGAGGCTCCTCCACTTCACTCTCTTCACTTGAAGGAGCCTCTGGAGGATCTGAAGGCCCTGGCTGAATCTCTGCCTCTGGCACCACATCTTCTTCAGCCTCCTCGCTGTCCGACTCGAGCGCCGGCTGCACAGGCTGCTGGTGCGACACCACACCAGCCTCCTCGTTGTCAGGATCAGCCACAATCCGCGCAGGCCGCTGGTGGGACACAACAACACCCAAAGCCATTCGATCTCACCAGAATTCATCCAAAATCTGTTATCCCCCATTCAGATCCCCACAGCCTCCAGGCACTGCAAGAGAGCAGTGACAGCAGCATTTGTATCACTGGAAATGGAGATACAATGTTGAGTATCATTAGCGTATTGATTGTACCTCATCCCATGGTGGAGGATGATCTCACCCAGTGGCTTTATGTAGATGTTAAAAAGGAGTAGAATATTGAGCCCTGCCACAAAGGAGCAGTCATGGGCTTGACTTCTCATTTCCTATCAACACCAATTGGGACCTGCGTTGGAGAAAGGAGACAAACCAGTGCAAGATGGCCGCCCAGCCCCAAGCCTTGCAACCAGCCCCAAAGGATGTCATGGTTAATAGTATCAAGGGCTGCTGAGAGGTCAAGGAGAGCAAGGACAGATGCACTAACCCCATACCACTCTCACCAAAGATATCCACAGTAACAGTAGCATTTAGACTTATATACCACCATTGCTCTTTACAGCACTCTCTGGATGGTTTACAGTGTAAGCATTATTTGCATATTGCCCCCTCTTTTTTACTGACCGAAGAAGGATGGAAGGATGTGTCAGTCCTGAGCCACATCAAGATTGAACTCCAGGCAGTGAGGGCAGAGTTTGCCTGCAATACTACACTTTAACCACTGTGTCACCAGTGCTATTTCTGTCCCCAAAACAGCCTGAATCCTGACTGTGGAAGGGTTCAAGATAATCCATTTCATCCAGAATCCTCTGAAGCTGCCTAGCCACCACCTTTTCTACCATTTTCCCTAGAAAGGGAAAGTGGCAGATTAGATGAAAATTGTCCAGACAGTTGGGATCAAGTAATGGGTTTTTTTTTTTTTAATGAGAGAGTGAATTAGGGCCTCCTTTAAAAATCCTGGAAACGTCCCCTACTGCAGTGAAGAATTTATCACTGGCTGGACCCACCTGACAGTCACCAAACAGGAAGAATCTAATTGACAGGTGGTTGCCCTGACGGAATCAAGGATCACATCCATTTCCTCAGGTCCCACAGATCGGGTAAGATCTTTCCCCAGGGATCTCTAATGGACCTGCACCGTACATGCGTTCCAGCTGGGAGCGAATCCAAATGACTTTGTTTGCCAGTTGTTCAACAGATTCCTCTGTATGGCCTTGGAGATGATCAGTTGAGCTCTCCTGTCTCAGGAGAGACCAGGTGAGCCTGAACAGGGCTGCCAGGCAACAGTCTGCAGATGCAACAAGAGTGGAGAAATAATGATGTTTTATCTCTCTTACCACCGCAAGGTAGACCTTAGTAGCAGATATAAGTGATGTCTGGGTGGATTCATCCTTATTTTTCCTCCTGCGGGCTATATGAAGAAATCATGTAGGACTATATGCAAAATAATTGAGACACTGGATCTGGGTTTGTAGATAAGTGCTTGATCATAAAACATGGTGTCTATTTGGCAGAATGCTCGGAAGGCAACGTGGTTGTCTGTGCATTGCTAGGCCTTTGTCTGCAAGCTTGAGGGCTTCTTTGTTTAGCTCAGTCTTGGCCTTCCACCCTGCTAAGGTGTTGTCTTCTGTGCTGTTATTTCTTAGGATTCTTATGAGGCCTCCTCTGGATCAGAGACACAACACAGAAAACGAGATAGCCCAAATGAGCATTTGGGCTTTCCTGGTGATGGTGATTACCGGGACCAAGACTATCGGACAGAACAAGAAGAAGAAGAACAGAAGGCTAGCAGTATCATTATGCTGAGGATGTTACCTCAATCTGCCACTGAGAGTGATGTAAGTTGGTTGCTTGGGCTAAAAGGACGTATGGCCCCCAAATGTTACTGAACTCAATTAGCATGGTGGTTGGGATTGCTGGCAATTGTAATTGAGCAGCATCTTGTAAGGAAAGCCCATACAAGAATTCATTAACATTCACTACTTCTTTCAGTGTCATTCTCAGTCATCCAGGTCATGGTTGTCCCAAAGGTGCTTTTTCAAGAGGCAATTGGACTTCTTTCAGTGATTGTTATATTAAAGCCTCCTGTTACTCTCATTATTAACAGATTCTTTGCATTTGTAGATCCGGGCTCAGCTGCAGGCACACGGATTCCAGCCCCGTGAAGTGCGACTGATGCGAAATAAAGCCTCAGGTGAGCTTCTGTTCACAGTTTTTTCTACTCCTTTCTTTTGATATGGTTGTAATGGTTCAAGTAGCATTTGACACACTGCAAACTAGAATGTGGTATGCTATGTGTGTGTGCTTGTGGAGCAGTTTTGCCCTGTGGCATTAAGTACTCAATTGTAGCTTCTGCTGTAGCGTATTTAGGATCTGCTAATCAGTGATAAGGATAAGTCAGTTTTCCAGATGTTAGCAGTTGATTCAGAGGTAGTCCTTTAAGTGCTATTGTCTGTTATCAAAATCCTATAAATGTGAGCCTCAGTGGTTCTTCTGCTGTGAGATTGGCCTGAAAAAGGAGCAGAAGATGTGGCCTGTCATTTCCAAGTTTCACTGTATTCTGCATAAGTGTGACTCTTCGGAGGTTTAGTGGTTCAATATTGCTTTTCGTATTAAGATGAATTCTTACTTGTTCTCTGTCTTTCTTACTTGGCCTCTTTCACAAATACATGGCAAAGGATGAAGACAACCTTTTGGTTATATATTGCACTTTCTATTTGACCATATTTTATCAGATACGTCGGTGTGCCTTTTTAGATCTTTGCAGCCTGAATTAAACTCCATTTTAAGATTGCTACCGATGAAACATATACCTGGGCATGTGTCCAACTTTTGACCCCACCAGATTAACTATAATTCTGCAGGCACTTATGATTCACCAAGGATTTAAGAAAACTCCTGGCTTTTTTTCTGCCTTTTTTGTGATGGGATAGGCGATTGTCAAGCACCTGTGTGAATACAGTACTTGATTCGTGAACTTGCTCAGTTTAATAGACCATAAATAGTGCCAGCCTGCATTAAGGAAGACAGGTTGCCAGCAAGTTGGATGGGTATGGTATATGCAAGAATAAAAAGAGATCTCTTTAGTTTGCTCTAAAACAAAGTAATGTAGGGCTGTTCTGAGAATAAAGTAAGTTGTTTAATCAAGGTAAGTATACTACTTCTTGCCAAGGTTATTCCCTACCTATCACACACACTTGCAGGCCCTGAGATAGGGCTGTGTACCTTTCTTTTCTCTCCCACCCCCTTCCTTTATTTTAAAGCAAGGTTTATGTTTTTGATGATAGTCCTCTGTATCTGCCCTTGTTGTTCAAGGCCTGAAGTGGACTGGCAGATACTGCAAGATGGAGGGTACAGAAAGGCACCCTGCTTCTATGAGCAACCAGAGGCTAAGAGAAGACAATTACAATGCAAAATGAATTTTACATTTCAACAAAGACTGGAATTGCAGACTTTGAGAAAAAGCCTCCCAAAATGTAGTCTCTTGAATGTTCCCATTTAGTGGACTGGTCTTACCTAATGTCAGTTTGATTTCCCTTTAAACATTTTATCTTAATTCCAGTGCTACTAAGGAAAAAAGTGGGAATCAGTGCCTTTTTGGAATTTTAATAAGCTTCTCTCAATTTAGGCACATGAATTTATGTTACATTTATGCAAGCAACATTTATCGTTCTTTATTGCAATAGAAAGGGGCTATTGTTGTTTCTGTTGGACAGATGGACCGATAAGATTGAAAGGGTGATTGATGGAGTTATCAGATGAATTTTAAGATGGAATTTAAATACAATTCTTTCAGAATCAAGTTCAGCAGATTGCAGCATTTTACCTTGATCCTCTCCTGTTATGTGGGGTTATTTTAACCTTTCCTGAAGCTAAACAGCAAAGTCAGTAGTACAAGTGCCATATGTAGCCTCCTGCATAGATTCTTTTAACCAGCTATTTCTTAAAATATGAAAAAGGATAACTGACTCTATTAGTGCTAGAAATAGATCTCTTCAATATTCTCCTTGTCCTTTATCCTTTCGGAAATACAGGCTAGATAAGCATTGACCTGGAAGTTGGGATACCACAATTCTCAGTTCTAGGAAAAATAAACAACTAGATGGTTTGAGTAGCAGTGAATAGCATCTGTCCATCAAAAATACTTTACTGGAATGATCATAAGAGATGCTTGAGACCAACATTTGAGTCTGCGCCACTCCATTTTGCAACTTAGGGTGCCTTTTCTGTGCCTTCCCACTCTACCTTATTTTCTCCCCTGCGCCCTGCCCTTGCCCCATTTGGTACAGCAACAGGGGTGCGTGATGTTGGCTGGATCTGTTGACTAACACACTGCGTCTGTATCTGAATGCTGTCCTCCAGGTCAGAGCCGGGGCTTCGCCTTCGTCGAGTTTAATCACTTGCAGGACGCTACACGATGGATGGAAGCCAATCAGGTTGCTTTGCTGCACTTGAAACCCACAAGTACTGCTACTGTTAATGACCAATCTCAACACCTGGTTCATGTGACAAATTCTAGATGCCTTCCCCCTTAGGGAATCACTGAACTGGGATTAGGAAGAGCAGCTAGAACTGAAAGTCAGCTATCTTGCCTTGTTTACAATTCAAGGAATCAAACAGAGTACTGGGAACTAGGCGTTTGACTTCTGGGGTCTACTCATGATCTGGAAGAAAAAGGGGAGGTTCAAGAAAACAGGGCTTCAAAGTGACATTAAAAAATTCAGGCAGCAAGTCAGAACTGGATTTAATTTCCACCATGGGGATGACAGCGGGATCTGACAAGTTGAGCAGAGGAATTTAGATGCTGATCCACATTAAGGGGATTATGGGAGTTCCTAGCAGTAAGAAATAGGGGCTTGGGAAATCATGTCCTGTCTGTGTTCTCCCTGCTCTGGAAATATGCATGCTGAGTGTGACTCTGGCAGTTTATAGCTATAGCTGAACAGTAGATATTGAAGCTGGCCACCTGTCAGTGGGTGTCTTTTTCTCCATAATCTGCCAGAGATTATTATGACAGGAGTGCAAATCTAAAATGGAATCTTCCCTAGGAAGGTTTTTTTCTCTCCTTTATCACAACAGCTGTTTCTTGACAGCCTCTCTGTCTAAGACCCCATGTTCTCTTTAGCACTGTAGGTTTACAGTAGAGATGATGTGACATGCCAAGTTTTTAAGACCCAAACTGTGTCTGTTCTGACTAGTTTAAAACTACTCTTATTTCCAAGCGACTATAATCTGGATGAAAATGCAATCCTAGCCCTGACTGGGTTTCCTGGGGTTTATGCAGCTATGGCAGTTACCTTTGCCATTTCCTTTTCTTCCTGTTTTCCTGTGTTGACAATATAGTTGGGCCACGTGTGCACATCCCCAGTGGGAGCTGACATGTGTAGCCCCAAGCATGGCTGAGATGATACATGTTGCTCTGGATGTGGGAGGGATGCGGAAAAATTGGGTTGAGAGACATATGGTGAGGATTTCCTTTTAAGCACAGACTGTACAACTATGTGTGAAATTTGGCAGTGTTTCTCTCCAAAGGTTGGCAGTGGGCAAGGGATAGGCAAGGTTCTTGCATTTACCAGAAAGAGGTTCTAGTCAATTAAGCCTTGACTTAGCAGCTTTTAGGAATTGGTTTTGGAAAGTGGTCTGACTTAGTGTTCTGGTCCTCCTGGATTATACGCCCATAGAATTGTTTGATGTCTTCACCAAATGTAGAGACCTTGCAGTTGAGTAAAATAGTAATTTTGATAGGCCATTTAGGGAATATACAGTTAGAGTAGTTAAATTGGGATGTTGTGTATTGCAGAACAGAATAGAAGTCTAGCATTGAACATCTGTGGATGTGTGCATAATATTAAAATCTTATTTAATCTCTCCCCAAAGCTTTCATTTTCAAGGGAGATTGAGTGTTTCTCCAAGCATGCCCTTAAACTGGAATTGACACTACTGTAGCAGAGATTTGTATTGAATGAGGGAGCGGGTAGAGAAATATGCCCATTGTGTGGGCACAGTGGCACTGGGTTGGGAAAAGAGAAGAAAAGAGAAATGGTGGGGCAGAAGGTCAACAAAGGTTATTCTAGTGGTCTAGAGGTATTGTATAGTGGTATCTCACAGCACGGCTGCATTTCTCTTGTCTGTTTCTCCTTTTCTTCATCTTTCTCTCTTTCTCTCTCCAACACACTCTCCCTCCATCACAGCAACCGGACGTCCCGGTACCTTGGGTAGAAACAGGTGTCGGCCAGATTAGGTGTGCTCTAGCCAAATAGCCAAGTTCCAAAACTCTCTCAGCCTATGCTCCCTTCCCTCCCTCACCCTCATCCATTCAGCTGAAGGGTTTGAACCTCTCCTTCTTTCTGCTGCGGCAGTGATGGGCACCTTCTCTCTCCCTCCACTTCAGAGTCTCATTGGGGTGTTTCTCTCCCTGCAGCATTCACTCACCATCCTTGGTCAGAAAGTCTCCATGCACTACAGTGACCCTAAACCCAAGATAAATGAGGATTGGCTCTGCAGCAAGGTATCTGCTTTTTTGGAATCAGTTTGTAGAGATATTCCGTGATGTGTAAACTCTGAGCTGTGGGTCTGGACTGCAGTGTGAAGGATGTTGTCCTGCCGGGGGAACAAGATTAGTGGGCTCAACAGTGGCCTGGTGTACTTAGAACAATGGCTATGACTTTTTCCAATTGCAAGGGGTAAATATTGAATATTAATCAAAGACAGAAGCAAAACCTTCCTATTTCTATGATGAAGGGTCAATATAAGTTCAGCCCTCTTGCTTAGTTTTGCTTCTAAAATAATGATTAAAGTGTTATTTTCTTTAATATTTTCTAAAATAACGATTGCAAATGTTTTTGTCAAAGATTGCACCAACAACAAGAAAATAAAAGATACAGAGCAGTTTAGGAAGCTTGACTTTGAGGAAAGACTGAGGCATAATCGGACAAAGAGATTATTTTCTCAGATTTTATTGAATATTTTTGAATGCTTTTCCATCACAACCATTAGGACAAGAATTTAAATTATGCATTAAGGGATAATACTAGCAGGCATAGTGGCTTTCATTCACAAAGATCCTATTCCAATAGAATATCTACTGATAACAAAAAACACATGCAGAAAAAGCTTGTTTGCAAGCATAAAATAACACAAAATTGTGAAAAAAACCTGAGATGTGAGGGACAATACATTATGGACGCCAAAGTCAGGTTCTGCATTTTCCAACTTTAATTATTTGAAACCACAGATACCAAATCCTTGGATAATGAGAGAAACTTGTGATTTTGCAGTAAGGAACATATCCTGATAGGGAAACACTTTTATGAAAGAGTGTTTCGTGGGAGACATTTATTTGAAAATAAAGATTGTTTTTTTTTCCCCCCCCCCCCCCCCAAAAAAAAAAAATAGTGTGGAGTTCAGAATTTCAAGCGCAGAGAGAAATGTTTCAAGTGTGGCATTCCCAGATCTGGTAAGATTAATAGCTCAGTTCTTTTAGCTCTGTTTGTGCCTGTAGAAACTACTCTTAATCCCCCCCTTTTTTTTCATCACCTTCCACTTTGCAACAGAAGCTGAGCAGAAGCTACCCCCTGGCGGTCGCTTAGATCAACTAGTGGCGTTATCAGGGCGTGAACTCAGCCAAGGCCTTCTGCCTCTCCCGCAGCCATACCAGGTGTCAGCAGCTCTGTCCACTCAGCCTGTGGCCCCCATATCTGAACCATGTGCAGAGAATGCTAATGACAGTGAGTATAAAATTTGATATACAGCAGCAATAAAGTAATTCAATTTTCATGGTGTTCCCCATGAAACTCTTAATTGTTGTAGATGAGAGAGTTGAGATTTATTAATTAGGTTTCTTCATTTGATTTATTAATTTAAAAACCTCAAGCTTCTGAGGAAGGTCCCATAACATTTTACATACTGTATTTTTCGGAGCATAAGATGCACCGGAGTATAAGACGCACCTACCTTTTTTGGTGAGGAAAAGAAGAAAAAGAAATTTCCCTCTGCCTCTGAGCAATTTTGCCTCCATGCAGCAAACAGCCTGCTTTACTTTCATTTTCGTTTTCAGCATAGCCTGATTAGCACAAGGAAAAAAAAATCTTCTCCAGCAATTTACCTCTTTGCAGCAAGCAGCAGAGCCCTGTGCAAAACAGCTGAGAGCAAATCAGCTGAGCCGGGAGGCTGATCCAATCAACTTGTGCTAATTAGCCTATGCTGAAGCTGAAAGGAGCTGTTTTTTCTTGCTGTTTGCTTGCAAAGAAGTAACTGCTGCGAGGCAGAGGCCAAAGGGTGGAGGCCAGTGGTGGGCGGGGCTACATCCGGTGTATAAGATGCACCTAAATTTTCACCCCCTTTTAGGGGGGGGGAATGTGCATATTATACTCCAAAAAATACGGTAGTTGCATTTTTGTGTTCAGGCTTAGAAGTCGGTTGGCAGTCCCAGCTTAGCTGTAAAATAGAAATTAACTGGTTTAATTGGTGTAGCTTTTAAATATAACTCCTAGCTCTAGAAATTGAGCGCAGATTGGTACGTTTGATTGGCAAATAGGGGGAAATGTGCTAATGTGTTTTATAGTAAGTTTTGAAATCTCATACTGAAGAAAGTCCCTGCAAAAGTCAATTCTGCTATTGGAATGAATTGTGTCAACTGTTTTTGAAAGTAATCCGGTATCAGGGCTTGGTATTGTCATTGGTTTGAAATGGATAATGGAGAATTTATAAAGTGGAAACAGGAAATATAGAAAAACAGAAACAGAAAAACACTGCTTGCAAAGCAAAGATAGTTTATGAAAATTATGGAAAAATATGTGACTGCAGTGAGCTGAATAAGGGAATGTCATAGTCAAGTATCTGAAATGAAAAAAGGTGTCCTCCTGACTTGAACAATTGGTTGGAAGGCTGTTTTGTTGTCCATTAGAAGCTATTATCAAAACGAAGCAGCCAGACGGTAATGGCAGTGTACGGTGAAGAAATTGTAGATCTGCCATTGCCATATGTAAACAGAATAGCAAAAAGAGTGCTTACAGTGTCGTTTAAGTTGTTTAATTCAGATTTGGTTTGGCTTCCTATTACATTTAACAGAAAACAATGATAGATTTCCTTTATGGCCATGAGGGCCAGAGTGGTGGGAATTGGGCAGTATATAAATGTTATTTATTATCATCAATAAAAGAGGAAGCCAAAATTTTATTGGCTTTTACTAATAGTACTTTCTTAGCTGTGCAGAGTTTTAAATTCCTTCAGGTGAAAATTCACATGTCCTCGTAAGTTTACAGTTCCAACTACTGTTTCTTATTCTGCCAGCCATTATCTTGCGAAACCTGAATCCACATAGCACAATGGACTCCATCTTAAGTTCTTTGGCGCCATATGCAGTTCTCTCCTCATCGAATGTCCGTGTCATTAAAGACAAGCAGACACAGCTCAATCGTGGTTTTGCTTTCATTCAGCTCTCTACTATTGTGGTGAGTGCAAGAAATAGTACACATGGCATTTCGGCTTTGCGTTAAGAGGTTGAGATCATGAGAATGATGGGCTTTAGGAACGTAATAAAGTAGCTTGGAAAACAGAGTTTAACTGACCTATTAGTCTGAGGAAAGCCAAGGGGAAGCTATGCAGAAGATCTTATGGGCTCAAGGCATTATTTCCCTCCCTTCTACTAACTACAGCTAGAGACTTGAGGGGATGAAAAGAGAAAAGGGCAGAAAAATAATATAGACTAAATTATGTCAGTGTCTGGTTTTGCAGTTTGTGGAAAAGTAAGTATACTAGTACTTAATTTAATACTGGAGAGCAAAACACAACCTTGGTGCTACTTTGGAGCACAATCCAAAATCTTTTGTGCATTGAGTCGATGTACTATAGAATTACCTATAGTACAAAATGGAGAATGGAGGTGAGGATTAATAAGGTTTTGTTCACCTCTGAGTTGCACCCTCAAGGACACTTAAAGAAATTGCTAAGACTAAATGCCAGTAGGAAAACAATGCTGCAAAACAGGTTGGATTGAAACAGAGGGATCAAAGATAACCCAGCGATCCTATGTAGTTGAGAGGGAAGTTGAATTTGCGTATTCCTGATTCACCCCTACAGCACATTTAACATCATATTAAGCAATTGGTATGTTTGTTTTTCTGAGGGTTTTCATTTCTTGTCCTTTTGTTTCTCAGGAGGCAGCTCAGTTGCTGCAGATCCTTCAGGCCCTGCATCCACCCCTAAACATTGATGGCAAGACAATTAATGTGGAATTCGCAAAAGGTTCCAAACGGTTTGTAAGAAGTTATTTCCCTAGAACTGAGTCTTCTGTTTGTGTAACAACGCTCAAGTCATTGAGTTTGGGTGGGTACAAGTTGAATACAATAAAATTTAAAAATCCTTTATCCCTTTGCAGGGACCTCAGTTCATCAGATGGAAACCGCATTAGTGCTGCTTCGGTAGCCAGCACTGCCATTGCAGCTGCACAGTGGGCTATCTCACAGGTAAGTTGATTGAGGGAAGAGAAAGGAAAGGAAGTTGAATAGGTTTTGGACACAGAGGAGGAAGGGGGGACTTTTTCTTTTCTCTCCTCAAATGCATTCTGGAAAATATTCTGACTTCTTATAGCACCTCTGGGCAGGAGCGGAAACAGGTAGGTGTATCCCACTCTGCAGCAAAAATGTTTTTCTATTCATACAGCGATATACAATGAACTATTACCACCGAGGGGAGTTTCCGACGGTGTCAGAAAACCAAGAATCAGTGGGCCGGCCACAGGAGGCTTGTCTTCGTGTCTCTTGGCTTGCCTTCTGCCTCTGTCTGCGGTCAGTGCCGCTGTGCAAAGATGGGCCTCCCACGGCCGGCTAGTGCTCCGGCCTACTGGCTCTTGACTTTCCCGTGGCCCGCGCGGCGCATCCAGATTGCTTGCCTCCTCTCACACCTCTGCCTCTGTCTGCTACTTGGACAGGGAATTAATTCACCTGCAGCCCCAGAGTGCGCCGACCAAGGGATCAGTAGGTTGCAGCTGCTGCTGGATACCGTTGGTCCCCGCTTGCTTGCTGCCTCTTGTGCGTGTAATTATATATATATAATATTACAAAGCATGGTGCTGTAAAATAATTGTCTTTTAAAAAGAAGAAAACATCTATGTCTAACCATGGAAAAAAGTCTAATTACTACCCTGCCTTAGTAACAGATTTCCTCTTTTATTTGGTCTTCCAAATAGGCATCGCAGGGCCGAGAGGCCTCGTGGGCTACCCAGGATGAGCAGTCTGCTGATTATGGTTATTACCAGCATGATGAACCTTACAGCGCTCAAGAAGCCACAGCATACTCGCAGGGGGGATACCTGAAAGGATCCCAGTCTCAGTCTGGCTCTTCTGGGACAGCAGCTATTGGGAAGGCAGACAAGATCCAGGGTGAGGGATCAGTAGCAGGTAAGCTCCTCTGCCTCATATTCCTTTCTGACCTGTTGTAGGATGTTTTGTACCTCCTGACTTTGCCTCTGTCTCTTCCATTGCAAAATAGCTGACGGATCACAGGAACCTGGTGTGCCAGGTATTGATCCAATGCCTGTCCTACCAACTTTTCCTCGTACCACCCAGAACGCAGCTATAACAGCCACGTACCAGGCCAGTGGAAGCTCTGAAGGGGCAAGTCCAGCCCAAGGAAATGCTGCTGTTGCTCAGGTACAATTGGAGTGATTTAAGGGCATGTATTACAAGTTTTCATAATCTATGCACCTATCAATCTACTCTCTCCCCTGTTCTCAGTCATACACCATAGTTTCACCCGCTGTATTGAAGCCCGATGTGCCTAATGCTGCCCAGCCCTCCAGTGCAACTCCCGGCATGTCCACTAGCACTTCCAGTTTGCCAGGCAGCTCTGCTGGACAGGAACCTTACACACAATACCGTGAGTGGCGGAGGGAAGAGGGATTGGTATATATTCAGACCTTCTTGGAAACAGGAATCCCATTAGGAATGGAGAACAGAATAGCCTTTCCTAGGCTGTGTGGCCGCTTTTGCTAATTGCTTTCTCTCTTTCTGGCCATTAGCTGTCCCAGATGTCTCCACGTATCAATATGATGAAAGTTCTGGCTACTATTACGATCCTCTTACTGGGCTCTACTATGACCCTAATTCCCAGGTCAGTTGTCTGTCTTTAGGCAGACTTTGGCAGAGATGAGAACAGTGAGCTGAAAGTTTGACTCGTCTTGTAGTGCTGCGATAGCTCTCAAATTGCACAATGTCCTACAGTATCCAAAGATGAGCTGTGTCATTGTTTCTTTCCAGTATTACTACAATGCTCAGATGCAGCAGTATCTGTACTGGGAAAGTGAGAGATGCACTTACATCCCAGCCTCAGACCAGGCGGCTGACAGCTACAAGGATGGTAGCAGTTCAGGAGGTGGCAACAAAGAGGGAAAAGAGAAAAAGGAAAAGCATAAGACAAAAACAGCCCAGCAGGTGAGCATCACCCTTTTTTTCTCATCCCATTTCTCTCCATTTGCCTTTGAATTCTAGGTGTTTCATATCTGAATACCTTTTAGAGCAGGGGTGTCAAACTTGATTTCATTGAGGGCCGCATCAGGGTTGTGTTTGACCTTTTGGGGGGGGACGGGACAGGGGTGTGTGGCCAGCTTGACGTCACTTGTGTTGGGGGGCGCTTGTGGTGGCCTGAGTGCTCTGCCAGCAAAAACAGGCTCCCAAACTCTGTTTTTGGCTGCAACGGCCTCCTGCAACCCTCTGCCAGCAAAAACAGAGCTTGGGAGTGCCAGCTGAGGTCCTCGTGAGCTCCATTTTTGGCTGCAACAGCCTCCTGCAACCCTCTGCCAGCGAAAATGGAGCTTTGGAGGGTTGCACACAGTCGTCCCGAGCTTCGTTTTTGCTGGCAGAGTCATTGTGGGCCGATCCTTCACTGTTTCCAGTGCAGCCCCGCAGGCCGGATCTAAGCATCCCGTGGGCCGAATCCTGCCCTTGAGCCTTGAGTTTGACACCCCTGTTTTAGGGTTTTCTGGCAAGCTGGTATGGTTATAATTCTGTCTTGGGACTAGTTAGAAGGTCTGCTTTCATCAAAGTGCGTTCCTCTCTAGACTGAGGAACTTTTGCACAGGAAAGAGGTTTAACATTGTGATAAGATTTTCTTTTTTTTCTCAAGGCAGGAAAATATACTCAATGACTGGAAATAGTAGTAAGGCATCCCATAATGGAAAAGCATTCCCTTCTCCCTCCCCCCCAATGAGGAGGGGGGGAAAGGCAGTTCTCTCTGGAGCCCTTTTGATAGCAATTTAGTGTTCTCTTTCAGTCTTGTTAACATTCCTGTTCTTTTGAAGATAGTGTATCTTCCCAATGTGAAACGAGAGCTCATTTCTCCTTGTTTTTTTCTTTTTCCCCTATATACATTTCCTTTCTTTTCGTGGACTGTCCTCCAGATTGCAAAGGATATGGAACGCTGGGCCCGCAGCCTCAATAAACAGAAGGAGAATTTCAAAAACAGCTTTCAGCCAGTCTCCTCCATACGAGAGGATGAAAGGCGGGAATCAGCCACAGCTGACGCTGGCTATGCTATCCTTGAGAAGAAGGTACAATTTGTGGGGAGTGCACCATTAAACCAGGAATATACCTGTAACAAAACAATCTGATACAGGTAGTCCTTGACTTACAACCACAATTGAGCCCCAGATTTTTGTTGCTAGATGAAACAATTGTTAAGTGAATTTTGCCCCATTTTACGGCCTTTCTTGCCACAATTGTTAAATGAATAACTGCAGTTATTGTTAGTAATATGGTTGTTAAGTGAATCTGACTCCCCCATTGCTTGTCAGAAGACTGCAAAAGATGATCACATGACCCAGGGACACTTCAAATGTTATAAATACGAGTCAGTTGCCAAGCATCTGAATTTTGATCACACGTTACCATTGGTTGTTAAGTGAAAAACAGTCGTAAATCACTTTTTACAACGCCATTGTAATTTCAAATGGTCACTAAATGAACTAAGTCGAAGACTGCCTGTAGTTAATAAAGGTATGCATGAAGATTCATCAGCATTTGTTAACTAATAAAGAACTATATTGGATATTGTTTCAGCATTAACGTATATATATATATTGTACAATTGCTATTGCAATGTGGTATGTTGTATGCTTTTTTAAAAATACAATCATGCAGAAATAGGGAGGGAGTGGCTATATTTGAGTTAATGTTCATTATTATGCAACATCCTGAACGATCACCTTGTGTAGTTTGAGAGACTGTTTTGACTGCTGTGTAGAAAAAAATGTATTTTCATTAGGAAAAATGATTAAATATTTCCCTGCTTTCTTTTGTTGTTCTTAGGGAGCACTGGCTGAGAGGCAGCATAGTAGCATGGATTTGTCCAAGTTTACTGGTGATGATCGGCTGGTAAGCCTTTCCTCTCGACTTTCTCTGAAATGTAAACTTTCTGGGCTTCACTCTGAATGACCAGAAGAACGGGTAAAGATGTAGAGATTCTACAAATCTGCCTGATACTTAATACGCTGAGATATGAAATAGAGATACCAATATTTATGTATCACGGGAAGTGTTGATCACAAGAACTCTTCTGTGTCAAAAGCTATTTCTGATAATCCAGAAGAGTGGGGATTATGGGAGTTAACTTGCTACATTGAAAAATCAGATTAAGGTAATAGTTCTGATTCTGGCGTATAATCCTCTCCCCTTGCAGAGTCCACCTCGAGGCTTAGTGGCTGCATACAGTGGTGAAAGCGACAGTGAAGAGGAACAAGAGAAGGCAGCTGATCGGGAGGAGAAATTAACTGATTGGCACAAACTAGCTTGCCTGCTTTGTCGCAGACAGTTTCCCAGCAAGGAGGCTCTTATACGTCACCAGCAGCTATCGGGCTTACATAAGGTATGCAGCTGACAAGAGTCTTATCATTTTCAATACAGGTCCTAGTCCTAGACTTATGACCACAAATTGAGCCCAGAATTTATGTTGCTAAGTGAGAAATTTGTTGACTGAGTTTTGTCCCACTTTATGACTTTTATTGCCACATTTGTTAAGTGAATCACTGCAGTTGTTAAATTAGTAACAAGGTTGTTAAATGAATCTGGCTTCCCCATTGACTTTGCTTGTCAGAAGATTGCAAAACAGGGTCACATGACCCGGGATACTGCAATTGTCATAAATGAGTCAGTTGTCAAGCATCTGAATGTGAATCACGTGACCATGGGGATGCTACAATGGTTATAAGTGTGAAAAATGGTCATAAGTCACTTTTTTCAGTGCCGTTGTAACTTAGAACAGTCACTAAATGAACTATTGTAAGTCGAGGACTACCTGTACAATCAACAATAGCAGCTAATTGGACTACTTGGACTAGAGGCCATGGGGAAATTTTCGGATGATTCTAATTCTTCGTAGGCAAAGTTTTAATACTTTGACCATGCAAGATCCAGCAAAATGCCACTATTCCTATCCCATAAATTGTTTGAAAACAACTTTGTTCTTGTCAACATGTTGAACAGATTGCCATTGTTTTGAATTAGCATTAAAAACCCGAAACAGTTAATATTGTGAAAGAGACATTGTGAAGGAGACACCAAATGGTTTATAAGAATCGTGGCTATCAGTAAGAATATTGCAACTTTCATAAAGATTTCTGAGAATTGATCAAATAGGAGAAGTATAATCTTGTAATAGTAAGAGCAAGTGAAACTACTAACAATGGGAGATAGGAGTTTTGATTCCTGTTAGCTGTATAAGAGGAATTTTAATAACATGTGATGTAGATTCAACCTTTATATCTGAATTCAGGCAACTACTGCTTTCATAAAGAAGGGTTAATCAGTTGTTGTCCTGATAGGTAGCATCTCAGTTTGTGCCAAAGTCTCTAATAAAGAATGTATAAGATAATAAAATCTAGATCTGAGGAAGGGGCCAATTATGTTGTAGGAAAGATGGAAAACACTGTATTGAATTTGAATATCTAAATCTCAAATCCTCTGCTTCTGTTTTATCCTGGGCAAAAGCAGAAAATGTCAACAAGGAAAGCCAAATAATCAATAGTCTGCCTCCTTAGGGTAAAGCCAAACCTAGCTAGCAAGGGGAGATTGGCCAAGAAAGTTCCCAAAAGGTTTTCATCAGCAGAGTCTTAATCAAGTCCAAAAGATTCAGCCTAATTCTAACTGTATTATGAGATAGTTTCAGAGAAATAAACTATTCAGAGAATAGTTCCTGGAGAAATAAATAGAAGGTTAATCCAGATAAAACCGTGGTAGTTTTATTGGGATAGTTTATCTAGGAATGCAGTTTAAGTTGTGTTCCTTTTAAAGGAGCAAATACTTACTTTGATCCTGAATACATCTGGCAGCTTTATCTGGTGTGCTTTTGCCCAGCTTGTAGGTGTGCTAATTGTAGTTGTTCCTGGAGAAAGCATATTTGGCTTTTTGGTAAGGAATGCCTTAATTTGATTGATAGAAGATTTTAAGAATTTGAAAAGAGACCAACAACATGCACAGAAAAGACACGATAATTTGCTTAAGTTGTTTCTAAATTACAATATAATTCCCTGCAGTCTTTAGTATTACTTCATTGGGGGAAAGTTCCTAAATGGAGCTTACAATTCAGAAGTGAGCTTTGTAGGAGTGCCCAGAAAGCATTCTTTGTTTGGATCCTTTAGTAAGATTTAGATTGCAAATTGAAAAGGTTTGTTACAGTTTCACTTTTAATGTTTTTTATACCTATATATTTTTAATATATTTTTAATTCATTATTAATTTTAAGACTCTTACTGCCTTTGGTACTTCAGGAATAAAATATTAAGCCAAAATATGCTTTTGTATAAATATACAAAAGTATGAAGGCTATTGCTTAACGCACTGTAAGCCGCCCTGAGTCTCCGGAGAAGGGCGGCATATAAATCTATCTATCTATCTATATATCTATATATATAAACATAATACTGCTAATACAGAAATGATTGCATGTCATGGCTCTCCAGAGTGTGTTTTGATTCTACCTCCACTCCTTCATCCTTCTATTCTTTTTCTCCTCTGTAGCAAAATTTGGAGATTCACCGACGGGCACATTTGTCAGAGCAAGAGCTTGAGGCCCTTGAAAAGAATGACATGGAGGTACAATAGATTGGACAGATGATGGGGGGGGCAGTACAAGGGAATGTGTTATACAGGAAACATCTCATCAGCTAACACTGTCCCTTCATTCACTATTTTCAGATGAAGTATCGAGATCGTGCAGCTGAGCGAAGGGAAAAATACGGTGTTCCTGAGCCACCAGAACCCAAGAAAAGAAAATATTCAGCTGTGACCCCAGCCACGGTGTACGTTTTACACTACAGGTTTCATTTTTAGACGAGGCTGCGTTTCTTAGCAGAGTGTTCTTTGCCCCATTGCTTTGGGCCGTTTTCTTTGGTCTCGACTGGCAGAAGAGAGAGCAGGATTGTCTTAACTGTTTACTTCATCCCCTCCCCCATTTGCAACAGGGATTTTGAACAACCAACACGAGATGGACTGGGAAGCGACAATATTGGCAGCCGCATGCTGCAGGCCATGGGTTGGAAAGAAGGCAGCGGATTGGGTCGCAAGAAACAGGGCATTGTAACCCCTATTGAGGTAATTTTTCAGGTTGCTCTATATGTAAAAAAATAAATACCGTATATACTTGTGTATAAGCCGACCCGCATATAAGCCGACCCCCCCCAATTTTACCCCCCAAAACTGGGAAAACTTGTTGACTCGGGTATAAGCCGGGGGTGGAAAATGCAGCGGCTACTGGTAAATTTCAAAATAAAAAAAGACTGGTCAAAAGTGCGAGGACCTGTCAGAAATCACTTTTTTCAGCCCTCTGGGTAGTCCTTTTGTGCATATGGACTACTCAGAGGGCTGAAAAAGTAATTTTTGACTGGTCCTCACACTTGTGACCAGTCCTCAAACTTACGACTGTCCTCACATTTTACGTTTTTGCCCTATCTTGTCACCATGGTGAAGAGAAGCAGTTGTGAAATGAGTCACATGGTTTTAAGAATGCTGCACAGGCATAAATGTGAGGATGGTCATAAGTGTGAGGACCAGTCAGAAGTGCGAGGACTGGTCACAAGTGTGAGGACCAGTCAAAAATTACTTTTTCAGCCCTCTGAGTAGTCCATGTGCACAAAAGGACTACTCAAAGGGCTGAAAAAAGTGATTTCTGACAGGTCCTCGCACTTTTGACCGGTCTTCGCACTTATGACTGGTCATCATTTATGCCCATTGTAGCATTCTTAAAAACGGTGTCACTCATTTCACAACTGCTTCTCTTCACCATGGTGACAAGATAGGGCCAAAACGTAAAATGTGAGGACAGTCGTAAGTTCAAGGACTGGTCACAAGTGCGAGGACCAGTCAAAAATTACTTTTTCAGCCCTCTGAGTAGTCCATGTGCATAAAAGGAGTCCATGTGCATAAAAGGAGAGGGAGGAAGAGAGGAGGAGAAGAAAGGAAGAGGAAGTAGGGAGGAGAAGAAGGGGGGGAAGAGAAAGTAAGAAGGAAAGAAAAGAGGTGGTCGGTTTGAGGAGAAAGATTGCTGTACAATAAAAAAGATGAAAGGGAAGAAAACCAACCCCAAACACATATAAAGATATTAAGATAAAGAATGAATTGTTAAACTTTAAAGAATAAAAGAGAACAAATATGAATAAATAGCAATAATTAGAAACACACATACAAACATACAATGTATTTTTTTTGAACAGAATATTTGGCCGGTTCACAAATTTAAACAGTGTTTAGTCATTTCACTTAAATTTACAATTTCTATATTTCCTTTTTGCCATATTTATTCCTCATCTATTTTTTAAAAAACCAATATTACCCTTCATCCTCATCTCTAATCTTAATCAAATTCAATTTTTCACTTCTATATTATACCCCTTCCCATTGTCATCTATTTTTATATCCATCCTCACATTGCTTAATTATGTAATATTAGTTGTTTAATACAAATTCAACATTTTAATATAAATCAATTAGTTATATAACTATCTTTTTTGTATATTAATCAATATGAACATGAATATTCCAATTATTTCCATGCAATCCAATTTCTTACAAATCAATTAATTATATTTACCAATAATAATAAACCAAATAATTTCCCCCAATATTCTTCCAAACCACAACTTAACCATTTCTGCTTTCAACACAATATACAATTAATAATATCTCAATTATTACAATTCCCTATTTAAATAGAGCTTTTTTTTCTTTTGTGTTTTAAAATCTTGAATTCCCCTCTTTTGCCATTTGCCATAAATTTCCCATTGCTTGCACCAACCTTTTTTGATGAGGAAAAAGAAAAGAAATCTGCCTGAGCAAACAGCAAAGCCAACAAGCTGTTTTAGTTTCGCTTTTGGTTTCAGCACGAGGAGGAAAAAAATGCGCTCTTTGCAGCAGGCACCTTTTTGCAGGCACCGATCTTCTCATTTGTTTTCTTTTAACCCTGATCAGCTGTAGGGGGGGCCTTTGAAGCCCCCCCCCCCAAGAGGCAGTCCCAATAGATTGGGAGTGGGCGGGGTAAGCAAACCCTGTTCTCCCACTGTTTCCTAGCTTGCAGGGAAAAAGTCATTTTTTTCGTGACCCGCTTATAAGCCTAGGGGGCGTTTTTCAGGCTGAAAAACTAGGCTTATACGCGAGTATATACGGTAAATACATTTTGTATTCTGGAAGGGCATGTGGTCTCTCCAGTTGCTTTCTCTTATTATATACTGGCTTTGTATAAAGGGAAAGACTTTGAGTCTTATTGCATAGTATTAGAGCCAAAGTGGCGCAGTGGTTAGAGTGCAGTACTGCAGGCTACTTCAGCTGACTGCTAGCTGCAGTTCAGCAGATCGAATCTCACCGGTTCAAGGTTGACTCGGCCTTCCATCCTTCCAAGGTGGGTAAAATGAGGACCCAGATTGTTGGGGGCAATATGCTAACTCTGTAAACCGCTTAGAGAGGGCTGTGAAGCACTATGAAGCGGTATGTAAGTCTAAGTGCTATTGCTATTAGAACATTAATAGATCAGTTTATATACATTGCCTTGGCTTTCTTCTGTCCTATATATTACACTGTCTGTAAAAAAGGAAATTGTTGTGACAGGAAACATGATAGTTAAAAATAGGAAATTGGGAGCAAGAACTGAACTGTCCCACAAGAAGGGAGTTGATGCTGTGGTTGTTTGACATCGATAAAATGATTTCACACAATGAGAAAAAATGGCATCTTACAAAATAGGCAAAATAGAGTAGATCTGTGATGAAGAGTTTTATTTTCCTTTTGTTAACAATGCGTTATCTTGTTCGGGAGGCTCAGTGTGATTTTATTTTTTCCTTCTCTCTTAGGCCCCAACCCGAGTACGAGGGTCTGGCCTTGGCTCCCGTGGCAGCTCTTATGGGGCTGTAGCATCAGAGTCGTACCGGGAAGCATTGCACAAGACAATGCTCACTCGTTTCAACGAGTCAGACTGAACTTTGTAAGAAGCACCTCCTGTACAGTATTTTGCTGCTGTCTTCCCTTACTCCCCCCGCCTTCCAACTTTCAGAATGTTCTTTTGGTTGACTTTTTTTTTTAATTAAATGTTCAAATGGACAAGGATTTGGACAGAGGGTTTTACATGGCTGAAGCATGTGGAAAATGAACAATACACTTGGTGCTCTTGTGACTATTAAGCATTTCCAATGTTCATTATGTATAAATATGTGGTACAGTAAACTCCATTTGAGTTTACAAGATTTCCACATATAGGTATAAAGAGCTAGTAATTGTAGCCCTGACCAGGATTTTGTAGTCTCAGTCCTCGGGGTTTCCATCTGACATGCTGGTCTTGGCTTTAGCAAAAAGAAAATACAGGGAAAACTCTCATTTCAACAGGCAGCCCTTGGCTTTTCAAAGGCTCTGGTGTAGCCCTTCCACCAACTCTACATAATGGGGTTCTGAAAAGAGAGAAGCAAAGGAAAACTCTATATGCATGGTACTTCTACAAAGAAGCCTCTCTGTCATTTTCTCCCCCGTCTCTCTTCCCAGAGTTCATTTTTTTACTTTGATCATACATAACTGACATTGAGGACACCTACCTTGATCAGGTTGAATGTAACTATGTCTGATTAGAAAATCCAGTGCTACCATTGCGCAGTTGGGCTTGAAATCGGACGAACCAATGGCCTCTCTCACCTGCGTGGGAAGATTAACATATAAAGTAGAAATGGCAGTTAGCACTCCAATGTCATGCCTAGACTAAGATAACGGCTACCATAGCACAGAATTAATGAGAATGTGTGCTAATACATTTCTTTTATTATTCCAAATAAAGTTAAACACTAAACATAATAACGAGCTAGGAAACTATAGGAGAGCTGCAGTCCTACCATCTCTTATGTGAAATATGCCACAAAATGGTACAGTATCCATAACGTGTAATCAGTTTTCATTGGTATTTCCAAAGATAGACTCATCATTACAAATGGTAACAGCAAAGAAAATTGCTTGTTTGAGAGGGGGGGGGCTCATCAGTGCTATCTTTCATTGTTCAAAAGGCAACCTTTATTGGTAAGCAACACGGCATCTACGAACCTTATCAAGTGACCAAAGATAGAATTCTTGCACTTCTCCATCTCCCACTTGGGGCACAAATTCTTCAGGCAGCTCCAGGTCATATACAAACTGGCATTCAGGATAGATGCATCCATCTGATCCTTCATATGTGTAGCTGGGATGGGGAAAAAAGAGTAATTCAATCACACCAGTGACTTCCATAGATAATGTTCAAATGTTCAGGTATGTTCTCGTGTGGAGTAACACTGATTTGAGTTACAGAGAGGAAGTGATTTCATTCAGAGGAGCCCAAGCCATCTTTTTATACTGCTTCCGGGATTCATATGAAATTAGGAGTGACATTTAGAGGTCCATGTATGCTTTATGGATAAATGCTGTATGCTACATCAAGGCAATCTGTGGTCTGGAATTTCTACATATTAACACTGCTTCTATATTTGACATATTTGTTTTCACGATTCAGCTGGAATAGGTAGCAATCAAGAAAATCATATAGTGGTTGAATGAAACATTATTGATTATAAATACAGTATGTTCCCTTGATGTCAACTTCAAGGGAAATATGTATGTATATATGCACACAAGCAAACATAAATACTGCTACGCTACAATGTACCTTGGATTTTAGAACTTTCTGCATTACCTGATAGTTCCAACAGATTTGGATAATGTAGCAAGGGAAGCAGGAATGCAAGCCTCTTCTTGACACTCTTTTATTAGTGTTTCTTTGACACCCAGCTCTGATGAAATGCCACCTGCAGCCTAGCCAAAAAAGAAACCCAAATTGTGGTTCACCATAAAGCAAGCAGTCAACATTAGCTATTTTTGGTATTTAAGAAGGATCTTTTCCATCAAACAGAAGAATAATTTCTGAGTTGGCAAATTAGATAGCTTCAAGACTACTTTGGAGCATTTACACACAGTCCCTGACTTACAACCATTTATTTAGTAAACATTCAAAGTTACAATGGCACTGAGAAGTGATTTATGACTGGTCCTCGCACTTATAACTTGCCGCATGCCCAGTCACATGATCTAAAATTGGGTATGAATTAATAACTGGCATGAATTTACAATAGTTAACACTATCCTGGGTCATGTGATCACCATTTGCGACCTTCCCAACTGGCTTCTGACAAGCAAAGTCAATGAGAAAAATCCAGATTCGCTTAAATACTGTGTATTTCACTTAACTGCAGTGGTTCACTTAAGAACCATAGCAAAAAAGGGTCATAAAATTGGGTGTGGCTCTCTAACTGCCTTGCTTAGCAAGGAAAATTCTGGTCCCAATTGTAGATCGAGGACTACTATATATGCTTTTAATCTGTAAGAAAAATATCGGCAGGAAGAACTTCTATGTTCACATTGCTAAGAAAAATGGTTCATGCTAAAATTATAATTTTGAATAAATAATAAAGGCTTATTTCTATTTAAGGCATTCAACCCAATACTGTGGCCTGCCCAAGCTCATTAAGTGATTTCTCTGGCTGTATTGGAGCAACAGAGAATATTTAGACAACTGTTAGCTAATCCCATCTTCATGAGATATTTTATTTGTCATCCTATTTTATCTCTTACCAAATTATCCAATAAGCCAGGATATGTGGGTTTGTTCAAGGCCCTACGGGCCAGCCACATGTGCATTTCATCATTTCGCCAAGTATAGCCATTCAGGTGGGCACCATAGCGCTTCACTCCCAATAATGCTGGATCAAGAGAAATCAGATATGAATTTAGGCAGCATTTCTTGGCACCGTATGTTCTGATTTTATGAGTAATTTCATCTGCTTAAGCCTTCATAATGTATTTACTATTAATAGTATTTACTATTAAAATACTGCGTTAGGGAATGTTGACAAGAAATAGGATAGTAAAGGAACAGTGAGAATGTCCATAAACACAATTCCTTCTTTACGATTTACAATGCAATATTTGAAGAATTCTTAACGCAGGTTGACATTTTTCTTTATTTCTCTAGAGCTGCTGAAGTTGATCCAAGATTGGTGGTCCATTAAAATTACCTAAAAACCCATCCCAAATTTTCAATAATCAGAATTTTGCATTGAAGAGACTGCATTGTGGTTAACTCCAATGCAGAAAACAAATTACTATCATCTCTTCTGAAGTGATTTGCCTGTGCTTAGCTTCCTATACACTGATATATCAAGGCCCATGGAAGTCTGATACTTCTAATTGTTGAGTTTTATGGAAGAGGAATGCTTGGCATGAACAGTTTTTTCCATAGCATAATATTGGTGAGGAAGAAATTGATTTTTTATAGGGAAGGAAAATTAGTGTCTTAAGGTGGGTTTTTTTGTTTTTGTTTTGGTGTGCAGTGATCTTGACATGTATTCATCCTAACAATTTGAAGGAATAGCGATCTATTAACATGCAAACTATGCCATCTGTTTTAAAATAAAATTATAAAATTTGTGTTCAAAGGCATATAAATTTATATACTGGTATTCAGGAAGCAATATTGGAGCAAAATGTGATGGCAAGATTCATAGAATTTGCTCATTCCTACTTTTGGGTTGGGAAACAGGAAGAAAATATCATTTTCCTTTAGAATTGGTGAACATACCTAAACAGATGCAGAGATTTATTTTATGTATTTGTTCATGGGACACCTTAATAATGAAACAGTTTCTGAAACAAAGAGAGTATTTACAGTATTGTTCTGTCCCCGTCCCACACACGCACACCAGCAGTCGTCCAAGAGTTAAAACATACCAACAGACAAGAATTTCCTTTGATAACGGAATTGGCAGCAACCTAGTGGCTGCCTGCCAAAAGTCTTTACTTACAAAGGGAGGTTTTTACTCCTCTTTCGTAACATCAAAATAAGTCCACAACAGTTACAGAATAATCAGTTCAAGAATCAATTCCAGCAGAGCATATAGCAAGAGTCCGGCAATGCAGAATGGTGTGGTAGCTTTCAGCTTTGCTCGTCACAAGGCTTGACTGGCCACCACACCCCCTTTTATACCCTGTGGGGTGTGGTCCAGTGACTCAGCTTAATCTCTGGCATGCCTCTTCCTTTGTTGCTCTGCGCCACTGTTGGGGGTCCAGCCAAGACTCATCCCTGTCACTGTCCAGCTGCGGCTGCTCGGAAGTGCCTGGCTCCTGGCCTATCGCTTGGCCTTCGGAGGACACCGGAGGCATTGCCAGAGAGGAGGGTCCTGGAGAGGGAGGCCTTGCCAACTCCTTTCCTTCCCTTTTGGAGTCTTCTCCCTCCAATAAGACAGGCTCGGGGGCCGGAGCCACAAGAAGTATTTAAACAATTGTTAATGCGCATATTTAAAAGAATATCAGCAAGGAAGCCACATTTCTTCACTGAGATTTCTTCACTAAGGCATTTCTTATCTAAATTTCCTAAGTAGATTAAATAGTTTGGACTCTAGAACTTATGGAATGCCACAAGTTTTTTGGTTAAGGCTTTATCCCATGACTCTGCAGCTTAAAATAGTTTTGTTAGATTTTGCACAGGAGTTCAAAACACCCTATATCAGTGATGGCTAACCTTTTTGCCGTCACATGGCAAAAGCGGGGAGTGTTGGGGGGGGTCGCGGGTGCGTGTGCCCACATCCATAATTCAATGCGCCCTGCCCTCTTGCGCATGCGCACGTGACCCCCCCCCCACATTTCCCCCTGCTTTTGGCACAGTGGGCCTGGTAGGCCCGTTTTTCCCCCTCCCCAGGCTCCAGAGGCTTTCTAGGAGCCTAGGGAGGGCAAAAACAGCCTTCCCCTTCCCCCCGGAGGCCTTCTAGAAACAGCCAATTTCCCGACTTCCGGTGGGACCGGAAGGCCTGAAAATCAGTTGGCTGGTGTGCGCATTTGCGCTGGAGCTGAGCTAGGGCAACACTCGCATGCCCACCAATATGGCTCCGCGTGCCACCTGTGGCACCCGTGCCATAGGTTCGCCATCACGGCCCTATATAGTGCACCATTCTGGTTTTCTCATAACAGCCCAGGAAAAGATAAACAGAAAAAAATGATTAGCCCAAAGTTACCCAATGACGGGGGGTGGACTAGAATCTTGGCCTCTCCGCCCCTAATACAATCCATATCACTCTGGCTCTCTTTTCTAAGATAATTTATAATTTTAAAAATTACACACAGTGGAGTTATTTAGTTTTGCACAAGTCAGGTCTTTACAACATAGTGCCAAGATTTTTAAATTTTAAACTTACGTGTTGCAGCCCGTTCCATACTGAAGAAAGGTGTGTCACAAAAATAGGGCATTACACTGTACATCTGAAATAGAAGTATATTTTTATTACTGAATAGCTCCCCCACCCACTGCACTGTCTTCCTACTAAGTTGTTATTCAGAATAACTCTGGACTTTTCTTGCCTACATCTCTTCTATAGTCAGAAATAGAAGAGAGTCCCCTTCCTTTTGCTTGGTTGCACCAAGGCCTCTCACCTCATCCCTCCAGCCTTTTAAACAAGGAAAAGCTTGCTGTGCTTTCAGCTCCTTGAGCACTCTTTGTACCGCAGCTGTCCTCTGGTCATAAGAAGTCAGTTGTTTGTTAAGTTCCACCCTTGGAGGAGTTTTATCTCCCTGAGACACTGAGAAAACAGTCGGGTACTGATGGAGACATTTAGCTACAGCCGGTGGGACATATCCTACTTGTTGTCCAGCAACCATAAATGGCAAACACAGCGCCTTGAAAGAACCTGCAAAGAAATCAACCCAAATCAATTTCTCTTGCAGCTAAAATCTAATTTCTACAAATAAGTCAAATCTGCCAAAGTGCTTCTTTGGAAAATAATCTGGGTTACTAACTTTATAACTGCATTGATTCATTTAACAACTGTGGCAAGAATGGCCATAAAATGGGGCAAAATTAATTTAACAAATGATTGCTTATTTGTACCCTATGACTATCATTAAGTGTTGTACCTTATGATTCTTGACGAATGTATCTTGTCTTTTTATGTACACTGAGAGCATATGCACCAAAGACTAATTCCTTGTGTGTCCAATCATAGTTGGCCAATAAAGAATATCTATCTATCTATCTATCTATCTATCTATCTATCTATTTATCTATCTATCTAAGCAACAGAAATTTTGGATTTAATTGTGCTCGCAAATCAAGGATTACCTGTACAAACCCAAAGATAATATAGAGAAAGTAGCTTTTGTGGTAAGAAAACTTACAGCAAAATCATTATGAAGGAAGGATTAATAAAAGTCCTAAAGCCATCATCTCAGATTCACTCAGAACACATAAAATTAAGCCTTTTGCCCCATTGCTTTTACATGACTTATCTTAAACCATGTTTGCCATTTGATGTCCGTTTCCTTGTTTGCAAAGAGCTTTTCATTGTCATTTACTTTAAAAAAAATCTTAAAATATCAGCAAGCGGATCCACTTCAGAGTTAGCCTTCATTCCAGATCGTTTTTGGAAGGCGCTGAAAAGCATCAGTCCCAACCTTTGTAAAAACCGTCCGTTTATTCCTTCTCGGCTTTCTGTACCAGAAATAATTAAACCATAAGCGAATGCTCCTTTTTTTCCTTGCTGTTTGCATAGCGGTCTTTGAAGAACCGCAAGCGATTTGCAAAACGAAGCGGGGGGAAAAATGAATTCAGTCCGTTTCTCATTTATTTCTTCCGCGCTTTTAAAGGAAGTGGCGGTTACCTTTATGTACGTTCCCATTATCTGGGTCTCTCCCCATAGCAGAGCTGGAGGTAATGAAACATGCCCTTACGAGGTCAAGCTCGCCTTGGCTTACCTTTTTGGCTGACGCTTTCTGCATTTCTAGCGGTTGAATTTCAATCCTGTCCAGGGCGTTTAATATTGAAAGGCGCCTAAACGCTGGCTTTAAATCTGCTTGTGTCTGTATGCGGTCCGGTGGCTAAATTCTGTAGAAAACGGCTCACGCGGAAAGCCTCGCAGTCGTACCTGCTCCATGAAAGGAATTCATCTTCTTCAGCAGCTTCCGCGCTCGCTCCGACCATCCTTCGGCCGCCATCGTGCCCCTTGTAGAAAGCCCGCCCTCACCCTTGCTCATCACGCTGGACCACTCCAAGCGTAATTCTCATTGGCTCGACCAATCGTTCTGATTCCTGATTGGCTTTCCTCCTTCGAATTCCATCGGGAAGCTCCGGAGAGCTCGGAGATCCGATTTAGTAGCGCTTCGCCTCTTTTACCGTCGAAGATTTCTGGTGAGAAATATGTTGTTTTTTTTTTAAAACAAAACAAAACCTAATTCCAAAAAAGAATCAGAGGATGGGTTTTTTTTAATTTTTAATTTTATTTTTGGAAAAGCTACTACTAGAGAACTTGGAAAGCGACCAACTATTGCAATACCTCGGGAGTGAAAAGGATGTGGGTCTGCATTCATTGGAAGATCTCTGGAGTTTGCAATGCAGTACACTAGATAGCAGGGGTGTCCAACTCTTTGTGGTTTAATAATGCAGACATAGGTACCCGTCATACTGTTCTCTTTCAGAAAATGTCACTTTATCCAAAGTGGACAAAAGAAGTGGAAGACAAAGAAAACTGAAACCATAAACTAAGAAAGAAAGAAAGAAATCTAATTAAATCTAGCTGACAGCAACACTACTGTGAGGGAGATGGGCAATTAAGTGTGAAACATACATACATACATACATACATACATAAGGGATTCAAATTTTTTACTACCAGTTCTGTGGGTGTGGCTTGGTGGGCGCGCCCCACTCCACTCCACTCTCCCTCCCCACCCCAGGGGAAGGTTACTGCAAAATCCCCATTTCCTCTCAATCAGCTGGGACTTGGGAGGCAGAGGATAGATGCCGGCGGGGGCAGTCAGAGGTGGTATTTACCAGTTCTCCTAACTACTCAAAATTTTCACTACCGGTTCTCCAGAACTGGTCAGAACCTGTTGAATACCACCTCTGGAACATACTGTTGACATGGCCCTTGCCCTCATGCCCATGCCCATGATTGCTAATCATGCCCTTAGATTCCCTGCCTTAACCTGTTTTAATTTTTGAATACTTAATTTAAATAGAAAGGTGATAAGTAAACCAGCAAACCACCTTTGTATTTACAAGAGTGGCATTTGATTTGGCAGAAAATAAAAATGATGGATGTTCGGAAAAAAAGAGTAAAGATTTTGTAAGTGACTATGACATGCTTTCCAATATACTAATGTGCCTTCTGAACCTAAAGGAATGGCTATTCTTTGGTTCATATGTTAATAAGGATTGTTCAGTTTCTGTGCTTTCTAGTCAGAGAATTTAATTTTCGGGAAACACTGAACCTTACAACCCAACTCCAGTGTATAAATGATACAGCCAGGAAAAACTTCACTATTTGCTTCAGGTAGATTTATTACCCTGACTTCCAAATTGAGGCCAGGTAGATCCAACTCTTTCTGCCAGTCATATCTGGTGATATGACTTACATGACTTAAATGTATTTCTTTAGAAAAGAAAATAATGCCATATAACAGATTAATATCTTCTAGAATTGATTAAAATATCAAGAATAACTTGGTGGGCAGCTAACAGTGTTCCGTGCACCTCAGGGTATAGTCATGCTCACGGGTGGGTTCCACTTACCTTCACTACCATTTCGCAACGGGAGCACATGCAGATTGTGATGATGACGTCTGGGCGGGTGGGTGGAGCCTCCTGCCGCTGTTACTACCGGTTCGCAAGAACCGGACCGAACCGGTAGCAACCCACCAGTGGTCATGCTGGCCACATGAGGATGGAAATGTCTTCAAACAATGCTGGCTCTCTTGGCTAACAAACGGTGATGAGCACTACCTCCTAGAGTTGGATATGACTGGATAGCCGAAGTTATTATCATAATCAGAAATAATGTGCAAGGGTGTCAAAGCCCACTTGCTGTGTCATTTATTTCATTCTAATGTAGCTGTTAGCCTGCAGTGATATTAATTCATAGAGTGCTTAGTTTAGTTACTTAGAGCATTATGGAGAAAGCAGGGCAGACAATAATTCTGTTCTAATTACACTGGCTACCTGTCTGTGGCTTCAATGTAGTGCTTGCTTTGAATTTTAAAACACTCAACTTTGCACGATCAGGTTATCCAAAGGACCACTTCCCTCCTGAGAACCTGCTCAAGATTTTATCTCGAGGTCTTCTGTTGCGTTAATAAATTAAGTTATTGAATTTAACAGAAATATTACATAGTTTACATTGGCACTTTCTTTCCATCGCTGGCCATACACATGCTTCCTAAATGCTCCCCATAACTATGTATCTAGGATACACTTAACTTATTTGGTGGTACCTTGATACTCAACTGCTTTGAAACTTATCAAATTTGATACTCATTTTGACATGAAAATTTGTACTCATTGTTTAGTACTTGATATACAGGCTAGATTCTAGATTCTAGCGGCTAGAACCTTGGTGTAGGCTGCCTTGTGGCTCACTACAATATTCCTTGTGGGAAAAATTTGTTTCTTACTCATAGTTTTTGGTATTCATTGCACCTCCCGGAATTAATTAATGATGAGTGCCAGGGTACCACTATATATTGAATTAAGTCATATTCTCAGTTTTTACAGTACCTCAAACCAGAAATCAACTAATTTGGCTAAGGAAAATTTTGAAAAAAAGCCCTTCTCCAAGATTAAAAATAAGCTTGTATGTTGTATTGATGCAGCTACATGATGTCTTACTGAACTTGGTGAAGTATGTTGTATGAAAACAGCCAATGTGTGAAAATAGTTTTTCATTATTTAATTCAGAATCCAGTAACAGAAATGTGCTGCTCTAATAAAGGGGGGGGGGGGCTTCATTCAGCCATCAATTGTAATTCCAGTTCAAAAGAATCAAACTTCAGTCACTGAGTTAGGGAAACATTCTTCTTTATTTTTATAATTATTAATATTACACTTTGAATATTTTTACATTTTTCTTTCTATTCTTTTCCCTAAAGTGTCTGATCTCTTAAGAATTTTTTTATCACAATGGCCAGTAGAAAAATAACCAAACTCTTAAAAACAAAGACGCTCTTTAGCACTTCCCACAAAGATCAGGAGAAAAGAGAACCATGGAACAGTGCAGAGTGGAGACACTTTACAGTATGGGGTGAGGAAGCAATGGGTTTAGAGCATATCACAAAGGGACTCACGGTTTACTATGTACAGAGCAATTCGTATCAATGGCTGTGCAAGTGCCCTGCTTTGAATCAAACAGTTGGGAATGCGAGGGTGAGTCATGAACCCTGTATAGAGGTTTCTAGTAAATTAATTTTTTTCAGTGTGCTTAATTTTAATTTATATTTGATTGGCCTCTGTTATGACCCACCAAGTAGCAGAACCCCTTTGGGATTGTAATGGGATTGGGAAGTTGGAGCTGTTGCTTCATCTTTCCAGGTTGGGAATAGAACCTAGGAATTTGAGGGAAATTATTTTTCTGTGAAATTTGTACTCTAGCAAGTGATCCAGAAAATCAATCATTTAGAATAATTTCTTTAAAAAAAGGATGTGGGCAAAAGTATTTTAAAAGACACTCCCTCTTGATTGCTTCATCTCAGGGGAACATATCAACAGTATATCCTGTTAAATCTAGCTTGTTCTTTCTTGTTATCCCGGTCTCCAATATAAACCCAGTTGACTAGCGTTGCTTAGCAATCCACTGAAGGTACTAAGTCATTCTGCTTGCCTGCTTGGGATTGTACAAAGGTATGGATTGGTATCAAACTTTTTGGAAGCTGCCACACCCTGCCAATATGCTGGGTTTGGCTTGGTAGGTCAAAAGCCATGCACCCTTTTGTTATCTGATCACCTTGCTCCCTTAGCTCTCCTTTTGGAAGCATGGTCTCCATGCTTACTTTCCAACATGTTCCATCGTTTCTAGAGAAGTGACACACCTTCTCGATATTGTACCATGATAAAGAGTGCACCCCCCCCCCCAAAAAGGGCCTGGCCTAGAGGCAAAAAATATCTATGCCTAGTTGCCCCTCTTCTTCAAAGCTGGCCAGTTTCTGGATTGAATATTGCAGCTTTGAACTCAGAACAAAGTAGATGGCGTATCTTAGATGCCGGTCTTTTTTTCCTCTCACATTTTCATATCAGTCAAACCAGACCATTCAGAAAAGAATGCAGATGATTGTCTTTATAACTGACCTCTTTTTGTTCCTCCATTTCTTTTCCCTATAAATTCCACTGTATCCTGAAAGAACTAGAACCATCTCCAGTACTAAACACCACTTAGATTGATCAATAGATGTTATCAATAAATTAATAAGAAACTGGCCTCCCCATCCTGCCTCAGCATCTTAATTCTTTGTGTTTTAGAGTTATTAAAACACTTCAAAAGAACTGAATTTGCTGCAGGAGAGGATGGGCATTTACTCAGACTTTAAGTAGCTGGTGTCATCTCCAGATACATTGGTTATGCAGACTGAGAATCCAAAGGCAATTAGGTTAGGGAAGAGTGTTCTAGAGTGTTTTGGGAATTGGCTTGGCTGATGTTGGAGTAAAGTGGTTATGGATATGATTGCAGGGAACTTTCAGTGTTCAGATCCAGATCCAGATTCCAGATTTCCTACAAAAACTGGTATTGCTGTTTTACCGACAGCATCCAAAGAAGTTGCATCACTGTGCCATCCAGGATGAAAGTTGGAGCCTCTTGGTCTTCTAGTAGCAGGGAGGGATGTGTAAAGAAAGAAGACTCTTGTGTTACACTTGACTGGCTTTTCCCTTCACACCACATCTTTTTCCACAGAAAAAGGGTGAGGGTTCTGTAGCAAAGCCCCAAATAGACTAACAGTCCTTCAAAAGACGGAGGATCAATGAGAGTTCAGTTCAGATGATTTTCATTTTCTGTAATCGAGATTCTTGGGGAGAAGAAGAAACCTGATCCCTCACTACATGCACAGACATACACACAATCTATTATTAAGAAATGTCCTACCCTTGAAGCTATTTGTCAGGGATTAAAGAACAGAGAACTGACCAACAGCTACTGTAATTTCCAAACTAGTAAATTGATTATTAAAAAAATGGAGGCTTCTTCAGCCAAAGCCCTGATCTCTCCCTATGCAGTTGTGATTGGAAAAATTTCCCTTTCTGTACCCTAAAAACCCAGGAAGGCTGACACACTTAAACATCCACAAATCTTGGAGGGTGGAGTGGGGGGGTTTACTGGCACATAACTGCATCTATCTTTACCCCGGGCATGGGGTGATGGAATAGATGTATGCCAGTCCTCCATGCCGATGTTGGTCTGGACAGTAGGCTTAGCTCTTAGACTTATAACCTACATTTCCATAAAGAAGCAAGCAATCCAGCAACAAAGCCAACTCAATAACCTTGTGGTTTCCTCCCTCACTTTTTACTTTTGATGGAACAAAAATAGTTTGTGGCGTATTTCAGTAGACGACATGCTTTCTTGGCACCCGTCTGAAAATAAGCCGCCTCTTAAAAGAGCACCAGTTCACAAATAGAACTGAACAAATATGCACGGCTTGGACAGACCTGAGAATACTTGGTATTTTTTTTTAAAAAAGACAGTATCTCCTTAGCTTATGGGAGATACTGTATGCATCCATAGTGCTCTATATTAATCCCCACATGAACCTGCATTTTAAAGTGTCTGAAGGGATTAAATGCCTACCCTATTATCGCCCATCTCTTTAGCCTTTCACCGGTTGCTGGCAATTCACATGCTCACACATATCATACATAGGCTCACGTGTGGGTTGCCCTAGTGGAGGAAAGGAGAGCCATCCCTCAACCGCAAAGAAGACCTGGGACACAAAGATTGTTTTTTAAACGGAGACTTGGTGCAGTGCCCTTTAAGAGAAGCCCTGCCCCTCGTGGTCCATATCCAGAAGTGCGCAGGGTGACAGGAGGGCTGCCCTCATTCAGCAGAGGTGTTCCTGGGGCCTCAAAAGGTATCAGAGCACAGTGTTCTCCGTGCAGCTGCCACCCAGCGATGAGCGGAATGCCTGCAGCTGGGAGACCCCGTGAAGATGGACACAGGCAGCTGCAACCACCAAGACGTGGAAGATCTGGTGAGAATGGAACTAGAAAGAAAGGAGAAGAGAGGCATTGGAGCCCAACCTGCCTCATATTGACCATCACCACATTATGAGATTTCTTTTTGTTCTTGACATTCGCAAATAAAACAAAAAAACAAAGTAGCTGGGCCTTTTTCAGGATTTGTCAACTAGACACAAGAACAGTTTTTCCCAAACACCATCACTTTGCTAAACAAATAATTCCCTCAACACTGTCAAACTATTCACTAAGTCTGCATTACTATTACTATTAGTCTTTTCATAGTTCCTATCTCCTCCCACTTATGACTGTATGACTGTAACTTGTTGCTGTATCCTTAACGATTTATATTGACTGTTTCTTAGTATGATTTGATTGCTTATTTGGACCCTGTGACTATCATTAAGTGTTGTACCTTATGATTCTTAACAAATATATCTTTTTTTTATGTACACTGAGAGCATATGCACCAAAGACAAATTCCTTGTGTGTCCAATCACACTTGGCCAATAAAGAATTGTGACTTTAAGATCCCCAGCCGAGCCATGCATTAAGTGTACTCATATCCTGATTTCTCTTCAGATCATATAAATCTGTCATCTAAGTGTTTCACAGCACTTACTCTGGGTTTTTCATTAATTTTATATTTCTTGCATGCAAACACACATTGATTAAACACACATTGATTTAAATCTTGCTTTTATGGATTGAACGCTGTGACATCCTCTGGGTAGGCTATCCTTAAGCTTCCTTATATTCTCTCTCCTTCCTAAAAAAAAATAAAAATGGGAGGAGCAAAAATGTCACTCTGCCTATTCTGGGAATGTTGCCATGTCATCATTTCTTTTGTTTGAAAAAAGGTTACCTACTTTGTCTGATTTGGTATGGGCCCTCACAGTTTGCCAAGGCAAAGTACTTATCTTAATCTGCCCCCTGATACTTTGGACGTGACAAAATGAAATGTCAAATTTATCACAGAATGAAGCTATGACTTTTACCAAGAGAAAAGATAATGTGGAACTCATATGAAGACTCTTGGTTTAAATACTTCCATCCCTCTTCCATATTTTCTTGCCAAAGACATACCCAGATGTCACACTTGCCCGGGAAGAAACGTTCAGGAATGCGGGCAGCATACAAGCCCACTCCCAAGATGTAGAGGACTGCCATGAGGAAAAGCCAGCCAATCTGTCCCACTGTCGTGGCCTTGATAAAACCTTCAGTGATCATGAAATGAAGGGTGGGCACTAGTCCACTCAGCCCTAGGCCCAGAAATACACCTACCCCAAAAAGAAAGAGAGAATGTAACTTGGACGGACAGTTCCGTGGCTTTAACATCAATCCAATTAATAAAATCTTAACCCCCCCAAACTAGAGTCTTAATGTTGCTAATGAAGGAGCAGCTGTTGCAAAGTTAGACAACAAAAGCACACACATATTTTCATATTGAACTGAGGCAATGGCTATCATATTATGCTACTTACTGTTTTGTTCCTACATCTTTTATATTAACTCAGTATGCCAGTTGTTCCCAACCTGGTTCCCTCCAGATGTGTTGGGATTACTACTTCTTTTTCATGATGGACCTTCCTCACATTTGGACAATGTTAGGTTTAGGAAGGCTGCATTGTGCTAGGCAAGTTCCTCTATATATTATATAATTACTTCAGTTTCCAATGATCAGGTTATGAGTGTTTTTTGTGTACCAAAATCGGCACAATTGAAAAATACAAGAAAGGACTTGGAATCTTGGCACCCCTGAGATTTCCAGAAGCATATAAATAGAGGACTCCAAAAACTAGTGAGAACTGTGTGGCCAAAAACAGAAACGGTGTGGGACGAGAGGAGTGGAAAGACCAGGGAAAGGAAACGGAACCAAAAGACTAACAGTATTCCCTGTCTTTAATAGGTTTCTCCACATAACGTAGCAGTGTGAGGATGCAGTCAAATCAAGAATAGTTACCTGCCCGCACTGCTCGATACTGTGGTGTGGCAAAATGATCCCACTGTGACACCGTGATGGCAGTTATACCCAGCACACAGATGATGATGAGGTAGATGAGCTGGGGTTGTGGTGAGCAGTAGAACGAGTAATACAACCAGGGAACAAAACTGCCCATGGTGAGCAGGGCAATTCCAGAGTAATCCAATCTGTACAGAAGGTACCACAGAAAGCAAGGTTGGATGATCAGTGGACATCATGCATAGGGCAGGGCTTGGTGTATAAAGTTTCAATTACAGGAACCTTTAAACTATTTTACTAAAGTATAGATCTCTATAGCCAGTGTGGGCAAGATATTGTGCAGAACCTCTAGCTTCCATTATACTGCCAAGATGATCCATGTTATAGGAAGCATGTATGCAGACATCATGGATAGCAAGGATTGTACCTACATGCCAGTTTCTACAAGGAAGAATCACATTTTTTGTCACATTATGGTGGCTTGACTGTAAGGAGAACAATGAAACCCTCTTTTATGAACTAGTAATTGATATTGTCACCTCCTCCTAAAATGGAGGCATTCTCCATAGGTATCCCACTATAATCCCTGCCCACAGATTTTACAGGCTTCTGTAGCACTAACCAGAGACAAGGTATAGCCAGGGCTCCTTCTCAGGCCTGCACTTGTGGTTCACTGGGTCAGCCTTCAACTTCTCACCCAGCACAATCTTTGACTTGACTGCCTGGGAATTGTCATCTCAACGGAATCGGGAAGTGCTCAGGAGGTGAAAAGATGCACTAGACCCATGATGGCGAACCTATGGCACGGGTGCCACAGGTGGCACGTGGAGCCATATTGGTGGGCACGCGAGTGTTGCCCTAGCTCAGCTACAGCACGCATGCACACACCGGCCAACTGATTTTCAGGCCTTCTGGTCCCACCGGAAGTCAGGAAACTGGCTGTTTCCGGCCTCCGGAAGGTCTCTGGGGGAATGGGGAAGGCTGTTTTTGCCCTCCCCAGGCTCCTAGAAAGCCTCTGGAGCCTGGGGAGGGGGAAAAACGGGCCTATGGGGCCCACTGTGCCATCGCATGCCAAAAGCAGGGGGAAGTATGAGGGGGTCACATGCGCATGCGCGGGAGGGCGGGGCGCATTAAATTATGGATGTGGGCACCCGCACCCACGACCCCCCCATGACCCCCGCTTTTGGCACACGACAGCAAAAAGGTTAGCCATCACTGCACTAGACTAAATGCAGCTCACCCATTATTGGCTCAAGAAGTCTTGAGGAAAAGGGCTGTCTATTGGCTTCCCTGTGATAACAAGAGCACGGTGAGAGCCCCTTCTGAAACCCCCCAAATACCTCTTGTGTAACACCTGTATATGGTATATTTACCATAAATATACTTTGTGAGTTATTGTACTTGGGGAAACCATTTATAGCAGTGTTTTTCAACCTCAGCAACATTAAGGTATGTAGGAGAATTTTGGGAGTGGAAGTCCATAATCTTAATATTGAGAAGGTTGAGAAACACTGATTTATAGTGCTCTAAAGAACACAATTTCGGAGGCATTGTTACAAAAAGGAATCAGATGACTCCAAGATACAACTTCAATTGGAGCACAGCATTTTTATTAAGTTTCAAATGGTGAAGCATCAGCTGTGAGGTCCTATCAGGGCCCTGGGTTGTTCCCAGATGCTGCATGGTGCTACAGGCCAGCCCAGACAGTGGCATATCAGAGTCTTGATGCACCTCCATCGCTGGTTGCTTGTATAGCACAGAACAAGAAAAAGTTTGGGAGGGGGAGAAGACTGGCAAACTCCTCACAGATTCCAATACTCGATTGGTCATCTACTTTGGCTTGATGGGGATTTTCTTTTACAATAAGAAAGGCTATCCAGTTATCAGCCAAAGAAGAAATTTGCCTCAGATACTCTAAGCATATGTCCTTACATTTTATTATGAGAGAATACAACTTGATTCTTAATTCTTGCCTGCTGGTCACGTGCCTCAGAAGTTTGCGGGAGGATGGAGAGAGGAGGGGAAATCAACTTACTTGGAGAAGGTGCGAGAAACTTTCTCAGAGTGGCAATAGACTGTGTGAAATAGCCAGGAGAAACAGAGACAGAGAATGGCTCCGAGGAAAAATATGCCAAAGACCACACGCTCCTGGATGGGGGCCACATATTTCATGTTGGGACTGAACATGTATCCAATGCCCAAAACCAGGAAGAAGAGGAACCCTGAGGAGAGGGAAGAAAGTTACTAATATATAAATGTTTCTGCATGTATTCAAATACTGGGGCATGTTTGGAAATGGAAAACATACATCTGGTTTGGCAGGGACTGACTGTAGGAATCCTTTCTGAATCTACCCCTGAAGAGACTCCATTTCAGGAACTTCATAGGCCTTTCTCAAGTTGGGAGAATCAATGTGTGAAATGGGAGACTGAAGAAGTACAAGTGGCTTCTGGTGTGAATCATGGTTGACTGAAGATGTCTCTGTGAACAAGTGGAGACAACCGCTATGAAGACAAAAGACCAGTGAGCAGACTGATTGTTCGAGTCTCTCCAGAGAAGGGGAGAACTGGAGATTGCCTATGAGTGCTCTGTAAGGCAACTCCTCATGAGAAACAAGAAAAGCAACCTCCAGCTGGTTTGAATGCCAGGAGCCAAGCAAGATAACATCTTTGTTCTGAGCAGCAGTGAAGCCTTTCGTAAGGTCACAAAGGAAATGTTCAATTTAATTACTTTATGGATGTTAAAGACATTCAAAATGGCAGTTTAATTTGACACCTGATGAGTTTTACTTTCTTCTTCAGATTTAACAAACTTTAAGCAAGAGACTTAAGAATTTAAAATAAATTTGAAAAATACAGCAGTGGTGTATGGCATTTACAAAGTAGGTTGGTGAAAGCTTTGAAGATTTTTAAATGCCAAAGAATGATGAAAGATTGAATCCAGTGATTTTGCACAGGAATGATTTAAAGATCAAGATTGTATATAATGAAAAGAAAGAATGTAAAGTTGGATTATTTGACCAGGGATAAACTATTTGTTTGATATTTCTAGAAACTCACAGTGGACTTTTTGCTGAACTAGATTTGAAAATATGATGATTTCTGGATTGTGCATAGATAAAAGGCTATGGGGAGAAGAGGTGTGGGGTTTTTTTGCAACTTTAAAAGAGGATGAAAAGTTATTTTATTTGCTTATGCTTGGTATAATGAAGCTTGGAAGCCACTAATTTATTATTGTCTTGATTGGTTTTTTTTTGCACCTTCTGAACTTTTTTTCTCTTCTAGTTTAGCTTGTATTAGTTTTTACTATGTTTATTAAAAACTTCAATAACATTATTAGAGATGGAGCAAGCATTGTTTAGTTAGCCAGGAGAGGGGAAGGCCAAAAACTTGACCAAAGCTGGCCTAGCCTGCTGCCTTAAAGTTCAAGAAGCAGTAACTGAGTTAGTCCTACATTTATCATGTTACCAGTAAACCAGATTTGGGACCACAGTGATCTTTCAAACTGTAGATCCTTCTCTTACACACAAATCCTCAAATGTATGTATTACAAGAGATGGATCATGGCTGATCAAATTGCCTTACTCCTGCCAGTTGGAGATACTTTCTGGTATCAGCCAGTGTCAGATCAGGTTTGGTGCTGGACATCTCATAGTGAAAGAGGATTTTAAGATATAAGAGTACATTGTCTCCAAGAAACTGGGCAGATGTGATTATGTGAAAAGGCATCCAAAAGTAAATGTTGAAGTCCCTGACATTGTCGTTACTGGGGTAGTTACAAAAATATATGTCTCCTCAATGTAGAATTCAAATAGTTTTTTTAAAATCCTTTTTTTTTATTTTGCAGACATGGTTTCTTAATGCAAAATTGTGCCAGCTAGATTCTGGATCCCTAGTTCCATCTGGTTGCACAATAATGATACAATCCATGGACCAAAAAGTTTTGTGGGGCAGTAGAATCAATTTATTACATACAAATAGGAAGTCGTGAGAGAGGAGTACTTCCTTTGTGTGAAAACAAACTTCTTTCTCTACCCTTCTTACTTTTATAGCAATGGAAATTTGAATTGCTTTTGGCTTCTGGTGAGTGAAAGAACAAGGCTGGAGAGAAGAGGACACTATTTCTAGGACTAATGCCTTCTTCCTCCATCTTTTAAGCACAGAGAGAGTTTGATTATATCCTGACCTCCTTTCACTCCCTGGTGATTACTATGAAGGGAAGGTAGAGGAGGACATTTGGCTTAGAACAGGGCCAAATTTTCTCTCATATTGCCAAGGATGTAATATCAGCTGTCATTAAACATCACTGGTGGAGAATCATCACTTTTAGCCAAGTTTTATGCTGTTCTGTAAAAAAAAGGGTGAAAAAGCACTTATATTGTGGAAACCAAAGAGTCTGATGCAGTGGAGTGAGTGCAATTTATTTCCCACCCTCTTTGTTCCTCCTCTGCCCTGTGACTGACCAAGCAGATGAGTCCAGATGTTGCCAGTCTCGGTGTGGAGCCGGAAGATGCTGCGGAAACAGGCGCGGAAGGAAGGCATGGGTGGCCGATGTCCATGCAGGAGAAAATCGTTGTCTTTCAGCCAGTCAGGCAGCACATCATAGGGCATAACACGCCAACGGCCCTCCCAAACCTGCAACAGCAGAAGAGAGGCTAGAAGAGTCATAGAAAGAGTTCGCCTACCCTTCCTTCTGCGAGCTGAGAACATCAGAACAGTGAGTGCGTTTGTATACTTGGGGATATGGTATGCTTCTTGGAGAAGAAAAAAAAAAAACTACCCGGGAGAGAAGAATTTCTAGTGTTTTCAGAAAGAATTTTTCTAGTGTTCACATCATTAAGTTTCAAAGTAGAGGGGGTTTTTTTTGGCCTTCATTCCCTATAAGCCTAGGGGTGGAGGTGGAGCTCTCGCCTCACAATCAGGAGGCTGTGAGTTCAATCCTAGATAGGGGCAGATATTTCTCTCTCTGGGCACAATGAGAACATTTCTGCTGTGAACTCTACATTAGCGACAGGAAGGGCATCCGGCCAATAAACACTCAGCTCCATTCAGTTGCCCCAACTCCACCCTGATGCAAGGAATTATGGGGCCATTAAAAGACCAAAATAAAAAATAAAAAAGTCAAGGTTCCAAAGTGCTTTAAGGTGAGGGCAAAGTTGCACAACTTAACTCCCCCCACCAACAAGATTTAGATTCCAAACATTCCAAGCAAATTGCTATTTTTCATGCCAAAGTGGAGGCGAGTAATAGAATCCACCAAAGAATGAATTATATTCAAAGGATGCATTGAATTTAATGTAATTTAAAATAAATCTGTTCTAGTTTAAATGCACTGTCTGGACCTGTCTCTTTTTTTTTTCTTTTTTCTTTTTTTTGCAAAAAGTTTTTTTATTTTTATTTTTTCCAACACCCAAATTACATCTTTTCGGAACAGAGCCCTGATCTGGTCATCAATTTATACAGTTTTTTTTCTTCTTTTTTTTCTGATGCACAGCCACCATAGGCTACCCAGAGCTGAAGTGTGAACTTCATCTTGAAAAAAACATTAAACATCCCTAAGGAAAATCAAACCAAACTAATTACATGGGCATATGTATTTAGTATGGAGATGTATTCCCTCGCCTTGATCCTGTATTTTGAAAACGGGCAGTGGGGTATCTTCCAGCTATAATTAATTTTAAAGAAACTGATTATTATTTTTTGCATTGGGAAGTTCCCAATGCAATCTCCAGTTAGAACCTCTTGTTATAAACAAGTCTAGTCCACCTCACAAACTTGCCATGAGGATAAAATGGGCAAGATACAAAGAATGCTACCTCTATTGACTTGAGCATCTTGAAGAAAGACAAGGTGTAATTATTATTATTTTTTAATTTTTAAAGATCATGATTAAACCACAGCGGGAGTCATCAATCACTTTCAGGTTCTTCTTTAACAATGCACTGGGTTAACAATACCTTCTGCTTTGCTTGTTGATTTGTTAGCTGCAGAAGACAAGCAAGTGAGCAGAGCTAGCTCTGCTTCCAACAGTGTTTACTTTCCATCTTGATTGAATGTTTGGTTGAAAAAAGCATTCCCACAATGGGGGGGGGGGGGGGGGAACCTATTGTAATTTCTTACTGTTAAAATCAAACAGCTTCTGTCATAAAAATGTGGCAAGTCTGACCATATAAACTTTTTGAAAAGGCAAAGTGAGAATGTCCTGGAGTGACAGCAGTGGTGGGATTCAAGTAATTTAACAACCGGTTCTCTGCCCTAATGATTTCTTCCAAAAACCAGTTCGCCAAACTGCTCAGAAAGTTAACTACAACCGGTTCTCCCAAAGTGGTGCGAACTGGCTGAAACCCACCACTGAGTGACAGCAAGCAGGAGGAAAAATGTAGATTTCACCACTGGATTGTCCAGACAAGAAGCCCCAATTCCTTCCATGGACTCAGCTGTTTCTTATTTAACTGTCGCCTCATCTGTGGCTCCTCCTCCTGTTTCTCAAAACAGCCTCACAGACCATTACAGAGTGGGATACAGAGGTAGAAAGAGTTGTTTGCAAAAAAATGGCAATAAAATCAAATAACCATCTGAGTTAGAGTGGTGTACTGACCAAAAAGCCTTATTTCAGGAACAAGCCATCTTTCAGGACATGGACACCACTGCGTCATTTAGAGGCATGGAAATAATAAGAATTATATTATTACATACACAACAGTGTGAACTCATAGCCTTCGACTTTTTTAGCTTTCATATGAACAAGTTATTTCCAAGAACCTAGGATTCATGATGTACCAGTGCATTTTTATTGTTGTTGTTGTTGTTAATCTTCATTTTGATTCACAGTCCGGGGCTGGTAAAAACTTAACAGTTCAAGTCCTAACCAAGGACCTAAGAGCTGTTAAGGTAGCGTCTGAGTATATAGACAATTCCGAGTAGGGTGGTTTTTTTTGCAAAGTCATGATATTCAAGTCTAATAAGTTCAAAATTTCCATTTATCTAGACATCCCTTTGGATATTGCTCCAAGGGCTCCTATTACTATTGGTACATTATTATTGTTATCGTTATTATTAACAGTAGTATTTCATGCCAGAACATGGAGTTATTTTGAGATGTAATTTTCTTGAGAAATTGCAGCTGTTTAAACAACAGCAACAACAAGTATTCAATTTTGGCAGTCTAATAGTGCTGTTGGTATCTGCAGAGAATATATTGCTAACTCTGGCCTAACAGAGGTTCTGGGAATGTCATGGTTAAGTGGAGATTTTAATCTAATCTTTATATCCAACATTTGAGACACATTATGTTATTTGATGCATTTTACTTAGATGTCAAAGGGAATTTAATGAAGCTTATATTCAGGTAAATGGATATAGGATTATGACAGTATCTCAAGTTCTAATTCTACTGTACCACATTAAATAGAGGTAATTGGAAACTGTCTATTAATTGCAACTGTCTATTAATTGGTGATCGATGCAGTGATGAACTCTAGACCCTAGATGTAATTTATTTGTTTGTTTGTTTGTTTGTTTGAATTTTTATATCGCCCTTCTCCTTCCGGACTCAGGGCGGTGAACAGCCAACTAAAACAACTGTACACAAAAGTTAAAATGAATTTAAAATAATTTATAAAAATTTGGCCCATAATTTAAAACGAATCAGTTAAAATCCATATTAAACATTAAAACCCAGATGGAGTCAGGCCAGCCCGGCTAGCTGAAAAAAGTAGGTTTTAAGTGCCCGACGAAAAGTCCGGAGGTCTGGGATCACTCGTATCTCTGGGGGTAGATTGTTCCAGAGGGTAGGCACCACCACAGAGAAGGCTCTCCCCCTGGGGGTCGCCAGCCGACATTGTCTGGCGGACGGCACCCTGAGGAGGCCCTCTCTGTGGGAGCGAACTGGCCGGTGGGAGGTACTTGGTGGCAGAAGGCGGTCCCGTAGATACCCCGGTCCTGGATCATTACCCCGGTAATGATCTTATTTGAGAAGGGGGCTTTATATAGTAATACACACATACATACATACCATTTGTACATACATACATACATACAACTTTGAAATAACTTTCTGGGAGTCCCAGATAAGATACTTTACATGCTAGAGTTTAGTCAAATTCAAAAGTAGACTGGACATAGCTTACAAAAACAGAGGACAATACGGATCCAGGAGAAGACTGTTCTCACTTGCCTTTATCTGGCAGTAGTTCACCTCCAGATCTTTGGAAGTGTAGTCTTTTGCTCCTTGTGCTGCCTTATGTCTCCTTCCCATGGCCTCCCTCAGATGTGGACCTGAAGGGAACTCAGCTGGGTGACTGAGTTGCATGTCAGAAGAGTGAGCCCACAGCATTTCCAATTTTGCTTCTCCTGGTCTTCCTGGTTCTGGGTAATGTGGGCAGATGGCCTTGCCCCTCTATGAACCCGTCCAGAAGCTGGCTCAGAACGGGTTGTCATGGCAGAGAGGAGGCTTTCTTCCCCGGGGGAAAGGATGAAAATCTTATGGCTCTCCCACTCCCAATCACTTGGCAAAGGGGACTATTTTTCCCAGCTTGGTAAAGCTGAGAAGAAGAAGGATGTTGGTCAGCAGCTGAAGTCATAATGATGCTTCCTGGAGTACTGCTGTGACATATTGGCTTGCCTCAGAATCAATAGGGCTCATTCAAGAGTTGACTGTTGGACAACAGTTGTAGAAGAATGAAGTTACAAAGAGCGTGGCACCCAAGGAGGCTTAATTTAATTGGTGTAACTTGCCTTCAAAACAAATTCTTCCATCTTCTCCATGGCATGCTGGGCCTGAAGTGGCAACATCAAGACCCGCACAGGATCTGGACCAGTGTCTTCCTCCTCTAACTCTGGATCATCTGATCCCCAACCTGTGGGCTCAACCTTCGTTTCAATACCATCCTGAAAAAGAAGATGCATATACTGCCCAATGGAATTCCAAAGAAAGAAAGAGAATCTGCAAAGAGATAGGAGGAGTGAAGGAAAACCAGGAATAACATTTCCCTTTTATGCTATATAGTGGAGTACTTTGCTGATAGATTAACAGAGAAGTTCAAGGTCCCTTCCCTCTTAATGCAAGGGATAAAGGATAGGCCCAGAAATAAGATAAAGCACTTCCTCCTTCAAAGAAACACGACCAAGAACAGTTGATTTAGATTTGGCCTGCAGGGCTACCCTGTCAACCAGCCACTAGATTCAGAGCACCAAGAATCACTTACAGGCTCTATTTATGAGCTTGCAGTCCACTGCTGTAGACATATTAGCTTTTCATCTGATCTGCTGGATATGGCATTTGTAATACTACTGTTGGAAGACCAGCAGAAGACAGAACAATGGAACTGATGCTGAAGTGATTCCATAAGACAGACAGAAAAATTAGTAGCAAGTGTTGCTCTGGCCATACTTTCAGCTTTGAGTTCAGACTTTTCTTGAAACCTCAGCCGAGCAAAACCATTTTCACATTCTTAGACAAATGTAATTGGCCTTATTGAACAGAGTTTGGGTCATAATGACTGCACACAAAAGAAAGATGCGGAAGACAGTAATAAGAAGAGAGACCTAATGAGTGGCCCTCCTGATACTCACCTGGCCAGCGTTCTCTTGTAGCAAAGGTCTCATTTCAGCCACAGCCTCCTCCCCCAGGTACCCTGTGCACCACCCAGCCCGCTCCTTCAAGGGCTCCATGATGGGGGAGGAGGGGGGCATACAGTTGAAGCCTCTTCACAGGCAGAGGCTCAGTCCCCTCTGCAAGCCAACAGCCCCATCGTCCCCACTGTCTCTGTGAGAAAGCAGAGGGGGTAAGGGATGCAGAGGGATGAATCTCTGGATCCTTCTGTTCTCTTTCTCACCTGGTGATCTGCCATTTCTCCCCCTTCAGCTCCTACTTCCCAAACCATCCTGCATGCTTGTCCACAAGAGCCATGCTTAACATCCTACCCCTTCCTTTTGTTCCCCCCCGAAATCTCTACCTCTCTTCACTTCTGCTGTTTCCCCAGTCTCTTTTTTAAATTCCTCTAATCCCTACCATCCTATCATTCCTTGTCCCTCTAAAACTTGATAACTTGCTCCCTAGTTGTATTGATTTGAATTATAAACATTGGTACTCCCCAGTCAAACAATTTATGATACTGCTTGAAATCTACCCTTGCTCCCAGCAAGGGGTCAGGGAGAGTTTTTCCTGCTTCCCCTAGATTCCTAATATGGTACAGATAAGCAGTGCCACCCCATGGTTGACTTCCCAAAAGGGGGGCAATACACAATCTCTTGAAGACTTGTAAGTGGAATCCAAGGAATATGTGCTTATCTATAGCCATTCCTTGCTATCCAAGCATGGTTCATATCTATCAACTCATCAACCCCCACAAAAACCATTGCCCCATAGCATCCCTGGCCATACTTCTTCCTCGTCCCCATTCCCTTGAGGCCCTCCCAAATACTTCTGCCCTCCCTTCTCCCTCTCCGTTGCTCCATCACCTTTATTTCCATTCTACTCTCCCAGCCCCTTCATTATACCCTCACCCAAGAGCCCTAGCAGCAGCATCGGGACCCAGCTGCCCCTTAAAACCCCGCCTCCCGCTCCGATAAGCTTTGGCACCTGCCCATCAAATTGGGATCACTTCCTGCCAGAAGCCGAGCATCCTCGATTGCTTGGATTGGGCAATGCGTGGGGGGGGGGGGGGAGAAAATCCGGTGCAGATAACTTCCGGCTGATTCTAGAAGCCTTCCTTTCATTGTTGCCATGGTGACCCTTAAAGAGCTATGCCCTTTGTTTTTGTAGCGTTCGACAGGAGAAGGGGAGCATCCATCGTTTTGCCAGCTGCTGGGGCTGCCAAAGGGGGAGGATCATCTTTTTTGCCTCTCGTGCAGAAGTTAATAAATTTGCGAAAGATCAGGACGCTTAATCTCAGGCACAGGTCTGGGATCTTGCCCGCAGAAATCGCGTGTATGATTTCTGTGCGTGGATATAACCCCGTTTTTACGGGGAAAGCGATGCGTGTCGGTATCGCCCTGTGCGCACGTGTTATGTCTCGATGCAGGTGCACAATAGAACGAGGCAGGTTTAAACGTGCCTGCGTAGGTTGCTTTAGCTTGTGTCTGGGAAAAGTTAGACACAACTCCCAAGTCTTCTTCATGAATCTCCCTCATCTGGTTTGAAGGCACCTGCACGAATCAACCGAAGCCATTGTCCTCTGATCGCACTCCAGGACTGGCTAAAATAGAGGCAGCCCGTTGGGATCCTTTGGAAGACCCGTTCAATTTCCACTAGAGCTGTAATTCTTCTCAAGCCCCCACAAACTTTAAAGATACTTATAAGACATCAACTCCCAGGAATCTCCAGCAAAGCACCTTGGCTGTGGAAAGCCGGATGTGGAAGTCCACGCGTTTTAAAAGTTGCTGAGAAAGTCGTTGAGAAACGCTGCATAACAATGAAACTAAGAGTGATTTTCTTTTTTTTTTTTAATTCGAAAAGAATTGGTGAAGCGGGAGTGAAACTGACAAGGAAAAGACATGTGACTTGCAGGTTCCCCGATTAATTTTAAAAAAATCCCTATTTTATTTTGCACATTTTAATTGGGCTTGGAGTTTCAGTTTTCAAACGTGTGCATATTAGCGTTTAAAACATCCCACTTTTCTACGGAAAACCATCAGGATTTATAAAAAGTTGATGTGAAGGCGGTTGGATTTTGAAGGACGACTGCTGCAATTCCTAAACGTACCTGTAGGGGCAGAGACGGTTGCTAGGGCTTAGATTGGACCACCATTTCCTGGAACCATTTTGCAAGCCCTTCCCATATGGTCTAGCGGTTAGGATTCCTGGTTTTCACCCAGGCGGCCCGGGTTCGACTCCCGGTATGGGAA
>WNWU01000054.1:11235788-11415198 GCA_012654045.1 Ptyas mucosa
TCCTGGTTTTCACCCAGGCGGCCCGGGTTCGACTCCCGGTATGGGAAAAGCATTTTTTTTTAAATTTAAAAGTGGGTTTCTCCCTTTACAAATACTCTTCCTAATTAAAACCATTAAAGCCCACTGAAATTTCAAACTTAACTTGATTACAAAGAGCAGGGCTTCTAAAGTGTTACCTTTCAATATACCCAAGATTCTTAAAAAAGGACAAACACAGAATTTGATGCATTAACTGGGCGAAAGGAATATGGAGGTGATTTGTATCAGTTTCGGAGAAATATCCAGATCGTTGATTTCTTACAGGGCTTCATAAAACGAGTCTGCCATAACTTATAAAATATAAAATGGGAAGTAGCAACTCTGCGTGAAAGTTCGTATTTAGTATTTTTTGCAAAGGCTGGGGATGGGAATGGGATTTTCACAAATTAGCAGAATTGAACAGAATGCAACGGGAGAGAATGGTACTATAAAATTCCAACTTTCCCATACCGGGAGTCGAACCCGGGCCGCCTGGGTGAAAACCAGGAATCCTAACCGCTAGACCATATGGGAGAGCGCTTAAAAATCAACTCAGCCACCAAAAGTTCAATCTGATGTTCTGGGTTACATTCTGCCACTACCAGATTTGCAAGAATGAATTAATGTAATATGATATCCAGGGATACAGACTCTAGGCCAGGAGTCTCCAACCTTGGCAACTTTAAGCCTGGCGGACTTCAACTCCCAGAATTCCCCAGCCAGCTCTCCTGGCTGGGGAATTCTGGGAGTTGAAGACCACCAGGCTTAAAGTTGCCAAGGTTGGAAACCCTTGCTCTAGGCAACTTCTCCAGGAAAGTAGAGAGACTCCAGTTTACTTCAGAGCATGTCAAATCCACAGATCGGCTCTTAAGTTTGACGAAGTTTGCCTTGAACCCAAGGCCTCTTTGGACTACCCTGTATGTAAACTATGCTGCCGACCAATGCTCTCGATCACTTTCTCCAGCAAGGGAGTTTTGGACTTAGGAAGGGTGGTGCAGGCTGGCTTCTCTTGGGCCGGTGCTAACCGGACAGGGGGAGTCCTTCTCGCTTTGCTGAAAGCTGGGGAAAAAGTGGTTCAAGAGGTCGGAGAAGAGATACCGGTCCCAATTTGGTCACTTCTTTCATTCAGCCAATGCTCTTAAGGATGCGAATCCATATGTGGATTTTAATTTAATTTAATTTAATTTAATTTAATTTAATTTAATTTAATCAATTTATATGCCACCCCTCTCCAAAGACTCAGGGCAATGCAATTTCCCTCCAACCGTTGTCTCTTCTCGAGTCTCCGAAAACTAGGGGATCCTCGTCACCGCCTGTTTTTGCATTATTGCATTATTATTATTACTATTAATTTATTTGCAAGACAGATTTGAGCTCACATTGCAACTTTACATAAGAACAGGCACGCGGACTGTTAAAAAAAAAAAGTGGCCACTGCGATCTTCTTGAGCCACCCCAGGCTGGGTTGCTTTTATTTTATCTTTTGATGGTAATTATAACTTTTATTATTTTGATGAAATGAGCAAGGAGATCAAGCACATATATCTGGACACAGGCATGCACAGAAGCAGTTTTACGTGTAAACTTTTAAAAATTACAGCATTGAACCACTTGGTACCAATCATATATTTTAATTCAAGCATCCAAAGGCCTGGGGATGGAATATCAGATAAATGTTTCTCATATCAAGGTAAGATGGCTACAAGCACACTTTTAGTTAACACAAACAATTCTCTTTTAGGCTAGGTTGCTTTTAATAAAGGGCCCCATTCCTTCTCACAACCTCACCGAGATCAAGTGTAGCAGAGGCACCTTCTCTGCTCCTCCTTGTCCGTTCCCCCTCCCCGCATCGAGGTACTTTTTGAAATCAGTTCTAAAGGTGTAGCGACCCCTACTGACAGGCCAAGGAAATAGGCCTTTCAAGGTCTCAGCAAGTGCAAGTCTGGTCCCAGAGTAGCCTTTGGATGCTCAGCCGTTCTTTTTCCTGCAAAAAAACCCAAAACATTTTCTTTTTCATGTCCTATCTACACACATACATACACAGGAGAGAGTAAGTTAACTATAAAGAGGCCGAAATGCGTAATGTGGCCTCTCTCTAAACATCTCTTTTTAAACGAAAAGTGTCGGCAACAAGCTTTTTCTAAGGTTCACTTCTTTTTAGAGTCCCTAATGTCTTCCGATTAGTTCTCGATCCGATAACAAAAAGCAAAGGGGTTGCTATTAGTTGTTTTGCTAATGCTCGGGTCTGCACAGTGAATAATTTAGAATTTTATTTTTTTTTAAAAAAAAGTCATTCTTCCCATACCGGGAGTCGAACCCGGGCCGCCTGGGTGAAAACCAGGAATCCTAACCGCTAGACCATATGGGAGGAAACTGTCCAAATGCTAGCAGAAATGACTGATAGAGGTAACAGCTCAATAAAAGCAATTACGTTTCTCAAAAGTCTCTTGAATTTCTTGTACCAATTGTTATTCAATTTTTAAAGAACTATTGGTAGCTTTAGTTAACATCCCTAATGCACTAGGCTATAGTTTTATCTTCTCACCCATTCCTCAGGAATAAAATCATTAAACTTTAAAACCTTATTAAGCATTTTCTGGTTTTCCTTCTTTCTTGTGCTTGGACAGTTGGCTGAATGGCGGTAGATTTTTTTAAATTATTTTTTTACTTTTTGTACTAAGACTCAAATATACAAAAGCTTTGTGCTCTGTGAAGGATGGGCATGAATCAGCCAGGTCTTTTTAAAGACATTCTGCAGCAGCTCAGCATATTAGATGTGTCTGTCTTTTCTCCCCTCGGGGATTTGCAGTATGTCTGGGTTCATCATGGCAAACCCTTGATGGGGTGGGGGGTACACTTCTTTAGCATTTGAGCTTACCTTTCTGGAAACCCTTTTGCTCCAATTTGCTGGAGCAACTCCAGCAGATATAAGAAGGAGCATCTCCACCTGAAACACTCAAATCCAATTGCCTACTAAAATAGAATAGGCAACCAGTGACTTTTGAATAAGCTATGATAACTACGGTAGGTTTACCCAACACTATACTGTTTGGCTGAGCGCCAAAGAATTGAGTCCTTTGAACTATGGTGCTGGAGAAGATTCCTGCGAGTCCCTTGGACTGCAAGGGGAACAAACAAGTCAATCCTAGAGGAGATCAACCCTGACTGCTCTTTAGAAGGCCAGATTCTGCAGATGAAACTCAAATACTTTGGCCACCTAATGAGAAGGACTGGAGAAGAGCCTAATGCTGGGAACGATTGAGGGCAAAATAAGAAGGGGACACAGAAAATGAGGTGGCTGGATGGAGTCACTGAAGCAGTCGGTGTGAGCTTAAATGGTCTCCGGGGGATGGTAGAGGACAGGAAGGCCTGCAGGAAAGTTGTCCATGGGGTCGCAATGGGTTGGACACAACTTCGAAACTAACAACAACAACATACTGATTTAGCGTGCTGTGAACTCAGTGGTAGCTTCATTTATTTAGAAATGTTATATTGCTGCCTACTCAAGTCCCATACCTACATGGGACTCAAGGTGGCATACAAGGATATAAAAACAGCATATAAAAGAACTAAAAAGAATAAAATAATAAAATAACCCCCCACCCCAGCGATAACACACCAGGGTGTTATTTGATTTAAGGCAATTTCCAATATTCCTCTAGTGCCCTGTCTCTCAATAATTTTAAAAGAGTGATTTAGGGGCTCATTTTCAAAATCACCCAATTGTGATTGTCATTAGAAGAAATAAAAATATCAGCAACCACAATAGGTAGAGGAGAATTTTTATTAAAATGAAAAACCATAGTTTCACTGTTGAACTTTTTCTTAAAGAGATACACATCCAAGTAAGACAATATAGGGGCCTATTTGTTTGGGAATTGCCACTTTTTTCCTTCAAGATGTTAAATGTTAAAAAGCCCCTCCAGATTAATCACAATCAAAATGTGTGCCTTATGTAAATCTGTTTTTGGTTTGATAGATAGAAAATTTTTGCTTACGACGAAAGCATATAAGACATATGAAAATCAAACCTACAAACCAAAGACATTTGTTTCAATACTTTAAGAGACATATTGCCTCAGACAAATAAGAAAAAAAGACAAGATGAAGAATATATACACTAAGCTAGATTTTCCAGCTATGCTTTATTTTAAAATGCATCAATTTTAGCTTTCTGCAAACAAATCTTTCTAAAGTGCACCTGTAACTTACAAAGCCATTAATAATTATAATTATCTTTTACACAGAGATTTAAAAACAGTTCAGAACATACACTGAGGTTTCCAAAACTGCTCCAATAAATATAAGCTATACTTCAGCAGAGGTGATCAAGAAGAGTACTGCTTTTTTCCAGCTACCAGTTTTTGTTTTTTTCGCAGCAGTGACTGATAATAACTTCGAGTGGCCTCAATTTCACTTTGTATTGAGGCAATTTCTACAGCCAGGTTGATCCCTGAAACAGGACAAAATGAAAAAGGGGTTATCAATAGGCAAACCTAAATAGTATTTTTTAAAAGAGAAATTCCGTTCTACTCTGTCCCCTAAATTGGATTGTTTCCAGATATGATAGAACATCCAGCTTCCATGTTGCCAAACTCTTAACTGGGAATTCCAGGTGCTGGAATCTTCTTTTATCCATATGGCATTTTGGTTGGAAAAACTGTTTCATGAATGGTGAAGATCTCTAAAAAGCTCATCTGACTTTGGACCAGTCACTCTTTCCAGCCCAACCCACCTCACAGGGTTGTTGTTAATGGGGAAAATCAGAGGAAAGAGGAGGATTAGTTATGCTCACTACCTTGAGTTCTTTATAAAAATAATAGATGCAATATAAATTAAATAAATACATAAATTACAGATCAGGAGTAACACCCTTATTGCATGTAGGAAGTGCCACAATACAATAGGTGTGAATTGAATACCAGAAATTTAGTCTGGTTCCTCAGATGGTGACTATGATACCACAGAGCAACTCCACCAATTGATGTCCTGCTGCCCAAGTGGCAGCTTTCACATAAGAAAGCCAAAAGCTGCATGATGGTATTTTTTTTTCTTAGATCTTTAGACAAGGAATCAGAAGAGGACAGAAGTGCAGATGGCATTCATTGTGATTATCCCAGCTGTCATTTGCCTCACCTTCTTGGAAAGTCTTCTGAGCTTGTCGGAGGCTTTGAGGCACAAGAATGCCAAACCAGTTCAGGGGGTCTTGGTGGCCTAAGATCTCTGCAGGCTGGGATGCTGTATTCTGGGGTTGGGCCACATCCTCTGCTTTTCCTGGACCTTTTCGTCGTCGTAGAACTAGAAACAATCAAATAGCACCTTCAATCAAAGGAGACTGGCAAGCAGGGAAATGGAGGTTGTTGAACTACAATTCTGAGGATGCCTATTGTAGGTCCTTTTAGAAAGCGCAGTTGGACATTTTTCATCCCTATCTTTGAAGAGTGATTGAGACTGATTTCTGGTATTTTCAATAGCTTCCTTGAATTCTTCCTTTGAATGGTTGCATTGTAGTTTTCATAATATTGGGGACAAAGAATTTCTGATTTGTGTTTCTACTGTACAGTGTTTATTTTACCAAATTGTTACATCTTTGGTTTTTAGTATTAATATAGTAACCAATAGTCATTTTAAGAGCCATCTGGCAGGGAAAGATTCAGACAGACTTTGGCAAAATGATTGAAGTTTCTTATGAATTCTGATCAAGTGAGTTCAAAAACCTTGTGGGTTTTGTTCCTTTACCTTGTTCACTGGGGCCAATCTCTTCCACAAAGGCTGGGCTTTCATCCTTCCCTTTGAAAGCATCTTCTGTGATCACCTGAAATTGAGTCTGCCCATCTTCTGCCTTGCTAGATGGAAAAAATAGAGAGTCATATGCAAGACTGACCATTTAGCTTGAAACCAATTCATTTCCAAGGAATAGGCAATAGGGATAATTATTATTTGGGGCTCTCCGAGACAGAGATTATTTCAGTTTTAGCTCTCTCTTTCTTCATAGGTGTACATTATAATTGCCCCATTAATGCTATTCCAGAACAACACTGCGATGTAGATCAGATTATGGGGGAACTATTGGGTCAAGATTTTCCAAAGAGTTTTCCACATGGGATTTGAATCTAGGTTTCTCCAGTCCTTATCCCAAAATCAAAGAAATAAAACAATTTTCCAGTATTGATTTTATCAACGAAGCAATCCAAAATATCCATAACAAAACTTCTCTCACTTGTCTAAAACCTTAGAGAATACAAAGCTCTCATAATTAAAGTTTGATTGAATATAGCCAAGTGAAAACAGTCCCTTCTTGCAAAGGGAGTTAGATTAACAATTCCTGGAGTTCTTAGGATGACCTGATGCTTTGGAAAAGCTATTATGGAATGGAGCAATCTTCCCCAATCTGATGCATCTAATTTTTTAATTCCTACTATTCCCCTGCTGAATGGCAATGGAAATAATAGCACTAAATAATAGTTTAAATATTTGCAGGGAGGTTCCAATAAAAAGAGCACAAAATAGATCCCATCTGTTTTTAGAAAAATTCAAAAGGCAAGAGCAAAAGGATCTAGTTACTGTTTTTCTCTTTCACTGAAGCTCATTAGATTGGCTAGCTACTTACTATTAGCCCCTGGATTCAGAACATTTGATTTATAGACACCTTATACTTGTGAATGGGCTGGCTATTATTAAAAAGTATGGGTGGCATTCTCCTTCCTTGAGATGATGAACCACTGAAGCCATACAATGTTTTCATGAACTGTTGAAGCCGTAGGCATTTTGAATGAGATTTTAATGAGATAATGAAATGCCCAGCATATCAATTTAATAATAAATAATATAGAGCCTGTTTACAGCAGTTTATGAAAACATTGTGTGGTTTCAGTGATTCATAGGATTGAGGAAGGAAAATTCGTCCACCATTTATATTAATAGACAGTCTGTTCATAAGTCCAAGTTCTGACTTAGATAGAAATTTGAGATAAAGACAGACAGAATGATTGGAACACATTCTTGACTGAGTTTATACAACACATTAAGCCATAAATCATAATCCATTAAGCACAATGATTGTGTCTATACAACTAAATAAAAAGCAAGGCAACCATATTTTGGTTTAGCACAATGTATGATCGCAGATGCTGCCTTTATTCCCCATCATAGAATTTCCCTCCCCTTGCCAAAATCCAGCAATTTTCCCACTCACCTAGTTTCTATCCGAACAAGTGGTGTCATCTGGTGTCCATATTGCAGGGTTGATACAGATTTGTTACCCATGGCATAGCGAGATTTGGAGAGTGAGAACCAACCCTGGAGAGGCAAAATCAAACCACACCTTACAGCTATCTTTCTGACCAGATAACTTCAATGTGAACAGTTTCAACTGCCACAATTCTTAGTCATCTTGAAAAGAGAATGAACTGATTCTGGATTTTCTGACACTAGGAATACAAAAGCAATCTCTATGACACAATTCCCAAAAAGGAATCAACAGCTCTGCCCAACTGCAGCAACAGCTGGGGAAAGAGAAAATGAGGAAAAGAGAAATGCAGCATGCCCTTGGCCTTTAGCCAGGTCTTATCTGCTTATGTTCTCACCTGCTCCACCATGCTATTGAAAGCTTCTCTTTTGGTCTGGAGGATTTCTAGAGCATCAAAAAGATGCAGGATAACACGATCCAATTCCTCACATATTTCAATTTGTCCAATGTCCACTGCAGGAGCCATCTGAATGGAAAATTGTGCAATTGATCCTATTCGACCTTGTGTCACACAGGTTTCAAGAGTTTCTGCTATAATAGATAAACATTCATGTTGATGTAAATTATTACCTTATATATTTAATTTGCACAGAGTCTTTCCATCAAATAGTGTTCAAAACCACTTAACAGCAAAAAAACAAAACAAAAACCAACAACAAAAAAACCAAATAAGACCACAAGTTAAGCAATTAAAGCCATTTGCAACCTATTTAACCATCAGTTAGAGCCAGATGTAGATGCATACAACTGGTAGAAGCAGATTCCCTGCCTTTTGTCGCAACAGCAATATTTTTTTCAAAATATTGTAAAGAAGATAGACAAACCCAGTGAATGGGATATCCTCCAGTGGAGAAGGAAGGATCTCTGAAAACAAGGCAAAGTGAGGAATGCTGACAGGATGATTTTTTTAAAAAAAGATTCCACTATCTGTTCAGGCTCTCTACTCCATTTAGCAGGACTTTACAACTGTTTGTGCAATATTGAGAAAGCATTTAGGACTGTAAGAGAAAGGAAAGGTGAGAAAAGCTTGTTATGTATATGTTATACAATATTTGGATCTGTGTCTATATTTACAAAACACTCTCAGCTAAAAACCTGTCCAAATCAATACAACTTCTGCTGATGGAAAGGCATAAAGGAAAACTCGAAATAAGTTTCCTTTGGCAAAGAATTTTAGGAGCTATCACAGTCAGGTATTGTGGTGACAATACCAACCAGAAGACCACTGGAATCAGGAAGACTTACTTCTGAGCAGACATACCTAGAATTGCTCTGCTTCATTAGGCCCAATACCACTGTAGAAAGTTAGCACCCACCCCTCTCCTGGAAGAATGAAATATTCTAGGAAATATTTAAAAGGCAGAATATTATACCTCCCTGGATGAGAAAATAAGAAACATGCTCTTGGAAAGCAGCCCCCACCTTTGTTAATAGCCCCAGAAAGGCTGGGCCAGCTTATCTACAACACAAAACACCTTCACCCTCAGGCCATAATAGGATTAGCTTCTACCCATCTCACCACATGACACCTGAGAAGATTACATCACCCAGCAAGATTCAACCAAGCCTGGGACTCAAGACAACCTACAAAGTTACCCCTGCATGGCCCCATGGGAGTCTGACAACCAATCAGGATATATTTCTTGCCACAGAAACAGGAAGCAAGTTGAAAGCCCAACAGAGCCAAAAGAGGGTATAAATCTTTCTCCCTCTCTCTCACCCATGTGCTCATTTTGCCCAGGACCTCAAACCATGTGATCCTGTCCATCATTAAACCATCTTTCCAAATAGCCTCCTTGTTTCCAGTGTCTTTCTCCCCACTTGGAACTGAACCCAGATGGACATTTCTTCCAACATCACCACCCTCACCTTTCTCTTCCTTTTTAAAACATGTAAACTGCATATTTGATCCAACCTTCCTCCAGACTTCAAAGTGATTACAGTATTTAAGGATTTTAAAGAGTTCTGACTGATCCACAAGTTTATTCTGCTTTGCTACACGTGTCATTTCCAGGGCCAGACATTACACGAGTGGGTTGCATTACTGTAAAGCTAATGATGAATCTGCTGCAGTCTTACTATTCCAGTATTTGAGGGGCTGCCACAAAGAAGAGGGGTCAAATTATTCTTCAAAGCACTAGAGGGCAGGACAAGAAACTATGGCTGGAAACTAATCATAGAGAGAAAGCAACCTGGAATTAAGGAGAAACTTCCTAACAGTGAGGACAATCAACCAGTGGAACAGTTTGCCTCCAGAAATCATGGTGCTCCATCACTGGAGGTATTTAAGAAGAGACTGGACAGTCACTTATCTAAAGCGGTATAGGTTCTCCTGCTTGAACAGGGGGCTGGATGAGAAGATCTCCAAGGTCAAGTTCTTTTTATTCTAATTCTAATTTATGACGCCACAATAAAAGAATCCTGAGATGTTAACAAGCCTCTCATTCTTTCTATCTGCAACTGTGATCGGCTAATCTAAAGAAAGAAAGAAGATACCTTAGTTCATAAGCAAATATATCAGGATAACTTCATAGGTTTTCCTCTAGCGAAGGCAGCTGATTGCACAACCTTCCCCCAAGTTCTCTCACTGCACCCGATCCGTTTTTCTCAATTGACTTCCTGTACCTTCTGCTGTTAAAACATGACTCCACCTTCTCTTCTTCCACGGCCAATAAGATCAGAAATATGTTCATCTTTGACCAATCGGCTGCAAACCGAGGTAGAGAAGCGACAATACAGCTTCGGATAATAAGCATAGCCGCTTCCGGTTGTCACATTTTTCTCTTTATCTCTAGAGTGGCGTTTATCAATCTCAGCAATTATATGGGGGCTTCAGCTCCCAGAGTTCTTCAACCAGCTCGCTGAAGTCCACATAAATTGAAATTGCTGGGGTGGATAAACATTTGTTTTAGAGACTTAAACAGGGACCGTGTTTATTAAGGGAGTTGTGTGTTGTGTGTATGCGGGCTTGTATGTATGCTGCGCCTTCTGATATTTCGGACAAGGGCGGTGATATCTTTGGAATCGATAAAGCTGATCGAACAGAGATCCCCCCCCCAAACACCAAAGGCTGGGAAATATATGGGTATCAGATCAGAGATGAAAAAAAAATCCAGTGGATCAAAATATTTTCTGTGTGCGGTGGTAAGAATGCTGGCAACTCCGTTCCGGGTTCTCTCCTAGAAGCCCCCAATAGCATTTTCATTTCTCCTTCAGATTGGAATCTATGGGGGCAGAAGTATGGGAAAATATACGAAGTATGAAACAGGATCCACTAGATCTTTGTTCCGTATTTATGCTTTTTCGCCTACTGATGGAAGGGAATCAATTTGGAGAGGTACAGAAAGAGGGAAGGCGGGGAGGGGGGGTGAAGGAAACCTAGATCCCAGTATTTCAATATTCCATTAGAAAAAGAAAATCTCAACAATGTTACTCGGTACTCAACAGCCTATAAAGTTATAAAGGCACTATGAAGCGGTATATAAATTCAAAGTACTATTGCTATGCGGAAACATCTGCGCGCGCATTTTATTGACGTCGCCGTGGAGGCTTCGGGCACGCGTTCTCATTACGTCACCTCCCTTTGTTCTGCCATGTTTGGTGTGGGCCTGAGGCTTCCGTTTGGGTTTTTCATTCTCATCTGTTATAGGCCGTTTTCTCCTGACCAATGAGAACCGACGACAAGGGCGGAAGTGATTGAAAGAAAGTAAATCGTAACGTGGTCGAGTCTGGGAATCCAGGGAGATCATGGTAAGAATTACCAATTTTGTGCATCAAGCAGTATTTATTTATTTTTTTGAAAAATGAACAGTAATTGGTTTTGCTTTCTGGCTAAGAGAATGGAGACAGAGTTCCCAGATAGTTCAGTTTAGACTTTGTCCAACGATTCAATGAATCAATGAAGCCTCGGGATAGTAGACATTCTAATCTAGACTAATTCGGACCAAAGAGTATAGATTTTGCATATGGTCTGTAGAAGTTACCTATATTTTAATCAGGCTTCTTGGCCTGTTGCTTTCTAGGTATATTGAATTACAGTGCTTGGCAATGTTGGTTAGATTTTTTTTTAAAAATTGCCCCATAATTCTTCAAATGTTTGTTTAACAATCAACTACATTTGACGGAATTTATTCCCAAGGAAGCAGCTGTAGGATTACAGCCCTACTCTGTTTTAATTGTGGCCTGTTAAAAATTTCTGGATTTTAAACGAATGTTTCAAGGACAGATCCATTTTCTCCCATCGCTAAGTATATTGAAGTCAGAAGGGAAATGAAAAAAAATGGTTTTAATGAATCTAATTGGTGCATTTGTACTTTCTTAGTTGCGTCGGGAGGCTCGTCAGAGGCGGGAGTATCTTTACCGCAAAGCTCAAGAAGAAAAACTCCGGAGTCTTCAAGAAAAGAAAGAAAAAATTAAAAAGGCTCTGGATGGTACACATTAATGACTTGGAATTGCAATGTATAACAACAGGATTGTATTTTGTGAGAATGTGAAACTTGAGGGCCAGTTGGCCTTTAAGTAAGCCCTACTAAACTTAGTGGATCCTATATCTAAGAAAGCATATATATTTGTTCTATCATTCAACCAATATATATATTTGTTCTATATTTGAACCAATGTGCTTTTTATTCACTTATTACAATTGTTCTCCATGTTTCCTTTCATTTACTCAAGATTTCTCCTCAAAAGGTATCTTCACAAATAACCTTGAGAGGTAGACTAGGTGCACAATTATCCATGAATTAATAGCTTTATGGAGATTTGAAACTAAGTGTTTTTAGTGCTTGTCTGGCATTCTAATCAAACAAGGGTTGGATTTTAAGAAGGGATATGCTGATTTATGAAGCCATGTTATATTTCAGCCAGCCAATCTCACAGAATTGTTGAAAAGTAATTTTTGAGAAAGCCAGTATAGTGTAATGATTGTACTAGGATAAGGAAGACCCAGATTCAAGACCCACTTCAGCCCTAGAGCTGACATTTCATCAGACAGTTTCTGTTTACCAACTTCAAAAGATGGCTATTCTAGGTATAAAATTGGAGGAGAAATGGAAAAAACAGGATATAATTGTAATAAATACAGAAATAAAATAGGTGGGAATGTTGTTCTTGTAAACTTTTCAAAAGTCTAGTGAAAGAGCTAGGTCTTGCAGTTCTTACAGTACTCACCTAAAACAAATAATGATGGGCATGCTAGCTGGTGAATGGAAGAATCCTCTCACCTCAGCTTTGCTTCCTCATAAAGATTGAATTATTCTTATATTTATCTTATTTTTTCTTTTCCTTATTTGTTTCTTTATATTCAGTCTGCTTGAATTACTGTATTTTATATATTCTTTTATACTATACAATCAGGGTTATATTATTTGTATAATGTTTTGTGATTTTTACTTTTAAGTGGTAAACCATCTAGAGTTGTTGGAAGTTGGGTGAATTATAATTTGTATAAATGAACCAATAACAGACCTGATAATGTGGATTTTTACAATTTTTTAAAAGTCATCTGTGCTTTTCCCTTCTAGAGAACTGCCTGATTCCCACAGAACTTCGGAAAGAAGCCCTGGTCCTCCAGAAAGCACTGGAGTTTGATGATGGAGGGGCAGAAGGTGAGTGGGTCATTGGAGCAAACCTCTGGGCTACCATACCCAACCTGGAGCCCTCTAAATGCTGTCTGGGGAATCTGTCTGTCTCTGGGAAGGTTTGTAATTATGACATTGGCTTGGCAGGAGTGACGAGTCATGTGGATGACGAATACCGCTGGGCTGGTGTGGAGGATCCCCGTATTATGGTTACCACCTCCCGTGACCCCAGCTCCCGCCTCAAGATGTTTGCCAAAGTAAGTTAACAGCAAATGCTTTGTCCTGTTTAGTTGGAGGCATGGGCTTAGAAAGCAGGTTGATGGGGCAGGCTTGAGGACTTGCAGTCTTTCTGGGACTAGTTCAAATCTGGCTACTGGCTTGCCAGAAGGGAAACTCATTGAAGAGGTTTACTTTGAGCCAGATATCAAACCCAGTTCAGCTCAGCCCTGGGCAGTTAGGAGGTCAGAGCAAATGGTTTAACAGAGACTGTGCCAGGGGATCACCTCTTAAGATCTCAGCTCAAGCTTTCCAGATTTTAAAAAAATCAGCAGAGTGAATCTAACCTGTGTTTTCATTAGGTACGGTGATATCAGTTCCTTCTGCTCAGAACTCTGATTGTAAATTGCTGCTTATAATTTCATGTGTTTTTTCCATGTTCTGTTTAGGAAGTGAAGCTAGTTTTCCCTGGGGCCCAGCGAATGAACCGAGGCAGGCATGAGGTGGGCGCTTTGGTCCGTGCCTGCAAAGCCAATGGGGTCACCGACCTGCTGGTGGTGCATGAGCATAGAGGGGTGCCAGGTAAGTGATTTGTAAACAGTACACTAGATACTTGTGCTTTGAAACCTGTTATGAGAGCATATTTAGTAGAGATTCAATGATCATTTTATTTCATTTGTACTGGACTTGAAGAGGGCAGTTTGATGGAATCATACAGAAGGTGCAGCTCTGCTCATTTGGAAATGGGCTGAAGTTGCTTGTTTGAGGTCAAATCATCAGCAGTGGCTCTACTCTTCAGAAAGAATTTAATGCCTTCCAGATGCTTTATGTTATAGTTCAACCGTCCTTTGCTAGCTTGCCGCAGGTTGACAAGAGCTGAAATCCAGTATGCTGCTTACTTGACTCTAAGTAGAAGTTAATATTTAGTGGCAAAGTATAGGCTGTGCACCCTAGGTTCACTGATCAGATCTCCAAGTACCAGTAGAGTTGGGAAGACTTCCATCTGGAGCTTCTGATGATGCTGAGTTAGATGGAGTAGCTGGTTATGAGCAAAGCTTAAGCAGAATTGGTGGATAAAGCATCATTCCCACACATCAGGTTGTGTCATAATAACGATTTCTTTTTTTCAGTGGGTTCATCTTCCATTGCTAGCAACTGGGCCTAACTAGTTTCTCTGCTCCTTGCTCCCCACTTCTTCATTACTTAGATGGACTCATAGTTAGCCACCTGCCTTTTGGCCCCACTGCCTACTTCACCCTCTGCAACGTGGTCATGCGCCATGATATCCCAGACATTGGCACCATGTCAGAAGCCAACCCCCATCTCATCTTCCACAATGTCACGTCTCGTCTTGGACAGAGGGTAAGATGAAGTGGTGGATCAGAATGTTGTTTCCTTGGTGTTTGACAACTGTTTAGACTGAGATTAAAAATCAAATCGGAGAAGGTAGCTAGCAGGTCTGCAAAACATCTGAGGGATGGCAAGGCAGAAAATCCTGAGTAAGATATACTGGCAAAAGTGTTTGCCAAAGTCACTAAATGTGATTGCTGTTTTTTGGGCTTACAAAATGTATCATAAAGCAGCTGAACACACTGGGTCTGTTCAACAGACTAAGCCACAACTAAAAAAACAAAAACAAACCAGGGTTAAAGCTGTTAGATCTTTTACTGTCCTAGGTTAGCATGTTGTGATCTCAGCCCCTGAGAGCAGTGGAATTCATTCTACAGAAGTGAGTGTAGGATTACTGTTTTAGCCTGGATCCATCAGTGTTTAATTTTTTTTAATTTTTTAAAATTTGATTTATATGCCTCCCTTCTCCGGAGACTCAGGGCGGCTTACAATGCGTTAAGCAATAGCCTTCATACTTTTTGTATATTTATACAAAGCCAGCTTATTGCCCCCACAATCTGGGTCCTCATTTTACCTACCTTAGAAAGGATGGAAGGCTGAGTCAACCTTGAGCCTGGTGAGATTAGAACTTGCAGTAATTGCAGGCAGCTGAATGTTAATAACAGTGCTTTAACAGCACTGCTTTAGTCTGCTGCGCCACCAGTCATCAGTGTTCTTTATATGGTATTTTGGGCAAAGTAAAGATATGAGTATCAAAGAAGCAGCATAATTACAGGAGGTTTTCTCACTTTTTTATATACCACAAATCATACAAATAGTATTTAATTGAGTTATTAAAGATCATTCTAGCTGGGGATTATGGGAGGTCCATGGCCAAGCACATTCAAAGATTGTCATGTGAGTTAAGTCTGACTTATTGGCCTGATCTTACAATTGTATTCAGTTACGTATTTCTTTAAATCTGATCCCATTAAGGGAAAACTTGACTTTGAGACTACAGGAACATCTGATACTTCATTCACTATTGTTTCCAACTTTCATCACACATCATCCACTTTCTACCACCAAGGTCCTGGCATTTCCCTCTTTCTCCTTCATAGGTCACTAGCATTCTCAAATACTTGTTTCCAGTACCTAAAGAAGACAGCAAGCGGGTCATCACCTTTGCTAACCAAGACGACTATATCTCCTTTAGGTATGTGTACCTGGTTTGGATTCTGGGAGAGGCTGAGCAGAAATGATTATGAGAGTGGAGCCAAGAGAACACAAAACTTCACTGGTGCTAGATTCTTTGTTAGTGCCAGTTATGAGGTCTTGTTCATGGACAGTGCTCTGGGTGGTAGCAATTTGGTCCCTTTTGAATAGTTGTATTATAATTGCTATATTTGTTGTAGATTGTGGTAAATGTTGTCCCAACACATGTGAAGGTACTCAGGCTGAAGAAAGATGAGAGAGCATTTTTCAAGCTGCTTTGGAAATAAAATGGTTTGGCAGCCATGGAGGGCATTCGGGGGCTTATTTGTGGATTTGCTTTAGTTCTGCACTTTATTGATTCTTTCAAAATGCCAAAGGAGGGAAGCCACAGCACTTTTCTTTAGCTAGTGCTGCCTGCTAACAGTTTGAGATTGTCATTATTTAATAATTGCCACCAGCTTCCAAATACAATAGGTCATGAAAGTTGCCTTTGCAGAGTCTTCAGTAATCTAGTGGGCAACTTAATCACTTTATGTGTGATACCCATCCATCACTGATGTACCCAATGGTGGGCAGGATAAAAGTTGGTAAATAAATAAATGTTATCCCTGGTTTATGTTCCACTTGGGGTAAGCTGCAGTTGGGCTCATGCAACATGTAACACCAAAATATAGTTTGTCTGTTGTTTAATTAATGTAGAGTCAACTAAAGTCAACCAACAAGTTGCGTTGTTAGTAATGTCCACAAAGAAGATATGAATGCAGAGGTTAATAGATAGTGTTAATTGTAGAGGGGATGAATTGAATGCAAATATGCATCCCATAGCTGGCTCTGCCATGGGGAGAATGAAGAGATCGCCTCAGATGTGGTGCCACTTGAAAAGGCACACAACTATTAGTTTGATTTAGATTTGGTCATCGAATCTGAGGAGAGACATTTGCCAATATGGGTGTGTGTGTGGCTTTTGCTGCTTTGCTTGAAATAATGAAGTCTTTGCCCTTTGTCCGTGTTTTAGCAGCTGTGATTTGGGCTTAATGGGTGGAAAAACGTAGGAGGAGGAGGGACCAAAGAGCCTGTTGCTGGGGAAGAAGACTGCTCTTCATTCTTCCCAGTGCTTACTCTAATAATTTTCCAATACTATCTGGGGCAGGCACCATGTTTACAAGAAGACTGACCATCGGAATGTGGAGCTCTCTGAGGTTGGGCCAAGGTTTGAAATGAAATGTAAGTATCACCATTAAACTATGAACTGTATAATCAGAAACTTTGCCTCCAACACTGACTTGCCCTAGCAGTTTTAACTGAGTCACTGTTCTCTTAGCATCTGCTACATTTTTATTTATTTGTAACCCACCTTTATTATTTTTACAAATAATTCAAGAAAGGGAACGTATGAATAGACCTTCATCCTCCTATTTCCCCCATAACAACTCTGTGAGGTGAACTGGGCTGAGAGAGAATGATTGTCGAAGATCATCCAACTGGCTTTCATGCCTAAAGCGAGACTTCAGCTCAGGGTCTCCTGCTTGGTGTCTTAATCACTAGACCAAACTGGATTTGTGTGTGTGTGTGTCTCTGTCTCTGTCTCTCTCCCCCTCTCTCTCTCTCTCTCTCTCTCTCTCTCTCTCTCTCTCTCTCTCTCTCTCACACACACACACACACACACACACACACACACACACACGGATTGGGAATCCAGTTAAGTGGTTGGGAAAGATAGAAGTCTGAATATGACAGCTGGTTAGCAAGTGGACTGAATAAATATGTCAGGTTCCAAACAGAAGGAAATAAAAGGAGACAAACCTGGATGGCTGCTACCTTAGTTTAATTGGCACTCACTGACAATCGCAGATGAAAATCTTGTTAGGGCTACTGCCCTGTGCTTCCCACCACCATTTATCCATTAGTTATCACCACCCACCCAATCACGCACGCTGCTCCCTCCCATGTGACCCGGAAGTTGGCTTATGTTTAATTCTTATTTACAACCAGCATCTAAACAGTTAATCCACTTGTTATTTCTGGCTGGCCATGATGATGTCATCCCCCAGCTATTCCCTCCCATCAATCCCATCAGTTCCTGGAATGCTCGACGAAGCAGATGCTGGGCTGAAATGAAGTTGTGCGTTCCTCCCCCCAAGAATGGCAGATCCATGCCGACAACGCGCTGGAGCTGACAAAATATGTGAAAAACGAGTCTGCAACGAAGAGGGGCAACTTCAACTTTGTAGCAATAGCACTTAGACTTATGTACCGCTTCACAGTGCCTTTACAGCCCTCTCTAAGCGGTTTACAGAGTAAGCATATTGCCCCCAATAATCTGGGTCCTCATTTTGCTGACCTCAGAAGGATGGAAGGCTAAGTCAACATTTTGATACTGTATTTGACACTTGATACTGTAAGTATCAAAAGTATTGAAGAAGAAAAAGGAGGAGAAGGAAGAGAAGAAGAAGAGGAGGAGATTTTGGAATAATCTATGTGTTGGAGCAAGTCCTACTGGGAATTCTAGGTATTGTTCAGCATCCCTTGGATGGGCAAAGCTAATCTATGATTTCACTACATTGCAGGCTTAAATAAAATGGCTTTTTTCAGGTAAAACCTCCAAGTGAATATTAGAAATATCAAGCTTTGAGTAAACACATGTAGAAAGGAAATCCATCTTGTTATCTGACTTCCTTTCTCCCCATCTTTTTAAAAAATATGGCTGACTCTGCAGTAAAGAAACACCCATCTCCAGCCCTATTTGCAACAAATGGCAATTAAAGCAATAAGACAGTGTACTGTATGCAAATTGCAGTATTTTTTAGAGTACGTGGAGTCCTCAGTTATTTTTCTCACAATTAGGGTTCAAGGGCTGTAATCTGATTTCCCCTGAAGTTGACAACAGTGTTTTTCAAAAGGATCTCAAGTTCTAGCATGAGTCAATCTGCTTATTTCCTTCCTAAGAAAAAGAGGCAACATTTATGACAATTCTTGCTTTATTGTGCTACAGATGACATAATGGAACAGTTTTCTGCTGATGTTGACTGTAAGATTGCTTCTTAAAAGAAAGTGGTTTTTTAGTTCAAGAGCCCTCTAGTTATGTTTGGTCAAGTTTTGTAATTCATAGGCTACAGCCACATTGGCTGGAAATTATGAGAACGATAGTTTACCACATTTGATTGAGCACCACATTTGAGAATGCTGTGCAAAAAAAAAATCTTTTGCTGCTTCTTGTGCTTTCATACATAACTCATATTACATAGATTTTCACTATGCACTTTAAAAACTGGACCAGTGTGTAGATTTGTCCATGACTCTTGTCCTTCTGGGGGATAAAAAATCCCTTCTGTGCATTTGCTTCAGGGAAAAGTAACACAGTTGTTCAATATTACTGGGTCACAAGATTTTTCAAATGACTGCTATGTCTGTTGAACACTAGAATCAATTGGATCACCTTTTTTAGAGTTTGGTATGAATCTCTTCCTGTCCCCATTCTGATCTAAAAACAATGCGGTTAGGAGCATGTATAATAATCAAGAAGTTGCTGATTCAAATCTTAGCTGTCACATGAAGAACCTGAGAGGCTTCTTGTAAATCAGAATCTTGGCTTTTGTTAATTGAAATCATTGTGATATGGGGGGGGGGGGTGTTAACTACCATTCAATAATGGCTTCTGGTGACTGGGGTTCACCTATTGCAGTAACTAATGCGGTTTCCTCAACTTTAGAGCAATATCTTATGGCTTACTTCATGACTCATCCTTAAACATAATGTTGCTTAATGTAATCTGTGAGACTCAAATGCTGGGAATGATTATTGATGTTTCAGGGTTTGCTTTCAGAAATATCTGCCTGGCTGTTTGGACATTGGCCCAGAACAAGATCTGATGTGCGCTAGCTAGGCCACTTAACTGTGATTTAAAGAATAATGGTAGTTTGAGTTCACATATATTGCAATTCCCTAACCTCTGGTTGTATTACACTGATTAGGTCTCAACATACTAAGCCAAAATTTAACAAACCCCATTAACGTTTAACTGCAGGTATGAACTCAGCCACAGCATAAAATGCTCTGAATTTTAAGGATTCTTTCCATTGTTCGGGTAGTATTTATCTTTCTTTCTCCTCTGTCCTAAAAAATCATTTTCTGTGGACATTCAGAGACTGACGTTGAACCGGACTGAAAACAGAATTGTGGGATTTATTCCCTAAAGCGCAGAGCATGACAGCCTGCTCAAACTTTTCTTCTCTTATATTGCAGTATATATGATCAAACTGGGAACCTTGGAGCAAGAGAACACCGCTGACGTGGAGTGGCGCTGGCATCCTTATACCCACACAGCCAAGAAGAGAAAATTCCTCAGTGTTGAGTAGCAGTGCCTCAAAACTGCCACTTTCTCATCAAAGAAACAGACTGTATTTTGGACCTTACATGAACTGGATTTTTCAAGCTTGCTCCCATAAATACATTTTTTTCCCTTTCTGCCTGTTCTAAGAGTGATCATCTTTTTGGTTCATGTCCAAATTTGGTTCCCACCCATTCCAGGACTTCCCCATTCTGACATGGAACTCGTGATGCTTGTCCAGCAGAAAAGGGGCTTTTGCACTTCCCTGTTCTGATTGGGTTGGCCTTCCTGGTTAACTTGTGTAAATTTTTATTTAGCAGAAACGTACTGGGTAACATTGGAGCTGGCTGTCCAGTTCTGAAAAATGTCTATGGGGAACTGATTTTGAAAGCTACATTAGCAGCAAAGAAGACAGTCAAATAGCAGTTGTTAAGACTCACAATGATGGAGGACAGACACGTTCACTGTAATTTACCATAGCATTACGTGACTCTAGTGCTTTCTCAGCCCTCCAATTGGTTTTTATTACTTCGTGCCTGCAATTTTTCTACCACAACTTCTTCCCTCTTTTGGTGTCTATGGTAGTAAGGTTACCTACACATATAAATAGGACTAATAAAGAGATTACAGAATGGGACAGGAGACTTTCCTCACCTGGTCTGTTATTTTTTGCTTTGCTAGATGTGTCCGTTGCGTTCACCCCAAATGTCTGGGTTGTAATTCACTAAAATGCACTTAATTAACTAATCCACACTGGCTAGGTTTACAACAGACTGCAGCACCATCACTTAACATTATCAGGTTATCAGAGTTACATTGGAAGCTCTGTTGAAGAGGAGCATGTGGGAGAGTGAATTAGAGATTCCTTTCCAAATAGTGTAGTTATCTCTCCATACGGATCATGAAAAATATGTTCTGAAGACTGAATTAGCCAAACCTATTCCTGATGCAATTATTTGGAAGTGTGTAATTGTACGAGAGGCACTCTTTCTTTGGCACCAAACTTTTATAACTTTTGAACAATCATTTTCTCTTAGCTCTGGTTTCTTTTTTTTCTATGCTTTCCATTAGAAAATGAGACCATCCAAATATTGAGCCGACTTAGGCTCATGCACTCTGTATAAGTCAAAACCATCAAACCACATGAATGCTCAAACACAATAGGTAGCATCCAATAAGGCTTATCCTTACTTCAGTGGCTGCAACTTAAGGAGAACATTACATTAATAGCCATACATTTTGTTTAATTGGCTAACTGTTCTGGATTTCCCTGGCATGATTATATCACGTATTGAGTCTAAAATCATCATTGCTGAAAATTTCCAAAGCCAGCCACACTCTTGGCTCCCACCAACAAGATCTGGTAAAGAAAAGTTCATGTCAAAGTAAGTTGTTCTAACTGGAGGATTCGGTCTTAGAAATGTCCTGAGCTTTAGTGCTCATAGTAGCTGTCCTCTTCGTGGTCAGAAAAACTTGTTTTTGCGTAATTGCTCCTTATGAAGGAGGTGAGCACCTAGTATTTAGTGCTCCTCTTTGGCAGAAGCAGCAGGCACCTTCTTTCCTCCCTGCTGTTAAAGAGTGTCCTTCTCAGAAGCACAGCTTATACTCTGCTCCACTCAGCAGGAGGGTCTCTTGGTCCTTTTGGCTTCCCGATCCGGATGTTAAATCCTATGGGAGAATAAGAAAGGTGTTAGACACCTTACTGAGAGCTTTGGTTGTTTTTGTCAAGGATTTTGCCCGCCTAACCTTTTCAAATTCAAATTCAAACCTTTATTGTCAGAGTACAACATGTGTATAGTGAGATAGGTTGAGCCTCCCTTCATGCACCCCCCCCAACACAATATAACTCACGGTGAAAGACAAAAAGAAAATCCCTAGCCCAGTGAATCCTACTAACAAACACTCAGTCCTATTGCATGTCACGCCTTACATTTTTCCTCACATAGCTCAGCCTAAGGTACACAGTGCATGCCATTTGATTTTTTATTTTTTTTTATTAGAGATAAACAAAGACAGACATACATACAATACATGACGTAAACAAACTATACATTAAAATCAAGTCTTGCAACTTGAACTTTAAGAAAAAAGAATTTTTTTTCAGTATTTTATATTTCTATATCTATCTATCTACTTCCTTCATTATATAACGATATTTTAAGGTTATTTCTTAATTTTAGTTTCCTTTTGTTGGTATTCCCTTCCTGTCCTATTTGATCGTTTGTTGCTTTGTTTTCCTTTTCTCTAGCTAATCGTACCATCGTTGCCAGACTAGATAGTACTCTGTGTCTTCTTTATCCTGTATTTCTTCGGTAAGCCTGTCCATCTCTGCACATTCCATTACTTTTTGTATTATTTTGTCCTCTGGTGGCGTCTCCTCTGGTTTCCACATTTGTGCGAACATGATTCTTGCGGCTGTCAGAATATGGATTATCAAGTATTGTATCTCCTTTTCATAGTGGTTCGTTAGTATTCCTAATAAGTATGTTTCTGGTCTTAATGGCACTCTCTGGGTGGTGATTTCTTCCAACTGTTTTTGAATCATTTTCCAAAAATTTTTCGCCTTTTGGCATGACCACCACATGTGGTAAAAAGTCCCTCTATGTGATCTACATTTCCAACAATCCTGTGTGGTGTTAGGGAACATCTTTGCCAGACGTGCAGGGGGAAGGTGCCATCTGTAGAACATTTTGTACGTATTTTCCTTGTAGGGTACAGACATCAGTTTGGTATTTACTTTCCGTATTTTTTCCCATTTATCTATTTCAATATTATATCCGAAATTTTTCACCCACGTAATCACATTCTCTTTTACCACTTCTTCCTCTAATTTGTATTTTAGTAAATAATTATAAATTTTGGTTATTAATTTGTCATCTGATCCCAATAGAATTTTGTCCAATTCATTCTGTTCTTTTTGGATTCCAAATTTTTTCATATCCATTTTGTATCTTGATTTTATTTGTAAATACGGCCACCAATCAATGTTTGTACCCTGTGCTTTCAGCTCCTCTCTTGTCTTCAGTTCTTCTTCATTATTCAACAATTCATTGTATGTCCTCATTTTATCTATGTCCATTGCGTTTGGATAAATTTGGGCCTCCATGGTTGAGATCCACCTTGGGACTTTGTCGTAATGATTTCTCCTTATTTCTGTCCAAGTTTTTGCAAGTGCTTCTCTGATAAAGTGTCTTTTGAAATGTTCATGTTGTCTGAATTTCTCCTCCCATAAGCACGCATACCATCCTTTTAACAGGTCGAATCCCTCTAATGCTAACGTACGTTTATTTTTTAATGTTATCCAATCTTTTATCCAAGTAAGTGATGCTGCATTGTAATAAATTTGCCAGTCCGGTAACCCTAGGCCACCCCTCTCTCTAGTGTCTTGAAGGTGTTTCAGTTTGATTCTTGCCCTTTTTCCTTGCCAGATGTATTTTGATATCATTTTATCAAGGTCTTTAAAGTATGATTTTCCTGGGTTTATTGATATTACTTGAAAGAGATACAATATTTTCAGCAGAATACTCATTTTGATGGAGGCAATTTTACCTAATAACGATAATAGTAGTTTATTCCATATATCTAGATCCTTGTGAATTTGTTTGGTCAATTTATTATAGTTGTCTTCTTTGAGTATTGATACCTTGTTGGTAAGCCAAATTCCTAAGTATTTTATTTTTGTTGTTGTCTGTATTTCTAATATGTCTTCCAATTCTTTCTCCTGGGGTTTTGTCGAATTTTTTGTTAGTAGTTTTGTTTTATTAATTTTCAATCCTGCTACTTTTCCGTATTGTTCAATTGTCTTTAATAATTTCATTCCCAATTGCTTTGGTCGTTCTAGGATAAATACCACATCATCAGCGAATGCCTATAATTTATATTCCTGGTTTTTTACTTTTAATCCTTTTATTTCTTTGTCTTTTCTAATTTCATTCAATAATACTTCTAATGCTAGTATGAATAGTAGGGGGGATAAGGGACAACCCTGTCTCACCCCTTTAGATATTTGAAATTGATCCGTTGTTTCACCATTTATCCATATTCTCGCCGTTTGGTTGGAGTATATTGTTTTGATCATATTTAAAAATTTGTCTCCTGCTCCCATTTTTTCTAATTGTAATGTTAAGAATGTCCAATTAAGATTGTCGAACGCCTTTTGAGCATCAAGGAAAAGTAATGCCATTTGTTCGTCCGGTTTCTGCTCATAATATTCGAGGGTATTGATTATCGTTCTTGTGTTGTTTTTAATTTGTCTTTTGGGGATAAATCCATTTTGGTCTGGATGAATATAGTCAGCAATAATATTTTTCATTCTCTGCGAGATAATTGAGGTGAATAATTTATAGTCCACATTCAGAAGTGATATAGGTCTGTAATTTTTTATTTGAGTGAGGTCCGAATCTTCTTTTGGTATTAATGTAATAGTTGTCTCTGTCCATGATTGTGGGATTTCGGCTTCTGAGAGTGCTTCATTGAAGACCTGTAGTAGGATATTGTCCATTGAGTGATGTCCAATTTTATAAAATTCCGATGGTATACCATCCGGGCCTGGAGTCTTCTTGTTGTTCTGTTGTTTTCTTACCTCTGCTAATTCAAACATCGAGATTGGTCTATTCAGTGATTCTCTTTGAGTTTTGTTTATTTCTTGGATATTGGTTTTACTTAAATAATCTTTAATTTCTTCTGCTTGGATTTCTTTCTGTGCGTATAGGTTCTGGTAAAAATTCTTTGCAATTCTTTTTTTCCCCTCATTCCTATGTTGTATTTGTCCTTGTTCATCCTGTAGTTGATATATTGTTTCCTTTTTTAATTTATAGGCTAGCCAACGTCCTGTTTTGTTTGCATATTCAAATTGGTTTTGTTTGGTCATTTTGATTTTTCTCGCTATTTCTGTTGTTGTTATTAAATTTATTTTATGTTTAGTAAGGTTTATTTTTTCTTTGATCGTTTTCCTATGTGGTTCTTTCTGTAATTCCTCTTCATATTTTCCAAGTTCTGTCAGTAAATTATCTTTCTTTTGCTGTTTGTCTCTGTTTTTCTTCGCTTTATATGAAATTGTTAATCCTCTTATGTAGGCTTTGGTAGTGTCCCATAGAATTTGCAATGATGTTTGTTCTCTTTTATTTATTTGAAAAAATATATCCATCTCCTTCTTAATCATTTCTATGTATTCCTTTTCTTTGATAATCTCTCTGTCCATCATCCATCTTTTTTGTTTTAGTTGGCCTTTCCAAACTACTATTATTGGGTTATGGTCTGCCCAAACATTCGGTGTAATTTCAATTTCTTTTATGTCTTTCCTTAACTCTGTTGTCATCTAGGCCATGGCAATCCTAGACCAGGATTTGTGCAAGTTTGAGTAGAATGTGTATTGTTTCTTGGTTTTGTTCAGTTCTCTCCATACGTCCTGCAGCTGTAGTTCTTGGGCCATATCTTTGAAGGTATCTGGGAGTGTCTTTTTCCTCAATTTATTCTTTTAGGTACTTTGATAATCATTTTCTATATCTACGATCGCATTGTAGTCTCCTACCATACATATGTGTTCTTAGTCCAATTCTTTAATTACATTATGTATTTTTTTAAAATATTCTTTTTGGTTTCCGTTCGGTGCGTAAATTGATATTAGTAATATGTTTTTGGTTTCCATCTTAATATTGATCATCAATATCTTGCCTTCTCCGTCTATATAAATTTGTTTTGCTTGTATATGATTTTTGATATATACTGCGATACCTCTTTTTTTTTGTTCTGTTAATGAAGTGAATAGTGTTCCTAATCTTCTATTTTCTAATAACTGTTGGTGTTGCCTTTTGATATGCACTTCTTGTAGATTTATGATATCCATAATTAATTTTTGTAATTTTTTTAATGTGTGTGTTCTTTTAGTTGGTAAATTTAGTCCATTTATGTTGATTGAAATCAACTTTATTTCTTGTCCCATTTTCCTTACTTATCTGTTTGTTATCCTAAGTCTTTCTGTGTTCCTTGTTATCATTTGTGTTTTCCCCCTGGCTCCTTCTTGCTCCATTTTTTCCCTTTCGGTTCATTTCTTTTCTTCTTCTCTTTCCTCTTCCTCTGTATGATGTTCTTGATTTTTGTTTTCTGGGTCCTGTCTAATTTCCTGCTCTTCTTCCAATATGAAATGATGATCAAAGAAATCCTGCGCTTTCTCTAGAGTATCAATTTTATATTTCTTATCTTCCCAGGATACTAGGATTCCTTCTGGCACCAGCCAACGAAACATTATTTTGTGTTTGTTCAATTGTGTTGTTAGGAAGCTATAATTCTTCCTTTGTTCTCTTATTCGTCTTGGAATCTGTTTTAGGGTTATTATTTCCTTCCCCTTGTAATTAATTGCTTCTTCTCTCATTACTTTGTAAATCTCTTCCTTCACTGTTTTATGGGCAAATCTGATATGGATCTCCTTGGGTAATTTGTTCCCGCGGGCGTAGTTCATATGAACTCTGTATATTTCATCAATTTCCCTATTAATTTCGTCTTTCCCCTTCTGAGTGGCTTCCGCTAATATTCCGGTCATCAGATCTCTCACGTCCTCTTCTCTGGTTTCTGCGATGTTTTGGAACCATAAGAAGAAAGATGCTTTCTCCATTTCTAAATAGGTAATCGAATCTTCCAATTCTCTATTTAATACTGTTTGATTTTGTTCCATATTATCAATCTTTTTCTCTGTTTGGTCCATTTTTACTTCTATATTCTGAATCCGTTGTTCATTTTTTACGATGTTTTGTTGAATTTTTTCAATCTTATCGTCCATTTTTTTTATGTTGTCATTTATTTCTCCTACATCTAATTTCAATTCTTCGTGGTTCCTTCTCGTTTCCTCATGATTGTTTGCTATCGATTCTTGTGTCTTATTCATCCCCTCCTGGATCATGGCTAAGACTGACTGGATGTTTTGTATATTAAATGTAGTGGAGGCTTTTTCTTTATCTGAGGATAGCATTGTGTCAATTGTTTTTTGTTGTGCTGGTGAGGAAATTGTGGCTATCTGATTTGATATTAATTTTTTTCCCTGTCTTGGTTATTGTTGATGGGGCTGTTGTTGTCATCTTTAATTTTTGCTGTACTATTTCCCAAATTCTCATACACTATGTTGATTGAGTGAAGGAGTCAGTATGTGAAAAGTCTTGTCTAGCTACAATGAATGGCGGAATCTACAATGAATGGCAGAGAGAGACTTTCACTTTACAATTAGAGACGGCAGCGAGGTGAATCACAGACAAGAGACACTGTAACCAGATACAAGATACTAAAAGGACACATTGAATCCCGTTTGTAAAAAGACACAAAGGAGACTTTTCTTTTTTCTTTCTGAAGAATCGGACTTCAAACAAATCTCTTTAAAACTGTTAAAATTGGAGTGATAAAAGACGGATTGAAGAACGAAGAAAGGAAGATCACAAAAGTAAAATCCAGCTGGTTAAGTGTGATATAGTGGATAAGATTAAACTATTATATATTTAATAATATACCAATAATATACCAAATTAGTGACTGTTATTTACTTTATATATTTAAGCATAGAATATAATCAATTGAATTATATATATTCATAAATAATTCTAGATATTGAACGATAGATACAATAATAGTAACAAGTGTCATATCTGTCTAGATAGTTAACTATAGACCTTAAATTTAGACACTGAGACTGCTTAACCATTAGAGTTATTATAGTATATATTTAGGTGGTTCAATATTGCCTTTTTTCCCCTACTTTATCCCCTTTATTGGAAGTAATTTGATAGATTGCTATAGAGATATACTGATTAATTGAAACTGTTTAGATTAGAATTATATATATTTATTATATAGATATTGTTTAGAAATAGTAACTCTTATAGTAACTTTAAGAAATTGTAAAATAAGCTAATTAACGGTTCTAGATTGCATATAAAAATCATTGATAATTAACTGCTTAGAATAGAAGTGTGATTTACTAATCTTATTACCCGATATATAAATATTATATTGAATAGAGACAAGAATAGAGTAATGAATTGTTGAACTATTGTATTTTCCCCCTACTCCTCAACTGACTTACCTAACCCGTATATAACAATATTTTTAAGTGAAATTATTAGAAATTTACAAATTAACTACTATAGAACAAAAAAGTAAGAAAATAGACAAGACTTTTCACAGTGCATGCCATTTGATTTTAATTTTAATTTTATCAGTATGTTGCGGAAAACACAAGACACAAGTCCTGTGCAGTACATGGAGGGACATTCGTACAGCACTTGTCATCGTCTTATTAAAGCAGCTGTCTCTTTCCTAGAATTGCAAGCCAGCAATGCAGGAAAAGAAAACAACTTTTTAAAGGGGTTACTGAAAGTGCTGTGTGAATGTATGCACCAAAATCCCTCCCCCTTTAAATCCAAAGGACTGAACAGCCCAAGTAAATACTGACAGAAGTCTTTGCCCTCTTTCAAATTTTCTGAATAGTTGTACCTCTTTGTTATTGAATGTGAGAACGTCACATTAGTACTATTGATATATAGGGGGACTCTGAGTGAACAAGGAGCACTAGTTTAATGTTTTATTTCTCCATAAATGAAGTCATCCAACATGCAATGTTCCACTGTGAAAAACTGACATATACAGTAACTAGCACCACTTTTAGCTATAGTGACCACAGCGAAATGCTTCCTTTAACTGGTAACTGTTCTCTGGCATCACTGTACTGGAATTTTGGGGCATGCTTCTATGGTGAACTATTTCTGCTAAATAACGGGTTTTAGTATAAACTACTTGATTTAGGTCATTCCACATTTACATGGGGAGTAAGTCCTGTAGAATTCTTTGATACAGTGTAGAAGTGATGGAAGTGTTAAGGTCCTGAGAAAACACAGTATTCCCAAACTATGATACTACCAGCTCTCTGCTGGACAATTGGTATGATATTTTTATTGCGCATTGTGGTGTTTTGTTTCTATCAGATGTAATGAGGACCATGCAGCCTGAAAAGTTGTGCTGTTGGCTCATCTTGCCTAGAACATTCCTTCAGAAATCTGAAGGATCAAACTACAGTGGTTTTTGGGCAAACTTGAGACAAGTATCAATGTTTTTATTAGTAAGCAATGGCTTCTTCCTCACTACTTTCCCAAGAATCTCATTTTTATCCAGTGCTTTTCTGGTGGTAGAGTTATGAAACACTGACTTTAATAGAAGTGAGAGGGGCCTGCAGATCCCTGGCTATTGTTTTGGGATTCTCTGCCACTTCCTGGACAACTTTATGTGGTGCTTTTGGAGTGGTTTTGGTTTCTTAAGTCATTCTCAAAAAGATTCTGGATTGTCTTAATCTTTTCCACATTAAGACTGAATTACTCAAGCTCCAGAAATGGCTATGTGAGTTTTTCCAGATTCATAACATCAATGATGTATTTACGCATGACCTTAGAAATTTCTTTTGAATGGGTGCATTCTGAGGATCTGTGTGGTGCCTCTTAGGATCTGGGTGGTGAGAATTTCATTGTAATGAGGGAAGCTCATGCTTGTGAAATTTACATATGGCAAGACTGGTCCAAAGCAGTTCTGTTTAAGGAGATACCTCCATAATTAACCCTCGCTGTTCCTTCAAATGCTGGCTGGGGAATTCTAAGAGATAAATTCTTAAACTTGCAAAGTTTGAAAAACACTGACATAGCACAAAACAGCATGGCTGACTCACTTTAGAAATAAATGAAACATGGAGAAGGATTAGTGTTTATTTGCTCAGTCTCCTTTGATTTATCAGTAGGATCCACATGACGCACTGATCAAATTCAGTGACAAAGGGGCAAGAAGTCAAGAAAGCTGAAGTTGGGAGGAGCAAATGCTTTTTTTGGGAATTGCAGCTCTTCTTGGTCACACCTTAAACCAAATGCAGCCACGAAGGGTAACCACGTAACCACATAGGAACCTTGGTGGTGCAGTGGACTAAAGTGCTGTTAAAGTAGCACTTAATTAAAAAAATTTTTAATATTTTTTTTTACTTTACTTTTACTTTTATTTGATTTATATACCTCCCTACTCCCGAAGGACTCAGGGCGGTGAACAGCCAACAATAAAATACATAGCATACAAAATTTAAAAGCCGAAATAAAACCGAATTAAATAGTTTGGCACAAACAGATTAAAACCTCAGTCAATTTAAAACAAATTTAAACTTGAAGTATTAAAATATTAAAAATATTAAGATATTAAAATTTTAAAAGAGGGAGAAAATTATGTCAGGCCCGCCTGGTGAAATAAAAAAGTCTTAAGAGCGCGGCGGAAGGTACGCGGATCCAGGATCCTCCGTATCTCAGAGGGGAGCTCGTTCCAGATAGTAGGTGCCCCCACAGAGAAGGCTCTCCTCCTGGGGGCTGCCAGTCGACATTGTTTGGCCAATGGCACCCGGAGGAGCCCCTCTCTATGGGAGCGTACCGGCCGGTGGGAGGCTATTGGTGGTAGTAGGTGGTCCTGCAAGTACCCAGGTCCTAAGCCATGGAGCGCTTTAAAGGTGGTAACCAAAACCTTGAAGCGCACCCGGAAGACCACCAGGAGCCAGTGCAGCTCACGCAGGAGGGGTGTCACATGGGAGCGCCATGTCGCTCCCATTACCACCTGCGCGGCCGCACTCTGCGCCAGTTGGAGCCTCCGGGTGCTCCTCAAGGGGAGCCCCATGTAGAGAGCATTACAATAATCCAGGCGGGAGGTGACGAGGACATGAGTGACCATGCGTAAGGAGTCCCGATCCAGAAAGGGACGCAACTGGCAAATCAGGCGGACCTGATGAAAAATCCTCCCGGTCACGGCCGTCAAGTGCTCTTCTAAAGACAGCTGTGAATCCAGGAGGACGCCCAAGTTGCACACCCTCTCCGTGGGGGCCAGTGATTCGCCCCTGATAGTGATGGCACCAACTGACTATATCAGGATGTCGGAAACCACAGCCACTCGGTCTTGGATGGGTTGAGCCTGAGCCTATTCCTCCCCATCCAGATCCGCACGGCCTCCAGGCACCGGGACATCACTTCAAGGGCATCGTTGGGGTGGTCTGGGGTGGAGATGTACAGCTGGGTGTCATCAGCGTACTGGTGATATCTCACCCCAAAACCACGGATGATCTCGCCCAGCGGCTTCACATAAATGTTGAACAGGAGGGGTAAGAGGACTGACCCTTGCGGCACCCCACATATGAGGGGCCTTGGGGTCGACCTCTGCCCCCCTGTCAACACAGACTGCAACCAGTCAGAGAGAAAGGAGAACTACTGCAACACAGCGCCTCCCACCCCTAACTCTTCCAACCAGTGCAGCATGATACCATGGTTGATGGTATCAAAAGCCGCTGAGAGATCTAACAGGACCAAGACAAAGGAGCACCCCCTGTCCCAAGCCCTCCAGAGATCATCAACCAACGCAACCAATGCCGTTTCCGTGCTGTACCCGGGCCTGAAGCCCGACTGGAACGGATCCAGATACGTCATTTCATCCAGGTGCTGGGGGAGCTGTTGCGCAACCACACTCTCAACAACCTTCGCCACAAAGCGAAGGTTGGAGACCGGACGATAATTTACCAACATTGCCAGGTCCAGGGAAGGCTTCTTGAGGAGATGCCTCACCACCACCTCTTTCAAGGCGGCGGGAAAGTCACCCTCACCCAACGAAGCATTTATAATCCTCTGGAGCCAGCCTCGTGTCACCTCCCGGAAAGCCAGCACTAACCAGAAAGGACACGGGTCCAATAAACAAGTGGTCGCATTCAGTCTGCCCAGAATCCTGTCCACGTCCTCAGGGGTCACAGGATCAAACTCATCCCAGATAACATTCTCAAGACCTGCCCCAGTCCCTCCCCCTGAGACTACCCAGTCGGAGTCCAGATCGTCCCGAATCTGAGTGATTTTGTCATGCAGATACTGGACAAAATCCTCGGTTCTACCCTCCAAGGGGTCCTCCCGCGCTTCCTGGTGGAGCAGGGAGCAGGTCACCCTAAAGAGGGCAGCCAGGCGGCTATCTGATGACGCAATAAGAGCAGCAAAATAATTACATTTCGCTGCTTTTATCACCACTAAGTAATTCCTAATATGGGATCTTACTAGTGTCCGGTCAGATTCAGAAAGACTGGCCCTCCAACTACTCTCTAGGCGTCTTTTCCGGCGCTTCAACTCCCTCAGCTCCTCGGAGAACCAAGGAGCCAATTGAGATCGGCGCTAGGTCAGAGGCTGCAAAGGCACGACCCGATCCAGAGCTCCAGTGGCCGCCCTATCCCAAGCAGCCACTAGGCCTCCAGTCAAGGCGTGTGCCAGAGCCTCAGGAAATGGCCCAAGCTCCATCTGGAACCTATCAGGTTCCATCAGGCGCCTGGGGCGGAACCATCTTACTGGCTCCGCCTCCCTGCGGCGGGGTGCAGCGGTTCGAAGGTCGAGACAAAGGAGAGAGTGATCTGACCATGACAAGGGCTCGGTAACTATATCCCCTATCTCAAGATCACTCAACCACTGTCCAGAGACAAAAACCAGATCCAGCGTGTTTCCCCCCATGTGGGTAGGGCCATGAATTAACTGGGTCAGGTCCATAGCTGTCATGGAAGCCATGAACTCCCGAGCCACCTCAGACGTCTCACCCACGGATGGCAAGTTGAAATCCCCCATGACCATGAGCCAGGGGGTATCAACTACCACCGTGGCGATGATGTTGAGCAGCTTGGGCAGGGCTGTTGCCACGTGGCAGGGAGCCAGGTACGTGATCAGCAAATCCATCTGAACCCCTTATTTATATTTATATGCTGCCCTTCTCCGGAGACTCAGGGCAGCTTACAATGCATTAAGCAATAGCCTTCATACTTTTGTATATTTTATACAAAGTCAGCTTATTGCCCCCACAAACTGGTCCTCATTTTACCCACCTTAGAAAGGATGGAAGGCTGAGTCGACCTTGAGCCTGGTGAGAATTGAACTCGCAGTAATTGCAGGCAGATGGATGTTAAATGCTGCCTTAGTAGGAGGCATTAGCCTCCTACGCCACTCAGGCTCCTTAGCTGCCAGCTGCCTGCGATTACTGCGAGTTCAAATCTTACCAGGCTCAAAGTTGACTCTGCCTTCCATCCTTCCGAGGTAGGTAAAATGAGGACCCGGATTGTGGGGGAAATAAGCTGACTTTGTATAAAAAAGAACACTGCTTAGGGGGGCCCGAAAGCCCTACTAAGCAGGTATATACAATAAATAAATAAATAAATAACCCCAGGGGACAAAAATTAGTTGTTCTAAGAGATTGTCAACCTGTGCCCTAGCAATACTTTCACATGCTCCAAATTACATCTAGGTGCTGCACAGCCATCTTAGATACAGAATTTGGAACACAAACAATCTCTCCTCTCTCTCTCTCTCTCTCTCTCTTTGGTCCTATACTGAAGCATCCTTGACATTTCTTAAATTCAGTTAAGGACAGCTAAAAACAAATGGGTACTTGAGTTGCTAAATCAAGATAATTCAAATGGACATAAAATTACTAGAATTTCCTACTATTCTAAATGTTAATTTAGTAAACAAAAGCTATTCATAAAGTAGAGGTTTTTTACGGTTATTTTGGGGAGTGAAATGACACCTGAGTTACACTTTGTGAGACAATGAATATGAGCTAATTGGATAGCTGTGCAGTTTGTTAGCTGCTCTGAAGGAACCAGCAGCATGAATAGTGAAAAATAAGTGCTTATTAATTGTCTTACCCAGCCAAGCGGACATTTCACTAATTAAAGCTGCTGCTGTTTGCTGAGACATGACAATATTTTCTCCTTTAGCAGCAAAAACATAACTGATGTAAAAAGCTCACTGTTGATGCTGAAAATTGCTGTTTAATTGACTCAAGATTTAGTTACAATTAAAAACTGCATGTATTCAGTTTCAAATACCGAAAAATTCTCCCCATCCTAAAGTATCATACCTTCATCAACTGGAATGTTAGCATCACAATGACCTAAAGATCTCCTTACTCACCCATGGCAGAAGACCCTGCAATATTTGGGCAAGTCCTGAGTGGGGTGTCGGCCACATCCTCATAGGTTTGCACAGGGACAGTCCGAGACGATGATGATACTGTTCAGGGACAAAAGTAACTTTCTGACATTTGCCAATCTAGTGCAAGAAAGAGTTAAGCAAATATTTTGCCAGAGCTAAGAGAGCCTCACTTCCAAACCTGATTCAAGAGTGTCATCTCCTTTAAAAGGGGGTGCTAAAAAAAGGAAGGGAAACACTGTTTCCATTTAAAGTCTTTTGGTACCCAGATGCCTTGGCCAAATCTAAAATAGTTAAAAATGAAGCAGTGCAACTGGCTGTGGGTTATATTAGCTGCATCAAATTTGTACTCCAACTGTTTCAAAACAAAACGTTTTGCACACTCCTATTTTAAGGTCATCGAGAGAACCTGGCATTATTGGGAGATTTAAAGCTGTCCAGTTTTAAAGTGATACACAAATGTGATAATACAGGTAGTCCTCGACTTAACAACAATTCATTTAGTGACTGTTTAAAGTTACAACGGTAATGAAAAAAGTGACTTAGGACCATTTTTCAGACTTACGACTGTTGCAGCATCCCCATGGTCATGTGGTTTACAATCAGATGCTTAACAACCAGCTCACATTTACGACGGTTGCAGTACCCTGGGGTCACATGTTCATCATTTGCAACTTTCTGATCAGCAAAGTCAATGGGGAAGCCAGATTCACTTAACAACCTTGTTACTAATTTAACAACTACAGGGATTCCCTTAACAAATGTGGCAAGAATAGTTGTAAAATGGGGCAAAACTAAACAAATGTCTCACTTTGCAACATAAATTTTGGGCTCAATTGTGGTTGTAAGTTGAGGACTACCTCTACAAGGACAGCCTAGTTCTACTGAACAGTTGTGAAGAGTAAGAACTTTCTGATGCCTCAGTAGAGATCATTCATGTAGATCAGGGGTGAAATGCTCCCGGTTCGGACCGGATTACCCGATCTGGTAGTGATGGAGGTAGAGAACCGGTAGCAAAAATCCCTGCCCCCCCTTGCCCAGCTGAGTCGCACAATCATCAGAGGCTTTTTTTTTATTTTTAAAAGCATTTTTCTACAACCTCTTTGGCCTTTTAAAAGTAAAAAATGCTTTTAAAAGTTAAAAAAAAAAGCCTCTGATGATCGCGTGGCTCATCTGGGATCACCAGAGGCTTTTAAAAGCATTTTTTCTACCACCTCTTCAGTCGAAGAGGTGGTAGAAAAAATGGTTTTAAAAGAAAAAAAAGCCTCTGGCGATCAGGCAAGTCAGCTGGGATCATCAGAAGCTTTAAAAAAAAAAAGAAAGCCTCTGCCAATCAGGCAACTCAGCTGGGATCGTCAGAGGCTTTTAAAAGCTTTTTTTTTTACAACCTCTTCAGTCGAAGAGGTTGTAGAAAAAATACTTTTAAGTTAAAAAAAAAAAGTTGACCATGCCCACTCAGTCATATTACCCCACCCACCCACCAAGCCACGCCCACAGAACCGGTAGTAACAAATTTTACATTTCACCACTGATGTAGATGGGTACTATATATTAAAGGGGGATAACCTATGGCTTTGAGATGTTGATTTACAACTTGCAACATGGCAAAGGAGTGCGAGAGTTGGCTCAGCAATACCTGAAAGACCACATCTTTGAATCTTCCCCATTTTGTAATCACAGCAAAGGCCACCTCTGTTACTGAAGTGAGTTACCAGTAAAGGAGAATAGTTGTAGCTCAGGGTTGAAATGAGGGACCCTTGGTGCTCCTTGAGCTTGGTTGTTTTCTTGCAGACGTTTCATTACCCAAACTAGATAACAATGTCATGCACTAATGGATAATGAAACATCTACACACACACAACCAAGCTCAGAGAGCACCAAGGATGCCTGAAGTGAGTTAGTTGGAAAAGATATATACTATAAAGAGTCTGTTTGGTGTGGCAGTTAAGGGATTGGGATAGAAACTAGAAGAGTGTGAGTTCTAGTTCCACCTTAGGCAAAATGCTAGCTGGGTAACTTTGGGCTAGTTACTCACTCTCAGACCAACCAACCCACCTCACAGAGTTATTGTGAGGAAAACAGGAGGAGGAAGGAGTATTAGGTAAGTCCACAGCTTTGAGTAATTTATCAAGTAATAAAGGGGTGACACTGAGCTTCTCCTATATAAATTTGATAAATGAATATACTTTTTTGAGCTGGAGACTATGGTTCTCTCTTTATAGTTTCCTTTGGCAACATCCCTAAGTTGGCTTGTTGTTGCTCATTTCCAGATAGAAGGTGAATCCTATATAAGCCCATTTGTTCTTACCTTTCTTTCCAGACGAGGCGATAAAAGCCTAAGAAGCAGAAGGTGAAAAAAATAAAATTGAATAAAAAGAACTTTTCATTTTGTCCCAAGAAAAAGTGAGTCCTACAATATCTGTGAATTACAAAGCTGAAGCTCGTTCAGTCATATCCAGTATTCTGCATGTTCTTCAAACATCCCTGTTACCTACAAAGCAGTTGTGTTTACACAGCTTGCTGGTCTGGTCACTAGCTTCGCTCACAAAACATGCTAAATTCTCATTAGGGGTTTGTACAAATTAAGACTCTTGTTGAGTTTATGGTTCAGTGCATTGTGCAAACCTAGGAAGTGGATTAATTTAGTAACAAGTTGCACATGATGTGTATGTCAACAACAGATAACACGATACTCAAGAGGAAAGAGAAATCTACTTTCATTTCTTTGGCTCAATGTGAATTAGGCCAAAGTTGAGCATGAATTTGCCTTGGTCACTGCCCACTTGTTTCAAAAGGTTGGTTAGGAGTCATACCACATGAACACTGCCTAGCTATATCAACATTCTAGATTTCTGGAGCAATAATCATTACTCGCAAGAGGATGATGAAAAATTCCCCTTTTTCATAAGAAAAGAACTACTGTATCTTTTCCAGGCAGTATATAAATAAATATTCACTGAAAAGCAGAAATAGATCATCCTTACAAAATAGGCAGAATAATGACTACTCAACTTCTAGAAGGGCTAAAGGTGAGTTCTTTTAAAAACTCATAAATGGGATTTGTATTATTATGGCATCTATGGGTAGGGCTTGGGAAACAAAGAGAAAAGATCAGTCTACTTACTGGGGGCATCAGATTCCTGAGAAGAGTTTTCCCAAGTCCATTTGTATGAGATGGAGGGGAGGTGACTCCAGAATTGGATTCTCCTGAAGAAGAGAGATTGGGGTTGGGGGGTGGGGGGTATTTTTATTCAGATTATAAAAATAAAGAACTCAGAAAACCCCAATCTAAGATTTAATCTAAATCATTCAATAATCTAAATAATCTAAATGATTCAATCTAAATAATCTAAATAATTCAATCTAAAACCCCAAGATTTCCATCTCTTTAATTCCAGTTTGTCAAAAAAACCTTGCAGTTACACTGAGGTCTTAATAAGCCATGAGATCTTTTCATAATTTATTATTTCATAATTTCAAAGTTATGGCCATTTCATAATTTATTATTGATATTTTCATTGGCTTTTTCTAAAAGCAAAATCTATACCCAATAATGCTAGACTCCCGTTGGCATTTTCTTGAATTCTGCTAAATGTTGCAAATGGACAGAAAAGCCAAAATCTGACATTCCATCCATTTTCAGAATAACAAAGATATTCTTTCCCTAAACTTGCATTTTGTGATCCTCAGTGGGTTTAGAACTACCGTAATTTAGCACAGTCAAGTAAGAAAATGTAACACAGTTGGGACCTATTTATGATCATACATTCATTGTGGTTTAGTTAGTTGTAGAAGGCCTAATGGACTTGTTCAGACCATGATATCCCAGCAGGTTCTAACAGGTTCTGGAGAACCGGTAGCAGAAATTTTGAGTAGTTTGGAGAACTGGCAAATACCACCTCTGGCTGGCCCCAGAGTGCAGTGGGAATGGAGATTTTGCAATATCCTTCCCCCAGGAGGGGTGGGAATGGAGATTTTGCAGTATCCTTCCCCTGCCACGCCCACCAAGCCACACCCACAGAACTGGAAGGGAAAAATTTTGGATTTCACCCTTCCCATAAGCCATATATTGCTACCTAGAGTGGCTGGGTTCCCATATCAGATTAAGCCAAAACCAAGCACACCTCATTATAGCTTAAGTACAGATGCAAACCCAGTTCAAAAACTTCTTCAGCTATTAACTGACAAACAGTTCACATATGCTCAAGGTAAGCATTTTCAGGATTCCAATTATAATGGCTTTAGATCAGGTAGCAATCTTTTAGCACGTCTATATTTTGTACTTTCAGTAAAATATGACAGCTTTTATAAGGTTGATATAAGGATAAAGTTTATGATGAATTTTGATTGCAACATAAATACTAGAGTTAATTTCACACAAAAAGTTAACCTATGGCCTGTTTAGCTGTGTTTTATATATATATATATATATATATATATATATATATATATATATATATATATATAATTTTTATTTATATGCCACCCTTCTCCGGAGACTCAGGGCAGCTTACAATGCATTAAGCAATAGCCTTCATACTTTTGTATATTTTATACAAAGTCAGCTTATTGCCCCCACAAACCGGGTCCTCATTTTACCCACCTTAGAAAGGATGGAAGGCTGAGTCAACCTTGAGCCTGGTGAGAATTGAACTCGTAGTAATTGCAGGCAGCTGGATGTTAAATGCTGCCTTAGTAGGAGGCAATAGCCTCCTACGCCACTCAGGCTCCTGAGTGCAATATATTGTGCAATCCAAGATTATTTGGGTTAAAACCATATGCCAAAGTATAAAGAATAGTTTCCTTATCACAAGAGCTGGGTTCACATAACACATAGCCCTAACATTCATTACTGGAACATTAACTCATGTGATTTGGACTTGTTTCATTATTGCCATAACTGAGCCTTAGAGGTAAAAAGATTGTCAATATGACTTTCAGTTATTATTACTTGTCAAAATTACATGTTCTTTTTGGCTATATACATAGTGCTTAAAATTGATCAAGCCATCAACAATCGTGGATTCTTCATTCAGAAGAGGGAGGATTATGTGGAGTCCAAGTCATTTGGAACACACCGGAATTACATCAATGGACTGACAAGATGCACCTTTTGGTAAACATTTGTATTAATTCGTTTAGGGGGGGTAGAGAGACAAAAGAGAGTTTTGATTAATCAGATCAAATTTTCTGGAATTATTTTGCTAATCGTATGATTTCCAAGCATTTTTAATTCTTTTCTCTTTGAATTGTACTTTTAAATTATGCCTATTATTATTATTATTATTATTATTATTATTATTATTATTACATGTGATTTGCTCTTGCTTAAGACAATGTGTGCCAAAAGAATGTAACTCCTAGCATGCTATATGACCCTCAGCATCATGATTTATAAACAGTGGTTTACAGCTGAATTTGTAATATGGATTGTGTTTTAGTTAAAAAAAACCCCTTTAGTTAAGCAATCTACGTCTAAACATATGTAAAAGTACGCATTCTTGAGCTTAGCAAAATGAATAAACCCAATCTAAAATTTACATTTCTGCATTTGTATATCCACAGTTATTCTCACACATCACCTGTCAGAGATGAACTAAGACGGGCAGTTTCACAAGCTGTATTCGAAGATGCCTTGTGCACAGGACTTCCAGGCAGAGAGTGACTGGCCTGTACTCCTACAAAGGCACTGGGGTCTATTGATGGAAAGTCAGGTACGGTGCTGTTGCGTGGCTTCACCGCAGTATAAAGCTGTGACTCTCCGATGGACTTGTCCTCAGTGGCAGGAGAAGCAGAAGCAGCTCCTGCTCCATTTCGCCGGAGTTTGTTCACAACAGCGTAAGTGTCACCCATGTTCTTGACGAGTTTTCTTGGCTGTTCAGGAAGTGGTGCTGGTGTTGGATCAGCAGGCACTGAGATGCTCCTATATCAGGGGAAAAAAAAACAGAGGCCCAAGTGAAATACCACCTATCAGGATTTCCGCATAGTGAAATTTGTCTCAATTGAAGAATTAGAAAGAGATATGCTTTGTGATGTACAATGGTACATCCAATTCTTTTCCTGCCCAGCTGAATCTTTTCCTGCCCAGCTGAACATTTTCCACCTGTGCCTTTCTGAGATGCCCAGAACTGATGCTGATAATTGGGAGATGAGGCCAGAAAGACCTTCATTGCTCTTCAATCATGTAGAGTTTCTTTCCTAACTACAATGGCTGTTGTTAGTTTTGTATTTATTTACTCTATTTACTTACACCAGTAAAAGACACTATCATCCTCCATACTTCCAAGATGAATTAAAACTCAACACAAACATTTACAAGGCAAAACAACAAAACAATACAAGCACAATTATTAAATCAACCCATACAACATATGACATACACAAGTATGCACCAGTCTTATTAGAAGGCTCTTCACTCCCTCCTTAACATTGGACCTAATGTCTACACACCCCTGGCTTTTCTTACAAGGGGTCATTACAGGAAAGGCTCTGCTGTTCTAGGGCTGAACGTGTCCCACTGCTGAGGTGCTGACCCTCAGCAGTCCTTACCGGAGAATGGAGCTTCGCTTGAGCAAGGGAGCAGCCGGTTGCCGGAGGGAGAGGGCGTCGTCATAAAGGGGAAGACGATTCTGTGCAAAACCGAAGAGAAGGGAAGTGAAAAATGTTTTAGGTGAGGACAGCTGTTTCAACTTCCTGTAGCAGGAAATTTACCATAAAGCAGATTAACCCTGAAGTAGCCCTCTCCATGCCAAAGAGAGAAAAGAATGATTAGAATTGTTCCTTGAATTACTGCTCTTTATTAAAATCTATCCTGTGCTTCACTGCTTTTTGAAAAGTTTCCTTTTCCTGAGCTTAATATTTTGTATTTTGTCTATCACAGAATATCAGAGTATTTAATTTTGCAATAAAAATTAAAATAATTAACATTAAAATAATACATAATACAAATTTGCAATAAAACAATCAAAAGGAAAACTTCAAATGAAGAGCCAGTTTGGTCTAGCTCTAGCAGTTAAGGCACCGGACTAGAAAGCAGAAGACGCTGAATTCATGTCCCGCTTTAGCCATGAAAGCCAGCTGAGTGACCTTGGGCACTTAGCCCAACCCACCCTGCAGGTGGTTGTGTGAACAACAGGAGGAGAAAGGTGCGTTAGATATGTTAACCAGAGGTGGGTTTCAGCAGGTTCTGACCAGTTCTGGAGAACTGGTAGCGGAAATTTTGAGTAGTTTGTAGAATTGGTAAATACCACTTCTGACTGGCCCTGCCCACATCTACTCTCTGCCTCCCGAGTCCCAGCTGATTGGGAGGAAATGGGGATTTTGCAGTAACCTTCCCCTGGATTGGGATGGGAATGACATTTTACAGTATCCTTCCCCTGCCATGCCCACCAAGCCACGCCCACCAAACCACACACACAGAACCGGTAGTAAAAATTTTTAAAACCCACCACTGATGTTAACTGCCTTGAGTTACTATGTATGTAAAAATAATAAAAGTATTTTATTAAAAAAATAAAAAATAATAACTTTTTAAAATTGATCCTTAAAATATCTCTGGAACTCAGGATTCTATTCTGATAGGTGCATGAATGAGAACATCAATGCCAATACGTATACAGTTTTAGGAGACAGGGCTAGCTATATCCTGCTCCAAAGTGGATTTCCATGCAAGTGGATGCTTAAATTTGGGTTTCTGTGGAAGGCAGGGAATAGGATCTGATGGCATATGAGAAAAGCAGAAGAAAGAAAATATTACCCCTACCAAATCGCCATCATTCATTTCAGAGAGACACACATAGAAAAATAATTGAATTATTCTGAAACAGTCCAAGCTCCTGTAATAACAAAAAACTTTTGCATGAAAGTGCAATATGGGATTTGCAATTCTTCTAGGACAGAGGCAGTGAGCTGTGTCCTGTAAAAGGACCAACCATTGTGGAAATGTCTCTGGATTCCAAGCCAACAAGATAGAATGGTTGGAAGAAAGTTTTCTTTGGGTAGAAGTTTTCTCTGTGGTAGAAAAGATTTGAAAAGATGATCAGATACCTCTTTCCTTCCTGCCCAGATGCAAGATACCATCCTAAGAAAGGAAACGAATGGGGTGTGTGTTTGTGTGTGTTGGGCTCTCAAACTACCACATCTGCACAAGCGTGTCCTCCCATCCCTTTCTGCACTCGTTCAGGGAGGAAATGTTCAGGGGCTGAGGTAACAGCCTCATGTCAAGTTTGGCATCTGGGCTACAGAGAGAACACTTCTGACCAGGAAGCCATGTCAATGATGAGAATATAACCTTTCCTTGGCAAACCTCTGGAGAAAGGAATCATCTCAAAATCCATAATAGAAGGCATTTGTGGGTGTGAAAGGGGAATTCATTATGAAAGTGAAATGAAAGCAAAAATGAGGATCATTGATAGCCTGTTCAAGTTATTTCACATGCAATGATGGACTGTGATCAGAGAGGCCTAGATTTATCTCCATTCTCAACCATGGAAGCTACTAGGCTATGACACAGTCGTGGTATGCCAGGCCTTTGGACACTTGTGTGAGATGGCCCTACTCTTGTGCGGCCTCCGGAGCCTCCCAAAAGCACATAAGGATGAGGTGTGCTTTCCTGCTGTTTTTGGAAGGCCGCAATATCACAGAAGAGTATTCTCCAAAGTTTCCAGGCTTTGTTTGACTGGGAGCTGCCTTGCATAGACATTTAGAAAAATATATACTATTATGTAAGTATTTAGGGGTGCAGTGGCTCAGTGGCTAAGAGGCTGAACTTGTTGATCGAAAAGTTGGCAGTTCAGTGGTTCGAATCCCTAGTGCCGTGTAATAGGGTGAGCTCCCGTTACTTGTCCCAGCTTCTGCCAACCTAGCAGAAAGCACGTAAAAAAATGCAAGTAGGAAAATAGGGACCATCTTTGGTGGGAAGGTAACAGCGTTCCGTGCACCTTTGGCATTTAGTGATGCTGGCCACATGACCACAGAGACGTCTTTGGACAGCACTGGCTCTTCGGCTTTGAAACGGAGATGAGCATTGCTCCTAGAGTCGGGGACCACTAGCACATATGTGCATGGGGAACCTTTATCTTTATGTAAGTATTATTTATTTATTTATTTATGTGTTTATTAAATAATACATTTAAATATTTTAATTGAATGCATTATTATGTTATTAATTTTTTTCTTTTTTCTCCAGGTCAGGGTGTGTGAGAGATGTGTTTGTGTATGAGAGAGAGACAGAGAGAGGGAGGGAGGGAGGGAGGGAAAGAGCCGCCAGCTGAGTCAAGGCAGGCATTTTCTGAATTGTTGACATACCAAGCCCAAAAGGTTCACCATCACTGCACTAAAGGAAGGACAGGATATAAATCTAACAAATAAAGAAGAACTTACAGAGAAGTCCTCTTTGACTGGAGTGAAACCATAGTCCCCACAAAGGACTATAGCAACTGCCAGGCCATTTTAAAAAAAATAAATCACAGGCTCCCTGCTGAGCATTGGGGCGGGGCAGGGAGAGACAATGATGGGTTAGAGTCTCCAATAGGGAATTTACTCATGGCTTTTTCCATCCTGCCAGGGTGAATACTTATATAGTGGCATTTCCCCCCTATTTGCAGAAGTAATAGTACCATTGAGTAGAGAAAATGCAATAAGAAAGATTAAATCTTCCTTTCTCAGCATCACTGCAGCGATGAAATGAGAGCTCCTGCCTTGAACCGCAAGATAGGAGGATTTTTTTTCATCTTTGCATGCTGATCTCAGAATTAACCTGACTAAATACAAAGGACCTAGCTTTAGAAACCAGAGTAAATCTTTGGGAAATGAAAAACAATTATGGGGATTAAAATGATCCTATGAATAAGAGGGAAATCTAAATCTAAATCCTGAGTGTCATGAGGATAAATTGTCATATCGTATACAAAACACATAAAATACAATGAATAATACATAACTGGATTTAATTTTTGCCTGCATTAAACCAAGTATTTCAAATTAGTTCTTGTAAGGTTGCTTCAAGAAAGCAAAATTGCCTCATGACTGTCAGGGGAAACTCCATTTTTCATAGAACAGGGAAGCCATCATGCCCTCTGTGGAAAAAACTTGTTTGGTCCCATCTCTTACCTCTTTGAGATTTTCATAATTTGGACACGAAATGTCCAGGGCATCCCGGAACATTTCAGTGACTGCACGATACACAAACTCATACTGTTCCTGCCAAGAAAAGATGTGATACAGATGAGTGGGAAACTTACAGTTTTTAAACTATAAGCTTATAGTTTGTTCATGCAGATAGGGCTATTGTATCTAGACTGCAAACTATAGGTAACTATTAAATGACAGCACGATAACACAAGAAAGGCTAGCTTTTTACTGCCATTTAGGAAGGAGGTGGATTTGTGTACAGATAGTCCTCGACTTACAACCACAATGGAGCCCAAAATTTCCATTGCAAAACAAGATAGTTGTTAAGTGATTTTTGCCCCATGTTACAATCTTTTCTGTCACACTTGTAAAGTGAATCATGAAGTTGTTAAGTGAATCTGGCTTCCTTCATTGACTTTGCTTGGCAGAAGCCAGCTGGACAGGATGCAAAATGTGATCACATGACCCCAGTACAACTATCATGAGTCATGAATACATGTCAGTTGTCAAGCCCCCGAATTTTGATTATGTGACCATTGGGATTCTGCAATGGTCATAAGTGGGAAAACCAGCCATAAGTCACTTTTTTCAGTGCCATTGTTACATCGAACAGTCATTAAATAAATTATTGTTAATCAAGAACTACCTGTAGTTGTGGACCTACATGCAAACAAGTATTTGGTAGCAATTATCAGTGGCTCCCATTGAGTTTTGCCAGGTCTAGTAAAACAGGCTGTCAGGGTTCCAAGTAACACCCCCAACCAAGGAAGACTCTGAGGCCAGCAGTTCCTCAAAGTTCCATTTTATTAGAGATGTCATATTGACACATCTGGGAAAACCCAAATCTGAAAGCCCCTGGGTTTTCCCCACCTAAAGGAAAGTAAAAGTCCCTTCCCCTACACCCACATGTCCATCACATGGTCCAATCAATCCACCGTCCCAACTAGAGATGTTCCCCAGTCACACATCTCCAGGTGCAGGCTGAATGTCCTTGACTCCCAGAGAAAAGAATGTTGTTATCGCTATATATCTCCACCAACTCCATGCAATCCCCCTCCCAGCACTAAATATGGCAGCCCTGAAGATCCAAAGAAAAAGATGGCCTCCAGGGCTGACACAGGCATAGGTTGACAGCAGGAAAAAACTGATCCTGAAGGCAATACTAGCTTCCATCCACTGGTGATTCTAGAATACCCTTGTAATTTCTCTTATTATTTTAATAAATATATATGTTACTATACAATTCCCCTTAGCAGAGGCATTCTTCAAGGTTTTCATGCCGTAAACTGCAGTTTCCTATTGAGAAGTGTGTGCTATCTATACTATCTATACCTTCAGGCCTATCATTGGGCATTTATTTTAGCTTTTATTATAACTATTGGTTGGAATAAAGGATTTTCAGAATTCAACATCTCTTTAGATTCAAGTAAAATGTAATTATTTCATCCCACTGAGATCTTAATAAGTATTGGGAAGTGTGTTTTTTCAAGGATTAGTTTCAATATCTGCATGCTAATTTGTTCTTCCCAGCTATGTCTCAGTGGGTAAGACGCTGAGCATGTCGATCAGAAAGGTTGGCAGTTCGGCTGTTTGAATCCCTAGTATAGGTCTCCTGCGTGAGAAGGGGTTGGACTAGATGACCTCCAAGGTCCCTTATGACTCTGTTACTGTAAAGGACTCACCTGGGTCTGGACAATAGCTGGCCTCTGCTTCCTCATTTCTAGGACTATATCAAAAATGCTGAAATATGGAGAAATCCTCTGAAAAAGAATGAAAAACTGACAAATGAGGATTCGTTCCTTTTTCTCACAGAACAACATTTATGCATAATTTTAAAAAATGCCCAACTTTCAATGACTGGATGTTTTAAATTATAAAATGCTAGTACAGTAAAGTAAAAGAACAAGAGATGTCTGTTCAGCAGAAGAAAATCCATGCCAAACAAAAAATTAAATCTTGCATGGACTTCCTACCTCAAGATCTAGGAGAATAATTACATTTTCAAAGTCTACCTGGAACATCATCAGAGAGGGATCTGGATCTCAATTGTGCCTTGTCAAACAGAAGTTATCTGCATATCAGGGGTGAAATCTAAAATTCGTTACTACCGGTTCTGTGGGCGTGGCTTGGTGGGGGGTAATGTGATTGGGTGGGCATAGCCATTTTTTTTTTTACTTTTAAAACCATTTTTTACATGTAAAACCATGTAAAAAATGCTTTCAAAAGGCTCTGACGATCCAAGCTGAGTTGCCTGATCAGAGCTTGGATCATCAGAGCCATTTACAAAAAAAAAAGGCTCTGATGATTGTGCGGCTCAGCTGGGCATGTGGGGCGGGGATTTTTGCTACCAGTTCTCCAAACTGCCCGCTGCCATCGCTACCTACTCGCCCGAGCTGGTCTGAACCGGGAGGATTTCACCCCTGGTGCATATATGTATGCATACGCTAATCTATTTTACTATTCCCTTCAGTTATAATTCTCTTTGAGCTATGAGAGTACCTTAATAAGCCGTCTGCATTAAAAAAAAAAAGACAAGCAACTCAGGAAGTTTTCCTGAGTACAAGAAGTACCTTGGTGATGAATGGGTGAGCAAAAAATTGGGCCACCACTCACCTCAATCTCCTTCTGATTTGGACTGAGATCTCTGGGTAGATTTGAACGGTATTTAATTCTATACACTGTGTTTGCACCTATTATTTGCATGTGGGAAAGAAAGTTCCCTTTGAAATAAATGTATGGGGATCACTATAATCCATTCAAAGGTTAAGCGTTTGTCCAGCTGACTTAGTCAATTCCTCAAGAAAAAGAATTGGAACTATAGATCTTTCCCCATTTGCATCTAATGGATATAAACATGCTCTGCCCTTCTCCCAATCTTCCTTCTGCTATATTTGTACGACATGCCTTTAGTTTGCCACAGTCATGAATGAGGTTCAGGATCTAATTCATGCTTATCTTTTTCAATATTTAAATATGTTTATTTTTTCCTGGAACAGGCAGTAACCTACAGCAGTTCCAAGAGGTGTAAAATCTAATATGCTTTGCTGATTATTCTGACAATGTCACCGTCAGGCAATCCTTGGAGAAGGAGAAATGTGGATACTGTTGACAGTTTCAAACCGATGCAGACCCATTCCTCCCAGCTCTCAGTTATTCTTCACTGCTACTATTGTGGGTTATTTTTTTCTCCATCTGGTAGGCTGCAGGGTTCCCAGGTTTTGAACAGGGGTTTAGAGAACTTTCCTACACATCCTGCTACTGCCAGGTTTTGAGTAGATATTTAGTTCTGATGGCCGCCCTCTCCTACATGGCTGAGCGCTATGCAGGAATATGCTTTATACAGTGGTGGGTTTCAAATTTTTTTACTACCGGTTCTGTGGGTGTGGCATGGCTTGGTGGGCGTGGCAGGGGAAGAATACTGTAAAATCTCCATTCCCACCTCACTCCAGGGGAAGAAAAATCTCCATTACCTTCCCAACCCAGGGGAAAGTTACTGCAAAATCCCCATTTCCTCCCGATCAGCTGGGATTTGGGAGGCAGAGAATAGATGGGGACAGGGCCAGTCAGAATTTTTACTACCAATTCTCCGAACTACTCAAAATTTCCGCTACCGGTTCTCCAGAAATGGTTAGAATCTGCTGAAACCCACCTCTGGCTTTATGTGACTAAATGCCACCAATTGCTTTTATGACATCTTCTGAGGGAAAATGTACACTGAATAAATCATGGCAACCTGGAATGTCTCATTGCTTGCAAGTGTATGCACACAACAATATTAAAGGGCTATATGTGCAGATGCTTCAGATATACAGTATGCATTACTGAACATCTTCTCTTCCTCATCATATGTGATACTTAATATTTTTGCAACTGTCTCAGGTTTTTCCAAGCCAATGTTCTCCCAATAAATTATATTATAATTCCCATATTTCCATAGTAAAATAGGCACTAGGAATCTCATTGCCCAAGGTATCTGGGAGGCCCCATGTTATATCAGTATAGACAAAGACCAAAAATCAAAAAATAAAAAGCCACACACACAAAATCAGATCCCATTCACCAAGAAATCAACCTCTTTACTTTTTTCTTGGTGAGTTTGGCTAGTAAGGTCCAAGTACCTCTTTAAGCAGCAGCTGCCGTACATATTCCAATGTACAGATCACGCCTGTCCGACCACAGCCAGCACTATAAAGAAAGGAAGAGGAGGAGGAAATAGTGAGAAAGGATCTACACCACGCCCCCCCGAATCTTGCAAATATGATTGGACAGGTTCTATAATGCAACAATGAATGTTTCTTAGATATTTATCCAATATTTCTGGAATTCTTTGCAGTCTGCCTAGATCTTCTCCCTAGATGAGGGGATAGGATTCTTTTGCAACTTAAGGTGGAATTTTTATCTCCAATTAATTTAAGAGTTACTGAGTTGAGGAGTTGATATCACTGAAAGGAGTGTGTTGGAATTTTTGACAATTTTGGGCTCATTTGTTTTAGATTTGATTGTTTTAGATTTAAAGTCAATCTGCTGTTACTGCTTGCTATCTAATTTTGGTGGTACAATTTTATGGAATTCTGGGAAACACAAGCCAGGGGTCTGTCAGCTGCCCCCCCTTTGGCTTAAATGTGACCACCTCATTATTTACTCTTATCTTCTCATAATTTAAGGTTGACATAATTCCCCACTTGACTGCAAAGTAACATATCTTTAGAATAATCCAACCATTATACTGTAGTGACAAACAATATAATGCCAATTATATCACTTGAATGGCTGAAGAAGAGCTGAGTGATGCTATGAGGATGCTGTAAGTGACTACTGAAAAAAAAAACCACTCAAGGCATCCTAATATATAATTCTTGGAATAGAACAACTTGCCATGGCCAACTCACCATGGGACAAATCATCGCGGGACAATTCAATAATTCAATTTAATTATTTAAAATAATTAAAAAGACATTTTAATTTATTTATTCCACCATTTCAATGATAGAAGTGTAACTCTTGTCTTGAGTTGTCCCGCAATGAGTAGGCCATGGTGAGTTGTCCTGTGGCGATTTGGCCATGGCGAGTTGTCCTAGAGGAAGATGTTGACATATCTCCTTCTAGCATGGTATGTGGGGATGACCTTGTGAAATAGGAGAACCACATGGAACAACTGTCATATAAAAGATATCTCAGTCCACAGAAGGAGGGGGGTCTTGGGAAGTGTTTCAGAAGGGACCCAATCAATCAATCAATCAATCAGTCAGTCAGTCAGTCAATTTTTACCATGATCCCAGACCAGCAAAGGGATTCCCCCCCCTCTGTTTTCTGGAAAATAAAAAGAGGGGGGAAATGAAAGGAGAGAAATAGTAAAAGGAGGGGAGAAATTATTTTAGTCCTGCAAGATTCTCTTAATGCATGGTTTTCCAAAGTGGTCAAGATTGATTCTCAAGGGTTGATGGGATTATCAAATATTATTATGTAAACAAAAATGTGAAATCACAACTGCCAGTTTTTTAGCTGCTGTTGGCCTTCATACTCATTGACCTCTTCCCAAAAACCTAGGATGTTGTCATGTATTGGCATAGTATATGTGGAGTTCCAAGCAGTATGGCCTTTTGTAATTGGCAGATGGAAATTCTGTCAATACACAGATTTTCTAAGTGACGTCCAAGAGTTTTTGGTATAGCATGCAATATGCCGATAACCACAGGGATTATTCTTATTATAATTATTCATAGTGTTATTAAAGTAGTATTATTAAATTAGTATAGTATAATAAATGTTTGGAGGTTGATGAACCATCTGAAACTTCATGAAGGGGTCAATGAGAATTTGGGAACCCCCATGTTAATAAAAGTTAGAACTCATAATTGTGCTTCTTTTCTAGATTACTTTGAAGGGCTAACATCTTCAGTGCAAAAATTATCAATATATTCCTACTCTCTCATTCGTTCATTCGTTCATTTGTTCATTCATTCATTCATTTATTCGTTTATTCATTCATTCATTCATTCATTCATTCATTCTACAAAAAGCCTGTTTTCTCATGTTCAATTGTTACATTTACTCAGTAAATCAGTAATGCGGTCTTTCTACAGGGTCTTGCCACCAAATCCTCCCCTACCTGCAGTGCACACAGATGGGTACGGTGTCCTCACCCTGCTTAAATCTCACTTGCTCAATCATGTTGAGGAAATAACCGTAAGTGTCTGGGATGCCTCGGTCTGGCCAAGCCACATACTGGAAATGGGAAATCACCCGTTCTTCCTGAGATCAGAAAAGTAATCACTTACATTTGTACTATAAATCAATAAGTAGAAACCACATTTAACAATTCCATGTGATAAAATATTACAGAAGTGAATGTATGAATTAGGTTCACAAACATATCAAATCTCACAAATACAACCACAAAACTGTTGAACTGGAATTCTAGAAAAGCCTCTTTACAACTGGGGTTTGCAACCCATAAGCTCTAACCTGCTGGCGAACATCACGCTTGCCTCCCACAAAGCTCCCCCTTTTAAAACAATGTATTAAAAATATTAAATACAACAACTATAATGCCAAGGTCAAAGGAGGCAGTGGAAGTGCAAATGACATTTATCAGTGTTTTCTATATTTGTGTGTTTGTTGAACAAATTAGCAGGATTTTCTTCCTTGACAGAGTGTGTGCCTGACTAGGATTTGTATGAATGACTACAGTGTGAAAGTGTGTGTGTGTATCAACATCACATTTTTCTTTGGTGCAGTGCAATCAGCTGATCTCAAACTCTGGAGAGTTTCAAGAAATGAATTGGATCCGAATTTCTTAAAATGTGAAGCTCACCTGCTGAAATACCAGGGTAAGTACCCGCAAAATGACGTCTGGGTTGAGTTCCTGCTCTTTGACCTAAGAAAAGAAAACAGGCTCAAAGTCAAAATCATCGTGATGTTTGAATTTTGAGATTCTCCGATTCCCTCAGTTATAGGGTTGCAAACATCCAAATAAACCCCAAAGAGGAAAGAGTTGAGAATTTTTTTAAAAGAACCCTTTTGCTGCCATTTAATGAGAGTAGACTTCTGACAGTATTTGAGATTTCTGTAGCCCAGATCAAATAGCTCTAGTCAATTATGCTGTCTACCTACATCATAGGTATAACAGTGAGAGATCTGTATGGAAATTATGTAATAAGGTAATTGATCCTCTGTTCAACAGTGGCCTATATATCATTCAGTTCACCAAGAAATGGATGATCATAAATTAACTTAGGTCTGGAAAGTATTACGTCACTTGCTCTACTGATTGGGGAACAATGGCAATCGGTAGTTCAATGCATTTAAAGAGCAGTAGGGAAGGGAAAGCTGAATTAGGGGTTGGTTTAATAACAGCTTTTATCTAAGTAGGCCTGCCTTTAAATTTAAAAGTAGGCATGTCAAAGTCCCGTGTAATGGATCTCTTTTCTGCTGTGGGTAACAGCAACAGGTGGCTATGAACTGAACTTCTATTTTAAAGTTTTAAGTTTCCCGCAATGCCCTGGGAATGAGAGCATTTAAATGGTAGTTTGAAGATTCAGCCCTTGAACATGGCTGAACTCAACACAGATGTAAGCATCGGTGAGCTCTGCCAAGCATGCATCTCCTGTTTTGGAGGTTGTTCAAGGTATATATTTTGGGCATTACCAGACTTCCTGTAAGTGCTCCAAATTCTGCCTTGAAACTCCAGTGAGCAAACCAGGAATGACCGTCTTTTTTAATGACCTACCCGAGAACTTATGTCTGATCGGCTTGATGTGGTCAGCTTGAGTGGACTGGCTTGATCTAACCAGGCCATTTCTTTCACTCTTAATTATATTTCCAGAATTTGTGAATGAGAAATCTTGATCCTTAATCAAGCTGTGGTGAGTGGTGCAGATGTCTCTGCTAGACTTAGAAGCAATGTGTCTTGCTATGGCTTGAATTCCTCCTCCTCACTTTGCTTGCCGCCTGCCCAGATATAATCATCTCACCTGTGCCACAGAGAAGGGTCCAAAATGCAAGGCTTCCTCTGAAGAAGGCCAGTAACGTTCACATTTTTTCTAATTTTTTTTTTAGAGAAAGAAAGAAAGAAAGAAAGAAAGAAAGAAAGAAAAAGAAAGCGAAAGGAGGTTAGCTAAAATTCCAACAATACTTTCCCCATCAAACCACAAGGCTGAAGGGAAGCAGAAGGCTTTCCTGCTTCCTGATACGGTTCCTCCGTTACTAGCTCTTACCTTGCCCATTTCTACTTCCCGGCAAGCCATGACAATCACCTGCAAAGAGAGATATTGTCAAAAACCACCTTTGTAATTTATAGTAACAAACATGTAGAGTAAGGCAGGAGAACTCTCAGAGTGGAAGGGATCCTTTCTAGAGCAATTCTCAAAGGTGATCAGATGATATTGGAAACAACACAGGTTTTTATCTTATCTCGCCATTATCTCAGTGAAATAAAATAAAATCTTTTTCATCAGAAACACTGGCACCAAGCCGTCCATGCTCTCTTTGGCAATTCTATACATTATAAGGGCTGTGGGTTTCTCAGAATACCTCAAGCCCTTCTCCTTTTTTCCTACTTAACATCCAGTGCTATTGAGTATGCAAACTTTTGGATGACTATATTGATATCTATTGTTTCTCTATGGCTTTATTTATATCAGCAGCAACATCCCCCCACTGACATACACACAAGTCTGCATTTTTATTAGGACTCTGAGGCAGTGGTGAAATCCAATTTTTTTTTACTACCGGTTCTGTGGGCGTGGTTTGGTGGGCATGGAAGGAGAAGGATACTGCAAAATCTCCATTCCCACCCCACTCCTGGGGGAAGGATATTGCAAAATCCAGAACCTGTCAGAACCTGCTGGATTTCACCCCTGATGACTGCAAAGTTATAACTTAAGGAATCCCATTGTCCTTTCACATTCTGCATTGAGTTCAGTCACTGCCTCTGCAATCCAGTGCTACAACTTACCTTCACTTTGTATTGCCAAATCATACGCCAGAAATCAAGCACTGTATGGGCAAGAGGTCCCTGAGTAGCGATGTAGCATCTCTTGTTGTCCACACCCTGTGAGGAGGCAAAATGGAAGACGTTAGCTGCCCTTTAGATTTCCCCCGCTCAAAAAAACTCACTTTTGTCCTTTATTTGGGGTCATTTAATTATTAGAGCCACTTATTATACATTCATGAGAAAAATATGTAAATTGAATTGATTTCTTAAAAGTGCTTTACTTCTGATGAAGTAGAATACTTGTATAGATACCTCTGAAGCATTTAACAGGGAACACAAACATGTAACTATATTTTCAAAATGACATCAGGCATTTTTCTGGACTATATGAAGAGTCACTGACATTTTCTGGTGCAGTAGTTTTCATATTGAGTGATAGTAGGTTGTATTAGCATACCACAAGAGAGCTGCCAGTGTATCTTGAAAAATAAAAGCATAGAAGCAAGACTAAAGTATCTTTTGGAAGATGCTTCATGATATTGTGCTATTTGCCTCAGATGGAGGTATTCAGGAAGTGAGTATGAATACCTTCCACAGCAAAGCCACAGCAAAGCAATCATTATTAGAATGATTACTGGTTAGCTTCCTTGACTGACCGCCTATTCTAGGCTCTTTCCTTCCGGTCACAGACTGCATGCTGATTCTTGCAGAAACGCTGCTGAAGATGCTCTCCCCAAATAAATGTTATAGGCTATAATAAGATCAACCAACTCGTGCTTCCAGTTTTAAATGGATGATGAGGAGATACCAGTTGCTCAGCTCTTAGAAGTCTGAGAAATTTTGCTTTAGGGATCTGCCATTTAATGACTGTAGAATATCTGTTACCTGAATGAAACTGGCATTGATGTAATCTGCTTGGCATTCTTCTGCTAGTAAATTCACAACAACTCTGGTTTGGTCATCTGTAAGAGAAGCACAATTAGAACTTAATATCATGGAGTACAGACAGGGACCAGGACAGCAGTGGAGAAAAGGGGTCTGGGAATAAATGAAAAGGAGGGCGTCTTTCCTAAGGTTTAAAACACTGGATCGCTTATGTTAATCTTCCGTGAACTAGGCCCCTACCAGGGGTGGTTCTACTTAACTTTACTACCGGTTCGCAGCGGGGCTGCGCGTGTGTGCTTGCTTCGCTCGGGTGCACTGTCTTCTGCGCAAGCGCAGAAGCATTTTGATGACGTCGCGGTCGGTGGGTGGAGCCTCCCACCAGTTTTACTACCAGTTCTATAGAACCGGTGCGAACCAGGGGCAACCCACCACTGGCCCCTACCAATGTGTAGATGTCAACTACCCAAGCCACATGGTTAATCTGAGAGTTTGGGGAGTTGGTCCATGCATCCAGAAAGCACTCAGGTTGGAGAAGGCTACATTAATTGACACCATGCATTTTCAGTGTAATTAAATGCACAGCTATAAGCATCTGAGAGTATGTGCATGGAAGTCATGAAACATGCACCAAGACATTGTGACATAAACTCCACCCTTATATACTTGATTACTAACAGTGAACACACTGTAAGAATGAAAGCTGCAGAGTTTGTCTTAAGATGTTCCTCTGCGTCTATCATTTTTCGCCTAATATGGAAACCTATATTGTGGAAGTCTCCCTCCCTCCCTACACACACACACACACACAAAAGTTGATGTGATGGCCACTGCTGAGTAATTTTAGCCATTCCTTTTTAAAATAAACAATATATTAAAATGGCTAGTGGTTCTAATACACAGTTGTGGCATCAAAGATGTTCCTGTGACAGTTGCTTCTCAGGTCAGTGTAATATAGTAGTTCAGAGTAGTTCAGACTGGGGAGCCAGGGACATTCACTAGTAACTTTCAGCCAGCCTTCTCTCTCATTCCTATTTATGTCACAGAGTTGTTATTGTAGATGAAAACTTAAGTAGGAAATGTTATGTACATCACCTTGAATGTCTAGAGCAGGGGTGTCAAACTCAAGACCCAGGGGCCAGATCTGGCCCCCAGGGTGCTTAGATCTGACTGTGGGGCTGCCCTGGAAACAGCAAAGGACCGGCCTGCCAGTGAAAATGGAGCTCATGAGGGCCGTGAGTGGCCCTCCCAAGCTCAGTTTTCTCTGGCAGAGGGTTCTGGAAGCCATTGCAGTCAAAAAAGGAGCTCGGTAGCCTGTTTTCACTGTGCTCAGGCCACCACAAGTGCCCCCCAACATGAGTGACATCGTGCTGGCCATGCACACCTTGGCCACACCCATCCCAGCGGCCCCCCCCCCCAAGGTCCAGCACAACCCTGATACGGCCCTCAGTGAAATCAAGTTTGACATCCCTGGTCTAGAGTAGTGTTTTTCAACCTTGGCAACTTTAAAATGTGTGGACTTCAACTCCCAGAATTTCCTAGCCAGCTTGCTCCCAAGATTCTGGGCGTTGAAGTCCGCCCATCTTAAAGTTGTCAATTTGCCACTGCTGTAGATGAAAGCCAGCTTATATAAATTACCAAATAACTAATTAAATAAATAATTCTGATAAATTCCATGCTTGATTTCTTGACGGGTTAATGTATGTATATTTGTCTTCTTTCTTAGGTACATACGGTACTTTTTTTGGGGGGGGGAAAGAGATATCAGGTCCCCAGTATTCCAAGTAAAATAGCAAAATTGCAATGGGAAATTCAAAAATATTAATGAGGGACAAATACAGTGTTTATTTTTTGGCAGGGTGGAGCACTCATAACCATTGCTTCCAGTGGCAAACTTCTTTTGTGTTTTTTCCCCCAAAGTTATCAGTAGATTTGTCGATAACCATGCTACTACACCTGTTTATAGAGCTACAAAGCTCCTGATTGGTGGACCTGAGAATTCTTTTCCCATCCTGAAATGGACCCCAAATCTGCAGCTGTAAAATCAGTGAAGAGAGCACTTGGTCATTCTTTTGCTGAAAAAGAGCAGCTATGTGTCAGTCAAATTGTCCCTGGAATGGGGTGCTCCAAGCTGAAGAATAAGATAGACCAGCTAGACTAGAGTGGTTGCTGAAAAGGCCAGATTAAATCCTCCAGGCTATGGATGGAAACTGTCCTTGGGAAAGGAGCCCTCTGTTCTTGTTAACTCACAGGGTAGGATGTCTTTGTAACGGTTCTTCTTGATATTCTCCTTGTTGCACCCAGCCTCGGTTGAAATGGCCTGCTGTTGCCGAAATGCTAACGTTCGGGCCTTGATTTCCTGGGAAGAGAGATTAATTTTCATTTTATTTATTTCAGATCATTCTCATCTGCTTTTTAAACTTAATATATAGCCTCCAAAGTGGAAGAAATAGAAGACTGTTGAAAGACCCTCCCACGCACACACCTGGATAGTATAATGGTTAGAGTGCCATCTTTGATGCAGAAGACCAGGGTTCTGGCAAGTACCAGTGGTGGGTTGCTCCCGGTTCAGCCCGGTTTGGGTGAACCGGTAGTGGTGATGATGTGACATCAGTGAACCGGTTCTCTATGACTGTGAGCTGGGCCCTCCCGCCCACCCCTGCGTTATACCTACCTTTATTTGTCGTTTTTAGCCCAGCTGATAGGTGCATCAGAGTGGATTGCTGCACCTCAGCTGGCCAGTAATCTAATGCGCTTGCGTGGAGGGCGCAAAGCATGCAAAGCGTGTGCGCGAAGAGAACCGGTGGTAACACCGGTTGGAACCCACCACTGGCTGATACCTACCCTACCATTAGGCATCCTTGGGCAAAGGCCCCTGAAGTTTCCCCTGCCTACCCCAAAATATGAGACTGACACAAAGTAAGAGCATCATGCCGGCTCGCACATTGTCCAGATTCAACAAGGTCCTCAACAGATATTGGAGAACAAAGATAATCTGAGGATATGTGAGCTACTAGAACAAACCATACATGAATGAAACAGGAACTGGAACTGATGGAATTCTACTTCAACAGCAGAAGTAGCAATCAGTGAGAGAGGATATATGAAACATATGCAGGGCCTATATTGATGACAGAAGTCCTGTATGCACATTAACTGAGAAACAGCTAGTTACTTAACACTTCAACTTAGTGAAGAGCAAGCTGCTACCACAACAGGAGATAGACTAACAACACATTACATCCCATACTCAGAAGTTCCAGAAGAACAACTAGATGTGCAGACAACACCTGAAGTTGAAATGTCATTACCATCCTCTCCATTGCATTTACTCCTCAACCATTTAGGGACTGTTTGAAGTTACAACAGCACTGAAAAAGAAATGATTTATGATTGGTTTTTTACACGTACAACCATTGCAGCAGTGGTGGGTTTCAAATTTTTTTACTACCGGTTCTATGGGTGTGTCTTGGTGGGCGTGGCATGGCTTGGTGGCTGTGGCTTGATGGGCGTGGAAGGGAAAGGATACTATCAAATCACCATTCCTTCCCCACTCTAGGGGAAGGTTACTGCAAAATCCCCATTTCCTCCTGATCAGCTGGGACTCGGGAGGCAGAGAATAGATGGGGGCAGAGGCAGTCAGAGGTGGTATTTACCAGTTCTCCAAACTACTCAAAATTTCCGCTACCAGTTCACCAGAACTGGTCAGAACCTACTGAAACCCACCTCTGCATTGCAGCATCGCCATGGTCACATGATCAGAATTCAGGCACTTGGCAACTGGCATGTATTTATGACTGTTGCACTGTCCCGGGTGATGTGTAACCTTCCAACAAGCAAAATCGATGGGGGAATTCAGATTTGCTTAACAACCACATGATTCATTTAACAAGTGCAGTGATTCACTTAACAACTGTGGCAAAAAGGTCATAAAAATGGGGCAAAACTCACTTCACAACTGCTTGGCTTAGCAATGGAAATTTTGTACTCAGTTGTGGTCATAAGTCAAGGACTATCTCTACAGAGCACAGCAACTGATATGAGGCATAAGATCATTTATAAACTAGGTACAATCAACTCTCGAGGTTGATTACCATCAGATAGTATGCTAGAAGATGCCAATAGAGTCCTCACAACAATCCCTACTACGACTGTAACACAAACCAATCACCTGATATCCACTACAGCCACTGTAATCCTGGAGATACTTGGCTACACTATTTATTTATTTATTTATTTAGCATATGGATTTTCGTTTTTGTTGCTATGTATTTTGAGAGCCAGGAAAATCTACACAATAGTCTGGCTGCCATCTGTTGCTACGGTAGTTTATTTAGTTCATGCTGTTGTGCTATCCAGGGTGCACCACAAGGAGGCAAACTAGCTACACATCCCAGCTATCAAGAAGCAGTACAGCCCTACCGCTCCCACCCCCGATATCAATTATCTGGTAGGCTAGGATTCATGTCATACACTAAGTCAGGGGTGGGCAACTATGGCCCTTTTACAACCGGTGGACTTCAACTCCCAGAATTCCTGATACAGCCAAGCTGGCTCAAGAATTCTGGGAGTTGAAGTCCACAGGTTGTAAAAGGGCCACAGTTGCCCACCCCTGCACTAAGTCAAACCCACAGTAGATGTTAAATTTTGAAGGGAAAATAATATTTTATTTTCATGAGAATTTTCCTTCTACCTTAAGTACATACACAAAATTATTCTTTATTTTGATGGAAGTTAATAGTTAAGTTGCTTAGCAGTCCATTTTCATTTTTTAAAAAAATATATAAATTGCATTTGTGGGTGTACTGTACTATAACTGTGCTATAATACCTCAGGCAGTCACTAGAGCAGGGGTCCCCAAACTTGGCAGTTTTAAGACTTGTGGACTTCAACTCCCAGAATTCTCCAGCCAGCTATGCTTGTTGAAATCCACAAGTCTTAAAGCTGCCAAGTTTGGGGACCTCTGAACTAGAGTAACAAAGCAATATAGAAAAGTCTGATTCATTGCTGCCATCTAGTGGTTATTCAATATATAGATTGCCTAACACCTGAAAAGCTTGTACCTACTGTAAATACGGTATGTTTCCGCCACAAAATGGGAAGGTCAGTAATGTGTACATGAAAAACTTGTTTTGCTGCCTCTTTATGCTGTTCCTGACAGATTGATTATTATCACCAACATAATTAGCATTAGAGCATAATTAGCATTAGAGTTTAGCTTGTTTCCACCACGTGGTGTAAACTGAGTGACCAAAAACCATATTGTAACAGTAACAGAGTTGGAAGGGATCTTATAAGTCATATAGTCCAACCCCCCGCTCAAGCAGGAGACCTTACACCATTTCTGACAAATGGCAGTCCAATCTTTTCTTGAAAGTCTCAATGATGAAGCTCCCACAACTTCCGAAGGCAAGCTGTTCCATTGGTTGATTGTTCTCACTGTCAGAAAATGTCTCCTTATTTCTAGGTTGAATCTCTCCTTGGTCAGTTTCCACCCATTATTCCTTGTTTGGCCTTCAGGTACTTTGGAAAATAGCTTGACCCACTCCTCTCTGTGGCAGCCCTTCAAGTATTTGAAGACGATTATCATGTCTCCCCTGGTCCGTCTCTTCACTAGACTAGCCATGCCCAGTTCATGCAACCGTTCTTCAACCGTTATCATTTATCATGTTATATGAATGAAGCTATTGCTCTAACCTATAACATGGTCTGCTTATTTCAGAGTAGTATTTTACCTAAACAAATCTATTATGGTTTGTTAAGCTTTTTGTGTTGCATGTCATATGTTGTTAAAGTTCAATTCCCAGCAGTCTTAGGAAACATGAGAGATTCTGGGATTTTAGTTCAGAAATAATTCAAATGTCATATAGGTGGCTTGTCTCCTACTTCTCTGAATATATATTTGCCTTCCCTACTGCTTTCCATTAGCCTGTACTCCAGAGGTGGGTTTCAGCAGGTTCTGACCAGTTCTGGAGAACCAGTAACGGAAATTTTGAGTTGTTTGGAGAACCGCTAGTAAAAATTCTGACTGGCCCCGCCCCCATCTATTCTCTGCCTCCTGAGTCCCAGCTGATTGGGAGGAAATGGGGATTTTGCGGTAACCTTCCCCTGGAGTGGGGAGGGAATGGAGATTTTACAGTATCCTTCCCCTGCCACGCCTATCAAGCCATGCCCACCAAGCCATGCCACACCCACAAAGCCACACCCACAGAACCGGTAATAAAATTTTTTGAAACCCACCACTGCTGTACACCGTTTCAGCCAGTCCCCAAGATCAGTTGGCTTGAGATATTTTTGCTGCTTTAGGTAAAGGCTAAGATAGTGCTTCCCATTACACATTTGGAAACTGACATGAGTAGCTTTCAGACCTTTCTTGTAGGTGATGCACATGATCAATGGGTAAAATGCTAGTTTTGAAGGTGAGATCTTCCATTCTCCAATATTTCACTGCTGATTTCCACCCCTGCTGTTCCAGATGGGTGCACTCCTGTTACCAAGTTGTCCTGCTTCCTGTTTATTATGTCTTTCTTGGAATAGGATATTTGGTTCCGTGAGTTGTTTACCTCGGTGCCAAGTGAGCCAAAATTGTTGAACAAGCAGAACAAAATAGATATAATGACCACGGGGGGCGGAGGGGAAGTATCCTTCAAGCCCAGCTAGTCTCGTTGTAGGTCTCCAGAAGTATGGGGTGGAATGAGGGCAGGGGCAAAAGACAAAATGAACATTGCAATGCAAATATTGCTACTTATGTAACTTGTCTGTGACATTGTGACATAAGCATGAACTGGTGGAACTTGCAACATGCATATTACCTCATTTTGGCATCATTGTAACTCAGTATGCCTATAAATAGATTCAGGTACATTCCTTTGCATAATATAAAAGTGGTTTGTATTTGTGACTTCCTTCTTCAGAGATGAGTGGGTTTTTTTGTTTTTGTTTACTGCTAGATAACTACTAGAAGAATAAAAGATGAAATAGGAAAGGAGGAAGAAGATAGGGTTAGGGGGAAAGAAGAAGTTATTTTTTACTTCTAGATAACTAGCAGAATAGAATGATGAGATGGCGAAATAGGAAGTCATCTTTACTTCCAGACAACTAGCAGAAGAATACAAAAATGTGATGGTTCACAGTGATGGTTATGAAAATATATTTGAAGCAAAAGCTACATTGATTTCTATATAAATTAACTATATACCAAATATCATTGACAATAATTTAAGTCTTTCCTAGACTCTGCCATTTAAGTCTTTCTGATTAGAACAGGTTATCTTTTGTTTTGGTCATTGACCAATTGAGGTTCTTCCTAGAATGGGTACTTGCAGCTCCCATTATTATTATTATTATTTATTATTAATTATTATTATTATTATTATTATTATTATTATTGCTGCTTGCCATTTGAAACTTTATCACTTTACCCTTTTGCAGAACTGTAGAGTCTAGTATAGAACAGTGTTTCTCAGCCTTGATAACTTTAAGAAGAGTGGACTTGTCAGGTGTGAAAGACCAGGTCCATGTGTGAAGGTCCAATTAAACTGATTTTATTGCTAAACAGTCTATGCACAGGAATCTTCTCAATTAAAGGTTAGCACCAGCTTGAAATTAGATAACGGTACATGGAATTCAAGAAGGATTGGATTTAGTCTTCTTGTAGGAATTCTAGGCCGATCCCTTTTTTAATTCTGCTGCCAGGCTCTGCCATTCCTTCTCCTACAGGTCTTCAACTCTCAGAATTCTCCAGCCAGCCATTTTAAGGTTGCTGTGGTTAAGAAACATTGGCATAGAACCGTGATGGCAAACCTATGGCATGGGTGCCACAGGTGGCACATGGTGTCATATCAGTGGGCATGCGAACATTACCGTAGCTCAGCTCCAGTACGCATGTGTGCACCAGCCAACTGATTTTTGGGCCTTCCGGTCCCACCGGAAGTAGGGAAATGGGTTGTGTCCGGCATCCGGAGGGCCTCCGGGGTGTGTGGGGAAGGTCGTTTTTGCCCTCCCCAGGCTCCTAGAAAGCCTCTGGAGCCTGGGGAGGGTGAAAAACAGGCCTACCAGGCCCACTGGACCATCACGTGTTAAAAGCGGGGGTGAGGAGGGCGTGCACGCATGCGCAGGGCACATTGAATTATAGGAGTGGGCACGCACATGGGCAACCTCCCCGCGCTCCCCACACTTTTGGCACATGACGGCAAAAAGGTTAGCCATCACTGGCATAGTACCAGTGAAATACAGAGCTCTATGAACCTAAAGATCTACAGTAGCTTTCTAGGCCATTTCTCCAGCTGATTGTAATTGTGCAGTCAGTAGCCAAATCCCTATCCTTAGTTATGAAATATCTTGGTCTCCTATAATACTGACTATATGTTTAAACCGGAAAAACTTCATTCAGCCCTTCTGGGAAATGATGTTCTTACTTTGATATTTCCTTCTCCAGAACTGGTTGGGCCACTTAATAGTTTCTCACATCCCCACCCAAGGTTGCTCCAGGTAGGGTTTTTTTTTAAATTTTAAAGATAATGCAGACATTCCCTTGAGCTAAGCTGAGACTACATATCGGAATTAGAAGAGAGTCTGAAAATGACATTTATGGTCATTGGGCAAAGTGTAACATTCAGAAATCTCACCTGTAGAGCAGATTTTATGGATTCTCTGAGAAAGGGATGGGTCACAGAACCCTTCAAGATTGTAAAGTTTGTGTATTTTGGGATCATGGAGCTTAAAAAATTCCCAAAGCCTATCTGATTTACCTTACTGCCAATGAAAAATGTCATCGCTAGCGTATTTCGGAGTCTATCAAAACAGCTTATATCCTTGGAAGGGTTCCCTAATGTTTTATCAAAATCCTTTTCAGTGTAATTGGAACCAACTCTGCCCTGTATAACAAAAGGATATAAATCTTCTTTCTCATCTACATGAGATTCTTTTAAATATTTTGAACTGGCTGTTTTATCTTTTTCAAACTAAACAATACGGGCTGATTAATTGCCTCAGTCACCATCGTGGCAATGCTTCTTTTGTCATTTTGATAAAAGTCTCCAATTCTGCAGAGAGCTCTGAAGCACCACCATCACATTACCTATCTCCATTCTAAGGTCTTTCCTTTCAGGCATCTGGTTGGGTTTCATCTGCAGTTCTCAGATTCCTTGTTCAAATTATTATTTCATCCAAAACAATACTGAGCTTGTGTCAAAACTCCATTTGTCACTTCCCTAGATGGTAGAAGAGCAGAGCAGGACTTAATATGGGTCTCACCTTCTAATTATAGGGATGAGAAAAGTTGGGTTCTTAATGAGATCCAAAAACCTTTCCTATGATTTTAGTGCAGTCTTCCTCCTTGTATAGCACTGTTAAAAGGAATCTAAGTGGGTTAAGCAGGAGGTAGCAGGGGATAGCGTTTTAGCAGTTTTCACCCAATGATTTTTATTTATTTTGTTTTATCTATCTACCTCTCTGCATTGAAATCAGTAAAGGAGAAAATGCATAAACCAACCTCAGGACAGAATGGGGTTATGGGCTTAAAATGGGGCTTTAGAGAAATGGCGTAGCTTTCTATACAATGGGTACAAAGTCCTCCAGCTAGCAGAACTGGAAGTTAGGATTGCGCTCTTGAATAGGAGTTTTCAAATAACTTCAGTCTGCAGAACCTGTTAGTTAAAGCAAAGTTCCCCAAAGCCCTGATCAAGTAGCAAAGTTCTAGCAATAAACAACTGATTGTGCTTGAGGTTCCACAAAAACAGTTTGAAAAGCCTTCTAAAAAAATGCAGGCTGCCCACTTAAAGCATAAGGAAAGGCATTATTAGGCAATGAACGTTTAATTCATGGGCCTGCATTGTTTGCAGAATGTGCTATGAAAGTGAAAACTCGAATTACATGGGTGAACTGTTGTTTATATTTTTTCCTTTGCTTTTGTATTTCCTTCCCTAAATATGCACATTGTTTGAACCTGAGTGTTTTTTCTGATATTTTGAATTCAACTCCAGTTCCCAGGTGCTGATTATTGTTTTAGCTTAATCAACAGATGATATCATAGAGGAACCCTGGGCTGACTAGCCTGGATGTGCCTCTAAGATATCACATGAGTTTCCTGTGTGGCCTTTGTTTCTCTCTTTGCCCAACCAGGGCTGAGCAATGGCAGGTGAGGGAAAACATTCCATGACTTTTATTTATACCCTATATCAGTGATGGCTAACCTTTTTGCCGTCGCGTGCCAAAAGCGGAGGGAGTGTGGGGGGGGGGTCACGGGTGCCCACATCCATAATTCAATGTGCCCCGCCCTCCCGTGCATGCACACATGACCCTCCCACACTTCCCCCTGCTTTTGGCATGTGATGGCATGGTGGGCCCAGTAGGCCTGTTTTCCCCCTCCCCAGGCTCCAGAAGCTTTCTAGGAGCCTGGGGTAGGCAAAAACAGCCTTCCCCATCCCCCCAGAGGTCTTCTGGAGGCCGGAAACTGCCAGTTTCCCAACTTCCAGTGGGACTGATAGGCCTGAAAATCAGTAGGCTGGTGCACGCATGCACACTGGAGCTGAGTTAGGGCAACACTCGCGTACCCACCAATATGGCTCCACATGCCACCTGTGGCACCCGTGCCATAGATTCGCCATCACGGCCCTATATCTTGGTCTGGATAGAGAGACAGCATTCAGATCTGTCAGAATGTCCTTTTCTTTCACCTGTATCTGGATGGCTGCTTCTAGGCAGAATACATTTAATTATCCCTCCTGTACAAAACTGTTTCTAGGCACAGAGAGATTATAGGATGCAGAATTACAATTTTATCAACATCTGTCAGCCTTCTGTCAAAACTATCCCATCTTCAGGACCACCTGGGATGCTTCCATAGCCAACACTTTTTACTGATTTGTCCATTCCCTTTCATATTTTATTCCTATGAACATTCCTTGTCTTTAAAGCCCTGCCAATTTTATTTTCTGCTCTTATTTATTAAATTTGCATCCTGCTGCTTTTTTTTTGAGTAGGGTGGGTTACAGTTCAAGGCAATGTACTTCTCTTTGTACTTTCCCTATAACAACAGCTCTGAGAAGTGGACTGGGCTGAATTATAAAGACTAGTCCAAAGTCATCCAGCTGGTTTCTGTGCCTCTGGTAAGATTAGAATGTACAATCTCCTGTTTTCTAGTCCAACACTTTTACCACTAGGCCAGTCTGGCTCTTGTTACCCATGAAAGCCTATTTGATATGAATATATACTTTTCCAGCAAACATTTTAGATTTCATACCAAAGCTTTTCCCTGTGTTAGGTTGCTCCTCAACTATCCTTGAATCTGAAGAAAACTGTATCTGCATGCCATTTCTTGCCTTTATTCCCAGTTAGCATGGTCAACTGGATTTCCTCCAAGATGACAAAGCTGAACAGATTTGATAGACGACAAGGTCCCTTTGGACAGATTAAGAAGAAAAATCTTACTTTCTATGCCGGAACTGTCAATGATGACAATTAATGCGTTTGTTGTGGTTGAGATAAAGGCAACATCTTGGGGCAGAAAAAGCTGTTGCCCTGGTCTGTTTATGCCATCGTTATGTGCAAGACAGTGGTGGGTTTCAAATTTTTTTACTACTGGTTCTGTGGGCATGGCTTGGTGGGCATAGCAGGGGAAGGATACTATAAAATCTCCATTCCCACCCCACTCCAGGGGAAGGTTACTGCAAAATCCCCATTTCTTCCGGATCAGCTGGGACTAGGGAGGCAGAGAATAGATGAGGGCGGGGCCAGTCAGAATTTTTATTACCGGTTCTCTAAACTACTCAAAATTTCCGCTACTGGTTCTCCAGAACTGGTCAGAACCTGCTGAAACCCACCTCTGGTGCAAGAGCAGAAATTTTCTAAGAAAAAGGTCTCTGTTTGTTGATTAAATCCTGCAAAAGGCGGGGACCCTGATAACTGGAAGATTTAGTATATTCTTTCCTTTCCAGGAGGGACTTTTTTAAAAAAAAGAGAAACAGGAATGATAGTAAATACTGTTGTTGTCTCATTTCTACTCTGTTGATCTGCCTTTGTAATAATAAAATAGTAAGTACTGTCTGTGTATTGAAAGGGTTTTTCCTCGTCAGTTTTGGATAAAAATAAATAGCTCAGATATACCTGGAACTCATTGTGCTAATATCTGGTAGTAAATTAGTCTCTGATCTGGAACAAAAATATTTACCCTGGAAGTAAATCTATTCAAAAGTAGCATATTTCTTCAAGGTAAATAAGAATCTTTTTCTTAGGCAAGTTTGAACCCCATTTTAGAAATCAACCATTCCTTGTTTATAACCTCTATGGAAGCCAACTGTGCATCCCTTTGGTACAAAGAGACACAGATGGTTCATGGTTTTTATTCCTTTATTATTTTTTTTAGTGTTCTAAGCTACCCAGAGTTTTATGGAAATGGGCAAGCTTTAAAATTAATAAAAACAAAAAAACAAAAGGGGACATTGCAGACATCATTTGAACTAATTTTTCCAAGCTCTGTGCCTTCCAGACATCTTGGACTAATACTCCTTTCAACCTCAACCTGAAAGTTGGTGAAAGCCGGATTTAAACACTTGATGAACCCTTATAGAAATTGGCTCCAGTTCTCTCATTTTCTGAGCTTTTACTGGCCATTCACAGGACAACATGACCAGTGTTTGAAAAGGTTCATATGTATTCCAAGGGCTCTTTGGAAAGTCTTCAGGAAGAGAATTGGGTTATATAACAATGAGGAGGAGTGAATGTCTTGGAGAACAGTCATTGTGAGTAGTCTCATGTGGCCAGGCAGTAGAGGCTCAAACATGCTGCGGCTTGTAGACATCTCAGTAGCTATCAGGGAAACTAGGCTGCCTTGATATCAATTTCAGTCTCTTGGTGGAATAGGAAGCCTAACTGACTATATGCAGGGTGGAGGAACCTAGACTTAAAAAGGAACTGTATATCAAAGCATGTCTTTCTTTGTTTATTTGTTAAAGCTATATATTGCTGTGTTCTTAGTTTACAGATAACCCAAACATATAACTCAAACATATAACAACATATAATCCAAACATTGATGATATTTTCTGTGGAATATTAGTTCAAAGACAAGGACTTTTCTGCTCTATTATGCCAGTTTGATGTAGTGGTTAAGGTGCTGGCTTAGGAACCAGGCGACGGTCAGTTCTAATCTTGCCTCTTAGGCACAGAAGCCTGCTAGATGACTTTGGGCCAGTCACTTTCTCTCAGCGCAATTCATCTCACAGAACGGTGGTTTTGGAGAAAATACGAGGAGGAGGAATATTAAGTATGTTTGCTGCCTTGAGTTATTTAGAGAGTAATAATGAAAGTGAGATAAAAATCTAATCAATAAGTAAAAATAAAATTTCAATACATAGAGTCTCTGCTTCCTCTGCCTCTAAGCTAAAAGTGAAATAGAAATGTGCGCACAGGCATATTTCTATTTCACTATCTAGTTTATGTGTGTGTATGTGGTATGTGTATATGAAAGCCAGCAGGGAAATATTTCCATTTCCTTTTTCTGTTTAAATCAGCAGGCTATTTGATTAGGTCTATTAGCCTTGAAGTCAAAATTTCTAGTATGTGAACTAGATTTGCACAATCTATTCTTCCCCAACATGATACCTTAAGGATGCATTTGACTACAACTCCCAGAATCCTGAGCCAGCAAAGAAGTACGTCCTGAATTTTCCATTATTTGTTATTATTAAGTGGGGATGGACCAGGGAATATGGGGAAGGGGAAAAGGAATACTACTTTTCCCTTCCTGTATAATTTCATGCTGTATCGCTTTAGATTTAGTGCATTTCTCTTTACCTACCTTTTCCAAGCTAAGATCCTTCAATCTGTCCTCTTTGAAATGCTACTCTAGCCCTTTCATAATTCCAGTTGCTCTTTTCTGCACCTTCTCCAGTTCTACAATCCTAAAATTATACATTAAGTGGGAATAGTCATTTTTATAACTAATTCTTCTTTCAATAGTGACTACTGAAATGCTTTACTATGATAGCCGGTGTATTTATAGGAGGAAGTTAGGAGGAGCTGAGCGTTCCTAAATGTTATGTACAGTACAGATGCAAAATAAGCCCATTGAATCTGAAGCACCTCTGCTCCATCTGCTTCCTAGCAGGATGTGATTACATTATGCAAAGCAACCCTTTCCCAAATGATTTAATCCAGGTACATTCTCATTTTTTAAATCCGGTACATGCTGTGTGGCTGCTGACCAAACAGGTTGAATGACATCTTAAACCTGAATTTAAATGGAATGTATCCAGGTTATCAGTTAGGGCATTCTTTATGAACCCTTTATAATAGCCTCTCTTTTTTTTTACTCAGTTCAAGACTGACAAGACTTTGAGGCATGTGGAAATATAACATTATCAACTCGTCATAGGGCTGGCAATCAGAATGGGTATTAAATACTCAGTTTATAAAGGGTATTTTGAATTTGCAAGATGGATCAGTAAGGACGTCTTACACAGAATGGAAAACTATCACTACTTCTTAAAATGTAGTTGGCACTGCAAGGACCAAAATATGACTCATAAAATATAGAGGTTTTCTGCATGTGGCCCTTTATGGTCAAATGTAGCTGGCTGTATTTTCCCATCTCTCTAAGTGAGCTAAGCAATCTAATGAGTCTTTCTAGTCAGTTCACCCATAAAGTGACCAATTTCAGCATATCTTGGCACATGATGTGCAGTAGCCAATTGGGATGCTGGAGGGCTTAGAAGGATTCATAATTTCAGTTGTCTAGCTGAGCATGGAAAAATCCTGCTGGCTTTGTGTGCCAGAAACTTAGTCTCAAAGAAAAATCTGTATTCAGATTTATAGTGTATAATCTACTGTTCATTTTGCAGAGCTATTGATTTCTAACAAATTGTCCCTCACAATTCTAAAGAAAGCATTCTATTTTTTGAGGGGTGGGGGAAATTGCAGAGAGAGGCGATACAATCCAGTGCATCCCTTTTAAACTTCCATAAATATGATCCTAATGGAAGAGAATATTTGTAGCTCAGGGCTGAATTGTGGGGTCCTTGATGCCCACTGAGCTCTGTTGTTTTCTTGCAGACGTTTCATTACCAAACTAGGTAGCATCAATTAGGTAGCACTGATGATGTTACCTAGTTTGGTAATGAAATGTCTGTGGGAAAACAACCAAGCTCAGAGAGCACCAAGGACACCACACAAATATGATTCCACAGCCCCTCCCTCTGAATCATTCCTTTCTCATTTTTGAAATTGGGAATTATTGGTATTCTTTGGATAGGAATTTGAAGCAGAAATACAACAGTGCTCAACAGTGCAGCAGGGCACCATTATTACATTTTAAAGTACCAGTAAGTGGTTACATACAACATCTAGAGAGGAAGAAGGTCCAACCATAATGTCCAAAGTAAATGTGTCAGTGGCTGAGAACAAATCTAAAATTGCTGGGTTTCTAGCATCCCCTTCTTAGTGCCTATGCCTGCAGTATGGAGTTAAATCAGTCTTCCAACTTTAAAATGACAGAAGTTTGTATCAAACACCTCATAAATTTGTTCTTCTACAAACTGGCTGGCAACTTCTATTGTAGCATTAGTACTTTTGCAAGACCTTAAGATTATTTGAAAAAGGTTTACGAGTCAAATGGGCTTCAGGATAGTACCACAGTCTGCATCTGTAAAGTCTTTTGACAAAGCAGGAGTCAAAGCAATACATTATAATTCAGAGTATTATCTTGCAAAGGGCAGGGAGGAATAGAAAGATGGCTTGTGTTCTACAGAATTTATGGCAGACATGATTGAACTAAAATGAATGAATAAGTGAACTACAAATATCTTGGTTCACAGCTTCTTATGTGCTCATATAAATTTCACTCTAGGTCTGAGAACAGTAGTGGGTTTCAAAAGCTGTCGCTACTGGTTTGCTCGTGGGTGCTTGCCTGCTTGCCTGCTTGTGCAACACTTCTATGCATGTGCAGAAGCATTTGGGTGGGTGGGCAGAGCCTCCCACCATCGCTGCTACTGGTTCGCCCAATCCGGGGCGAACGGGTAGCAACCCACCACTATCCGAGAACTACTGGGGATTCCCCAAGATCCTCAGGGCTCCAAAAAATCAAAACTTATTTGCCTTATATTCAAGAGATTTGCAAATATTTAAAACAATGCCGTTCTTCTGATTATTTTTTTATTTAAAAGAGTATAGGGTTTTTCGGGAAATGTATTTACTGACATTTATTTACGTGTTAGAATCCAATGGGCTTAATATCATTATTTTTACATAATTCAATAAATATTCTATGAATGCATTGACTTTCATTTTTAATACAGTAGATATTAAAGGTATTAAAGGTAACCCATACAAATAAAAGCTCTTTTCGGGTCCTGGAGCAAACTGTTTAAGAAACACTGCTGTAGAGTAGGCCCATCCCTTCCTCATAATACTGAATACATTGTAATTTAAGAGAAATTCCTGCCACATATGATTGTTGGTTTACTTTGATGGCAAATGAGACATTGCTTTCTACTAATGCCATTAAAAAAAAAACCCTCTTAGCAACTGCTCTCCTTGATACAGTACCCTTTCTTAGCCTGGTTACTTTACAATGGTTAAAAGAGAGATATGGGCAAATATAGCCCAGTTGCTAAACAGTGAAACGCATATATTGGCTCTCCCCAACAGCTACAATAGACTGACCTTCTCTCTTGGCATTCATCCTCTGGCCACTTAACCTCAAGAATAATTATTGACCAACTGTAGAAGGATTATCTTCACTTTTCCCTTAGCTTTGGCAAAAGAACCTGACAGTCTTCGCAAGATAGACATCAGGCTAGGGTTCATACAAGAGCACATCAGCTCTTCAATACGATAAAGCATGCATTGATACATGAGCAAAAACACATTTTTCAGCAGGCCAATTCCACAGAAGCATTTACCAGGTCAGTTGTGCACCTACCACCATCCTGTTTTCTTTCCTATGTATGGGGAAAAAAGGCACACATACATTTTGTAGGTGAGGCAAAAACTCAACATGTGTGTCTTTCTTGGAACAGAAACACAGGCAGGAACAGCTGTTTGCTGTTTCTGTTTGCTGGGTACCTAATCAAAGCACTAGAAAACTGGGAGAAAGAGAGACAAAACCCAACAAATAGCTTTGCTGCTGCTTCACTCCTAGCAAAGACAAACCTTTGGCCGTAGGGAAAAAAAAAGAGGGAAATAGGTACTGACAGGGACAGCACAGGGTAGAGTGAAGTTACTTCACAGCTTCCTTGAGGCCCGCTCTTCATTACCAGAGAAATAGATCTCACTCACCTGGAACTCCTCAGCCAGCTGCCCTTTCTCCTGCCCGGCCTTAGCTTCCACCTGGGCTAGAAAGCCCTTTAGGTATTCTTTACAGCGACTCATCCCTCTGCTTAAGAAGAGGGAACGGTGGCAACGTTGGAGCTGAAGGTTCTGAAATGCTAAGAGGAAGTTGACATCCTTGCACCACGCCTCCAGATTGTGGCTAGTGGGATGGGCCCAGCAGACCTGCCTGGCTCTCTGCCTGCTCTCTCGGGAAAGAGATGGTAGCTTTTCTGCACACTAGGAACAGGGTGTGAACACCGAGCACCTGAGAAGCACAGGTCAACCAGCACTGTTCTTTGTACGATCTCAAAATTTACAGCACAGATATCTGCTGTTGTAGTAGCATCCTTAATTGTCAGTTCCCCGTGTGGTATCTGGGGGAGACTGTGCCCCACTAACAAGTTCCTTACTGTACACATAAATATCTTGCCCTACCTAATTTATTTTTAAAAAATTAAAAGTTAATGGGAAACCAGCGTGCTTCAAAGGAAAGCATCAGCCTGAATAGACTTCCCCTTATTTCCAGCAGTGCCTCTTGACTCTACCAGCATTCTTAGAAAATAAAATGCTTTGTAGCTGAAATCCTCCTTAGCTGTCATGTAATGTGCATTTCTACATGTTCTGAAAATTACATACATATCCCATTTTATCCTCTATTTGGTATTTCAGGTTTTGCTAGCCACCTTGAGGTCTTGAATGAATAGAAAAGCGGACTTCAGTCAATCAAATAAATAAATGTTCCAAGAAACTGCTTAACCTATTAGAACTGCTCGCAGCTGCAACAGTAGTGTACATCCACATCATAATTCATGTCACATGGTATTTTTTCCATGTTACATTTGCATCACTAGTTCTTTTTTTTAAATAATCTTTATTTACATTTATAGTTAAAAAAAAGACAACATATCAGACAAAAAACAAAACAACAAAACAGAGAACATAAATGCATATAAATAATGCCTTAGTAGTTCTAATTTATGTGTGTTTCTTGTAAATACTGTGGAAAGTTTATCTTCATAATAGAGGAACACTATTGTATAACGTTGATACCATTTTATTATATTCTTCTCCTGTGTATAGTTTCTCTTAACGGTAAAAAGGCATAGGATCTGGTTATTGTTCTATTGCTGCAGTAACAACATAAATTATGTACTGTGAAAACATATTTCAGTGGACTAATTCAGCAGATGGATGAAATAATGAAATCCAGGAAATTAAAAAAATCATTGTGGCCAATGCAAACGATATCTTTTGCATAATTTACATTATTTGCACAGTAAGATCATCTCAGAAATTTCACTAGAATTTGGTCTACCAAACTATGCAAAGTCTGTTCAGCTGAAATCAAGAAAACAGAAGACTCACTGTATATGAAATTTTAATTTCATTTCTTGTTTCTAATCCTCATGGGTTTCCAAAACACATGGTTTCTCATAACAGAGGCTTGAAATGCTTTATTTTAAGCAGTTACATTGAATTTTCATATTGATTTTCCTTATTCACAAGTTCCCATTACAAGACCACATGGTGCTAATATTGCCTGGTTGGGTGAGGGCCTTGAGAAAGAAGTATGAAGCTTTGTGGTTTTGGAATCTGAAGTGAAATTTAATTGGCTTTAGTTGAAATTATAACAGAGCGGAAAAAAGAAGTAGCTCAAGAAATACCATGATAGTCAGTTGTTATAGGAAGAGAGGGTATAATGAGTTGAGCTTATAATATTCACAACAGAAAGCTTCTGACAACAATAAAAAAAAGGCCAGGATGATATGAAGTATTCCCCCAGGCCCATCATAGCAAGTTCTTAATGCTTCAAAGAGGATAGAACCAAGAATGACAATGGATTAGCCTACAAGGATGAATATATTAGATTTATATCCTGCTTAAGTAAGTATTCAAGGCAGCTAATAGTGACTAAAATAGAATGCAAAATGGAAAGGTAAGAAGCATACCTATAATTTAGTACCTACTTTAATTAACAATACTGGCAAAAGTGATGGGTTTTGGGTTGTTCTTCTAAAAGTAGATCAAATGGGAACGAATGATAATTCCCAAGGGAATACATTCAACAACTTTTCCCATGGCTAGTATGCCATAGTGGTTAAGGTGTTGGATTAAGAGCAATGAGTCCCAGGTTCTAATCCATCTTCACTCTGGGTGACTTTGGGCTAGTCACTATCTCTCAGCTCAACCTATTTTACAGGGGTGTCAATGCTAGTGGAAACAAGAGATGGGAGCATTATGTATGCTGCCTTGAGGCCCTAATGGAAAGTTAGGATATAGTATATATCTAATTAATTAATTAATTACAAGAGCTTCTCTTGCAAATCTTCATAGGCCACTAAACAGGAGGGTTTTCGGATAGCATGGCTCCAGTGGTGGTTTTCAAAATGTTTTACTACCGGTTCTGTGGGTGTGGCTTGGTGGGCATGGCAGGGGAAGGATACTGTAAAATCTCCATTCCCTCCCCACTCCAGGGGAAAGTTACTGCAAAATCCCCATTTCCTCCCGATCAGCTGGGACTCGGGAGGCAGAGAATAGATGGGGCCGGGGCCAGTTAGAGGTGGTATTTACCAGTTCTCCAAACAACTCAAAATTTCCGTTACTGGTTCTCCAGAACTGGTCAGAACCTGCTGAAACCCACCTCTGCATGGCTCTAAACTACTTGGGTTTTAAAAATTAATACCATATTAACACCTTAAATTGTGCCAGTGCAGTCCTTTCGGAAAGGGGTTATATGATCTATGTGTACTTCCTACAATTTAGCAACCTAGCTGCCCCATTTTGCCCACTGCAATTTATAGATTAGAAGAGTAATCCTGTGCAAAATGCATTGTAATGGCCAAAATGGCAGACTTTGGCCATATTTTTATTTATCAAATTTATATGCCATTCATCTCATAGTCAACATAAGTTTCCCTAAACAACACTGCACGTTTGAAAAGCAGCTAAAGTTCTGTAAATGAACGCTTTCTCACTTAACTACATTGACTTTCCAAAGACAAGAAGAGAACGGCCACATACAAACTTCTTCAAATCTAACCTATTTATAGTAGATTATTTCTATAAAAAGGTTAGGATTGAAGATGTTTGTACGTAGCTATTCTTGTCTTTCACCTATCATAATAAACTATGTTAACTGCATGTGATGGGAGCTGTAGTTCGTTAAAAGAGAACACAATTGCAGAAAGCTCATCTATGCACTTGGATACAGAATAATCAGAAAACCAGGTTCCATAGAGACAAGTTACAAATATGTCTTTAGCTCTTTCCTCACACTCATAAAAAGCTATGATAGACAGTATGAATTGCTTTAATTTAAATTTTGTATATTAAACATCTCTCAGAGTTGTAATGGAGTTGGATGACTTTTAAATGTTATTAAAGAAATAAATAAAATGTAATCTTTCAACTAGAAACTTTATTCCTTTTAATTTTAAAATATTGACAATCTATTGAATTTCGCAAGAAATCCCCATACTTCTGCTATAGCCTTAAATTTTTATTTGCCAAACAGTAATTGTATGACTTCTGATTCAGCCACCTGTAGGAGGAATATATTTATTTACTAGATTTTGCTATCTTGGGGGGTTGGGAAATTATGATCCATTTTTCCTACTATTTAATCATAGGTCAGTGACTGTATATGGAAAGTCCCTCCAAAGACATTGTCTGTAAATGGAAGAATGCAAAGCCAATAAGGCAGACTTGTAGTAGTTCTAACTTTCCGCACGTCCTTTCAAAGTGAAAATTGCTGAGACTTAAGCTGAGGTTACCAGATCTGGACAGCAAATATCTGGATGGCCACAGGATGGCATCAGAGTTTAAGATTTTTCTGTCCCACTTTGCTACAGGCTGAATTTTTGCAGCCCAGATCTACATAAGTTCAAGTCACATACCCCCTTTTTCCTCATTCTCCTTAGTTTTACAGTAGGTTTGTGAGAACTATGACGAATCAGTGGCTGCAGTTTATTGATGCTGTCATGTGTTTTCTTGGTTGTTGTTACTTCTTCTTACCTAAAGAAGGTGTAGAGAAAGAAGGCATAGATTGGCTTCTGGAATTCTGGCTAGTCCATTGACCAGCAGGGGCCATATAGCTTTGTGCTTGTATGCACTGGGAAAGAAGGGACGAGATGCGTATGTTCTGCTGTGGGTCATGTGACTGGAAGAGGTGGGGGTGGGGTCTTAGAATGGAGCTGTGACCAATGTTCCAAGTCATGCAGCCTAATTGTGCCCATTTTCTTCCTCCACACCAAATTTGGCTCCATTCTGTTCAGTTTTTGGAAAGCTATGTGCTGATGAACAATTCCAACCTCTTTTACATCATTTTTTTTCAACATTCCAGTTGGATTGGAAATAACAATGAGTATGTCCTATATATATATATATCTTTGGGAGCCTAAAAGAGGAAATGAAGAGAGGAGAAATTTTATATCTTGTCAGAAAAATCTGGATGTCTAAAGCAATTCTTGTTTGAGAAGGATGGTGTAAAAACAGAATTACTAGGATCTGCAGGAAATGAAACTAGGAAAATTTAGCTCTCTGTATGAAAATTCTGCCACTGGGTTCACACAATACAATGAGGGCTAATCCAGTCAACCATATTTTAGCCTAACGTATTGTGTGAACCAGTGGTGAAATTCAATTTTTTTTACTACTGGTTCTTTGGGCGTGGCTTGGTGGGTGTGGCAGGGGAAGGATACTGCAAAATCCCCATTCCCTCGCCACTCCTGAGGGAAGGATATTGCAAAATCTCCATTCACACCCCACTCTGGGGCCAGTCAGAGGTGGCATTTGCCAGTTCTCCAAACTACTCAAAATTTCTGCTACTGGTTCTCCAGAACCTGTCAGAACCTGCTGGATTTCACCTCTGGTGTGAACCCAGAAAATGAGGTTGAAGAAAGATTGGCTCAGTTAAACACAGAGAAAACACACACCTGTATTACACTGTGTGGTAACCTGTTAGAACAGCATGTTGTAACCGGTTAGAACTGCAAGAGAACAATGGATTTGCAGGCTGGGTCTCCACTCTCCACCCAGGGTGGCCACTGCCTCCCCCCCACAAAATGAGAGGAACTACACTGCTCAAAAAAATAAAGGGAACACAAGCAGAAGACATCCGAGATCTGAATGAATGAAATAGCCTTATTAAATACTTTGTTCATTACATACAGTAGTTTTGTGTTCTCTTTATTTTTTTGAGCAGTATATTTAAAAAGCTTCCTATATGGATTGAGGCCCTAAACAAACAACAAGGGTTCCAGACTATGGAAAGTACTTCTATTGTGGCTTCCTTAATGACGGTGTGGCTTATAGTTCAAAAATATTCATTTACATGTAAATTAATAATTGTCAATCTCATTAAGTAGTCCAGACATGGTACACACAGACTCAGATGTACTACTGTAGCATCAACTTTACTGTAAAGTTACAATAACAGAATCTTTTAAATCTGAAAGTGCATATCTGTCCCCACTCACCTTTACAGTCTAACATCCTAGAGACAGTCCCTTCTGAGATATTTGCCATGTACCCGTTCCTTTTGTGGACTAAGTGGCCACTAGTCTGATTGTTGTCTAGTTTGTGGTTCTTTCTCTTCCCTGTCTCCCTATCTCTCAAGATATCATTCCCACATACCATTATAATAGACAACTGAATATATGAGTTCCAACACCTGTTTTTTGTTTTTCCTAAATCTGAAATGTTTCTGAACAAACATTTTATTTCCAATAGAAGAGAATATATATAGTTCAGAATTGAACTTGGAGTCTTTGATGCTCTCTGAATTTAGCTGTTTGTTTGCAGACATTTCATTACCAAACTAGATAACATAATCAGTGCTAGTGGTGTGAGGTTTGCTCCGTTTATATACAGTAGCTTGCTCTATAGTGTTGGCGGAGGTGGGGTTTTCTCCTTGATAGCTTCTTGATTAGGGTACAGTATTTTCTGTTTATTTGTTTACTTGAGGCTTGTTTGATGTATGGTAGTGTTATCCTTTTCATAGCTTATGTTGCTTATGTTGTAGTGCAGGTATGGCAAACTGGCAACCTGTGGGCCGGATACGTCAAGCACAGGTCACACCCTCCCTGGCTCCACAAAGGCAAAAAACATAGCGATTACATCATGATCTGGCCCGTGACGCGATCAAGTTTGACATCTGTGATGTAGTGGGTTAAGTAGTCAGGTACTTTTTGGTAAAGTTGTATGGGTATCCATTTTGTTAGAAGATGTTATATGTGGTTAGTTTCCTTTTTGTGCTGTTGTGGGTTGCTGCAATGCATTTGTACTTGTCTTTTGTAGACAATAGTCCTTTTATAAGACCTTTTCCTAGACAGATTAGGTTTGCCCAATTTGCTAAATCATGGTTAACTCAACCATAGTTCATTGACTTAACAATTCCTGGTTTGCACAACCCTGTGAACCATAAACTACCCACTCTAGCTGTATTTGCAAAACAGAGGGTGGCACTAAGTAGCCAAAATTGTTTTGTGAACTTAGTGTCCCAGGTTTTATCTAGCATTGCCACAGATAATAGTGTCAACTTTTGATAGTAATCCATATTTTATCTTCTTTCCATACCCCCTTATCTTAATGAAGTTAACTGGGGGGAAAGACCCAGAAAAAAAAATCCACATTTTTGAAGAGTGTGAATATTTGATTGCCATAGGTTTGGGGAAGATAATTTTAGTGTCATTTTGTGAGATACATCACACCTCCCAATTTCTTTATTTCCTCCCACAAATATTCAGATTATGAACATGCATTTGGGTATATACCTTTAAATATCTGAGAGTGGAGAGAGATGGTAGAATTCCAGAATTATAAAATGTTGGTTTGAAACAGGTGTTGTGTCCCACTTATGCCTCTCTTTTTATCTTTCAGACCAAAACCAAAACATTTCAACCAATATATGTTCAGAAAGGGGAGAACTATTTACAAACTGTTATTTTTAATAAATGGCTTCTGTATACCAATATGGCATTAATTCCAAGAGGAGGAAGTATGATAAGTGGCAATTTAAGCTTTCTGAATAATGTCATTGCTCTCCTATCTTCAAGACAGTGACTGAAAAGAACTGGTTCCTTTAGTGTATCACAGAAATGCCAATATTTAACCATGAAGATTCAGCAAGGAATATTACAGTCTAAAATTGTTTTGTGGGAAAAAAAAACTTGTTTTGATCTAGAAGTGCTCTTCTTATGCTCTTCAGAATATATAAACAGTGAGGATTAGTTTTCCAAATGTAAAATAGTGTTTTGTAGATGCCAATTTTGCCATCTAGTGTCTATTATGCAAAATGCTATAGTAATGTATTAGAATATACAGAGAATTTTAAATTACTTTTCTAAAAATGTACTTTAAAAATCTAATAGTTATAGATACAGGTGGCATCTACCCCTGATGAGAATAGTCAGAATGTTCAAGAATAAATCTGAAAAATGTTGGAAATGTCATCAGATACCGGGTTCATATTACCATATGTGGTGGACGTGTGCAAAAGCCAAAAGATACTGGACTAAAATCCACACATGGTTGGAAAAAATGACAAAAAAACACATAGATTTCAAAACAGAGATTTTTTAATTGGGGATTGTACCTGGAATATATAATAGAAAATTGTGATATCTGATTGTGAATATATTAACAGCGGCTAGAATTGTATTTGCTAAAAAATGGAAAAATGAGAAAATACCAATGCAAGATGAAGTTATTAAGAAAATAATGGAATTTGCTGAAATGAGTAAATTGACATTTGAAATTAGAGAACAAGAAGATAAACAATATTATAAAATCTGGGACTTATTTTATCAATGGTTAGATAAAAACATGGAAATGAAATATAAGAGATTTTTATAATACAAGAATTGTAGAATTATATAAAATATAACATAAAGATGTATTATTGGATCAATTTAGGATGATGAAATGAATGTTATGTTATATGAATGTTATAATATAAATTAACTCTAATTTTAGAATATTTTGTACAAAATGAGGGAAGAATAGCTATAGTCAAATAAATGATTAATGAGAACAATAATAGATATATATTAGATCGATAATGTGAGAATTTAGGTAAATTGTAAGTTATGAATATGGTGAAAAGACTTGTAACCAACTGACGCACTGTGTGTAATTGAAGATGGCTTTATGTTTTTATGTATGTTTGTTTAAAAATTAAAAAAAATCAAAAAATCTAATAATTATAGGCAACACTTCTGATATTTATATAGGATATTTACTTCATTTCCACCACCTAATCCTCCTTTAACGTGCATCAGCTTTTCTTGCAGTGATACTGCACCTCTTCATCCACATCTCCACATGACCAGCAAAGAGGAGGAAGAGATCTGGTTCCTTCAGAAGGGGATTGTTCTGTTTCCAGTGTGCAGGATATACATTGTCAGATGGCTGCTTTACAGGACTGCATTTTGGGGAGAGAGGGTCTGCCAGGCACTCAGTCTCACTCAAGAAAGAAAAGAAGTTGCCCCTCTGGTTGGAAGCAGCACACAGGCCTTGTTCTGTTCATGGGGCATACTAAAAAGACAGGGTGGAAATGCAGGTATGCAAGAGCTGGAGAAGACACTAAAGGTCCAGTGGAGCTTCTGGCTACTAGTTGCCTTTCCTTAATTTAATCTGTGAAGTTTAGTCACTGTAGGCATCTGGTTGATTAGCAGATTAGTAGATTCATGATATGTGATTTATTGGTGTTTTTGAAATGTTTTTAAACTTGTTAAAATGAAACAATGAACTCTATATTTATTTCACACCTTAAAGGATTGAATTTTTATTATTACATACAGCTTTTTTCTCTTCAGTTTTAGCTCACCTTAATATTTTTTCCTGACTGGAATACTCACTGTATGGCTCCTATTTTATATTTCCATTTCATTTTCTCCCAAAAAATGAAATAGAAAATAAGACATAAAAGCTAAGCAGGCTCAGACCTGGATATTATTTGCAATGAAAACCTGGAATTTAAAAAAATATCCTGACGAAAGCAATGACCACCCCATCTCTCTCTCATATATCCTTTCTTATGTTTGGTTGCTGTTATTTTGTCTAAGATCCTCCAGCTTGTTAGGAATGTGTCGATTTTTTTTTAACCTTCCTCACTTTCGGGAACAAAAAAAATACTTTCTTCTTCCAATCTCCAATTGTATATTCAGGCTTTATTTTATCCACGTCGCCAACTTCGCAGTTCTTTTATGTAGGTCGCACACACTAAATCGCAAAGCAGCGAGGAATATTTATTTGCATGGAGGTGAAATCAAAATAAGAATCGGGAGCAGGAAAACGGTACGAAATGCTATTTTCTACCGTTTTTCTTAAATGTCCGGTTTTGTATTGTTGTCCTTAGGAGAAACGATCGAGAGAATAAATTCTTAGGGTGGCTGGATCTGAGTTTCTGATGATTGCAACATCGTACCGCGGTGCAAAATGCCTTTCTGAAAAAGGACTTTACCTTCGCCCTCCATGGGACAACAATAACAGGAGCCACTGCCAAATAATCCAGCGCCAATGAATTCCTACCAAATGAGCAAGAGGCGCCAAAGCATACAAGCTGACGTCATTCCCCAACCCTCCGCAAACAATGACACCTTGCACCAACTTCACCGGCTTGGCTTTTATATCGTTTTCCAAAGTAACGTCTTCTCTCTGATTGGTACGAGGAGAAATTATGACCATCGCAATTGGCTCAAATTCTGACTGATCCAGTCCTCTCCTCTCACCCAGTTTATTATAATTAAGCCTTAGGCAGGATTGCTCCGCCTCACCTTTTATCTTCCCATTTGGATTCGCCAACGTCCCTGTCGCTCACTCCGGCTTCTCAATGTTCCCCTCCGCCCCCCTTTCATTGACGCGCTTGTCGAGCGAGGATGCCATTGGCCTTCCGCGTTACGCTCTGGCTGTGCGGGGCTGCGATTGGCGTTTGGACTTCCGCAAGCCACGCCTCCTCCTTTCCATTCGTTAGGTGATTAGTGGAGGTGGCCGTCAATGTCTCTATTGTTCCCGCCTTCTGCCATTCCGAAGCAGGAAGTGTTGGTCGCGGAGTGCTCGGGGATCTGTTTCTGCGATGGGAAGGCGAGCAGATCCCGTAGTCTCTATGGTGAGAAATAAAGCCGGTGGTTTTGGGACTGAGCGGGCGGGCGGGATCCCCTTTCGGCTCTCCCGTCTCACGCAGGGTGAGGGGTGGGGCTGCCGGCAGGGAGCCGGCGGGGTTTTTCCTTCTTTTCCAAATCGGATGGCCTCACTTAGGTATTGTCTTGGGTTGAACCTGAAGGCTCCCAAGGAGGGTTGAGACATAAGACCGACCTTGCAGGACCAGCTCGGTAATAACACATCTGGTTCAGTATCCTGTTCTCAAAAACATCCGGCCAGATGTGCCGGGAAAGATCCCGAGGAAGTTGGGGGGGAAAGGTATTGGCCTGTTCTTCGTGTGCCCAAGAGTGCTGCTTGGAACTTCTGTTTCACTAATCGCTGCTCATAGAGCTAATCTTTTGTCAGCCCCCAAAGTTTTAATAGATTAATAGTTTAATCTAATGGATTTGTGCGTTTGTTGGATTTCTGAGGATTTGCACTCTTAAGGAGTGTGGCAAAACCTCTATTGCACCAGAGAATTGTAGTGGCTTAGCCCAAAAGCACAGCAAATGTGCCAATGCTATATGGTAGGAGATCGTTTTGATGGAAACATAAAAGGCTACATCTGACTCCTGAATGAAAAATCTTCCAGAAACAGCAACACCTATACAGAATATAGAATAGCTATAATTGCACTCAACAATGAACTAAAGGGCCACCATCAGTGAGCTGTTGGACAGCATTACTTGGTCTGTTGTGTGGATGTTTGGGTGGTTTAGGGGTGGGGAATTTGTGGTGGGTGGGGGGGTGTTTGGGGATTGTTATGTGTGTTGGACCTGGTCTTTGGATGTTAAGTGAATTTCGTTGTATGGGTATACTGTGAATACCCATACAATGACAATAAAGTTATTATCCACTAATTGTACACAATGTTAAAACAAGCTTCGTTTTAGCAATCTTGACACTTTCTGTCAATTTGTTTCCTTGGGTCACTCACTTAAAGTAGAGGAGGGCACTTAGTGTGGGACAAAGGGGTTTGTCAGTCCATGAAAGGGGGACTTGTGGTATTGAGCTATTCTGAAGTTATTGAACCTGCTAACATGGGATTTCATTCTGGAAATGTATGTGCTGAACTTCTTAAATGGATTGACATCTGTCAAATACTGGATCCTTGCAAATAGATGTAGGCATGTGTACAGAGATGAAGAGATGCTCTGACTTAGTCATAGATAGATGGAATACCTTATTTTTCAGTCTCTCGGGTAACATTGCCAGGAATTGCTTGAGAAATTGCTGAAAAAGATACGTTTCCATTCCTTTGATCGGAAACATGGCATCTTCTACTTGAAATTAGACTCATTTGTACAAAATAATAAATGGTTAACTGCTTGGCTTACAAAGGTGTCTATCAAAGAGATTGTCCAATTCCTGAATTAACCAGGGGGTGAACTCAGATCTTTTGTGTCTGTCTTACTTATTACTTATTTATTTGAGACAAGCTGTTTTCATAAGCAATCCTGTAGCAGGTTATTTTCTCACTTGGCTGCCATCAATAACCTCATTGCACCTGATACCATAAATGTATTTGTGAAAGAAATTCTTATTTTCTGGAAAATATTACCTTTGTGTTAATGCTTCAGATGGGCAGATGCATTTGAAATGTATAAATACTCTTCTCATATTTGTTTAGCTATGTAGTACTGTAATACTTTATTCCATACTGCAGTACTTGTGTCATCAATATGATAATTGAACTTTAAGCAGTATTACCAAGCATCACAAAACTAGTTCTAACCAGACCTTGAGGGTGAAGATAGTATATGCAACTTGAGAGCAAAGCTCTTTTCCATTATTCTGGAAGTCTCAAAGTTGCCATCCTTGGAACAGGGATGGTGTCATGGCATCATTTGGGTAGGATTTTTTTGGAGGATTGGCAGCATGGCACCTTCATGTTTCCTGTAGAACTCAACTCTTTTATTACCATTAAACAAAATTTATTTAACTTGTTTATTTCTTATTATTTTAATTTATTTTACAGTGTTTTAGTGTTCTTGTATGAGATCCTTCAAAAATCCTCCAAATTTTTGCTGAATTTATTGATTTTAATTTGTATATGTATGGGTTTGCCATGTTTCTGGAAATGGTAAACAACGCCAGAACTATTTGTCTGGTGGAAATTACTATTCATGATTATATTGCCACCCCCTCCCCTCTCCAGGACTCAGAGAGTTGAACATAATTCCTTGAAGGAGACCTAGATTGTTCCTAATTGCAGCCATTTCTAAATCCCCTATTTAGGTATGTGTTGGCTTCACTATTTGCGTTGGCAAACAGAGAGTCTACAAGCTAGAAATTCATGCAGCAGCTTTACAAATCAGTTAACAAAAGTTATTGACAAATATTTTTTACTGATTACCCATTTTTAACTTATGGTAGTGACCTATTTACCTAGGAAACAAAAATGAATATTCAGATACATTTTTTCTCCCCCGTCTGTTTCCAATAAGTAAAAAAAAAATTTGCACTATGATTTGGAGGTATTTCTTCCTTGATTCAGCCTGAAGACCATTTACAAGCCTACTGTAAATTATTTGAGAATGGCACTTCCAGAAACATCTCAGTTAAACAGCAGCTGAAATGGCAAACATGCACAGTAGGAAACCAAATGCTGTACTGATTTAGCTGGTGATCTTGTTTCTTTTCTAACTCTTCAATTGTATCCTTTACCTAATTTTTTTTCTGGAAACTTCAGGATTTCAGCTAAGAGACATGCGCTTCCTCTTTCTTTTCAAACTGATATTTGGAGAAACAATGTCCTCAGTTGAGGGGTTGAGTCTCAAGGCTAATAACTCTTGACATTCTCGTCCTTCTCGTCGTTCTACTTATTCAGTACCTTCTTTAATGCCATCCAAGTTATTGGCCACCGTCATGTCTTGTGATATGCATTCTACAGATTATGTGCTTGGTAAGAAGCTTTGCCTGTAAATCTCTTTTTGAGCCAGCTTTGCTGAATGGCCCCTGGCCTTAGTCTTTTGAGACAAGGAGTTTTCTAGCTCCATAGGCTAGGTTCACATGCTGTACTAAATCATAATGTAATTTGCTTGATTTGGGTTTATGCTATGTTGATCCACCGCTATGATTTACAGTTAAGGGATTTTGTCTTTGTGTTATGTGAGAATCAATTCCAGTGTAGCTTATTTAGTACGGTATGATTTTTAACTCATGGTTAATAAAATATCTTAATGCTATGGGTGATTTCAGCCATTGTACTAAATCTTATTTCAATCTATATCAATATTTGTCCCTCTTTCTCAATCAGGTATATAGGACATTTTTACAAAAATGTCTACTCTCTTGATTAGAAAAACAAAACTCTTAATAGCTGGCAGGTTCATTTTTAGTTGTTCTTTCCCTAAGTTGCACCTACCAAAATGCCTTCTTTTCTACAACAATTTAAAGTTAAAAAAAAAGTATTCTTGTTGGTATCTGTTTATTTCTAGGTTATTTCTGTTCTCTTTAGACCAAAATGGAACAGCAAAAGCGTAGAAATGTCTTCAAATGGTTCTCTTTCTTAAGTATGAGTACAGCCAATTTTTGTTCAGTATTCATTTGACACATTACCAGCCAACTACAGTATACACCAACATATTGTGTCAGTGGGTCTAATTTATGGTTTATGCGCTCTTAATCAGGCTAATTGAGGACACAACTGGTAATTAATGATAAATACCTTGTGTGAACACAGTTTTGCCAGTAGAGGGCCAGAAGAAGAACATATGTCTTCCCAAAGAAAATCTGGACATATGTACACGTAAAAATTGTGTGAATTTATATGCTTGGATGAAAATTTAGAATTAAATGCATCCCCATTTGTAAAATTGTTTTTACAGAATAATCGATATTTAAGGTTTCATCTCTCTTCTTTAAGATTACAAGATGTATTTATATAACCCCCCCTAGATAGCATATTTGCTATTTGTTTCTGTATTGGCTTTGTTTTTTATTTGTTTTGGACTTTATTACACATTGGTTATATTCTCAATGCTTATTGATATCATGTTTGTTTTGGTTCTTTTTCTTTTTTGAGATAATTATGCAAATAAAATGCCAATAATATGGGAGAAAGCTAAATAGTGAATGTCTTTGCATCTAGCCCAGGGCTGTCAAACTCACGGCCCACGGGCCGGACATGTCACATTTTGGCCATGCCCACACCCAGTTTAGCAAAGAGGAAAAAAGTCCCGATACATCATGTGACGTTGCTGTGACGCTAGAGTTTGACACCGCTGCTTCTAGCCCCTTCAACCTCCTGTCCTTTTTCTAATCATTAATGGCCAATTTCAAGGCCTTTGCTCTTTTCCACAAGTTCTTTATCTATGAACAGGGATTCAAGCAAATAGCTTTTCATGCCGAGGGCTGTCTTCTGTAAAGAAAGTTTACAGTTTGGTTGGATTTTATCAGTTACAGCCATGACAAAGAAGATCACTAAGGAGATGCAGCCCCTCCCAGGAATGCAACTCCAGAAACTTGCTTGTAATGATTAGTGGCCACCCGGCATTTCCTGCTGTCTCTTTGAGGCACCCCTGCTTGGGCATGTGATTGAGATTATAGCTGGGACAGCAGGCACAGATTGAGCCTGGAAGTGGCTGTGTCCTTTCCCTCAATCTCGGTTGGTACATTCCAGCTTGAAGGGTTGCATTAGGCGCACTGTTTGCTGTTAGGGTGGAGAGTACAGGACACTTGGGAGGTGGTACTTGTAGCTCTGTTCCTAATTTGAGAAATGGGTTGGGCCTGGTGAGGAGGCACCATAGCACCTGCATCCTGTTTGCTATTTAGGGAATTTCCTCATGCTTGCCTTTTGTCTTTGCAGTTGTTGTTTGAGATGTAGAGATGGAGAACGAAGACCCTGGTTTACCTTGTAAAGAGGAGATGGAGCTCCCTGACCAGAAATGTGGGCTGGATCCTACAGAAAGAAGTGAGTACTTTGAACTACTTGGTTTGGAACTAGAGAGTGGGGCAGAAATTGTAGTGGCCAGATACACCTCCTTTGATGGCCAACAGGCTCTGCTTATCTGATGTAGGTTCATTTAGCAAAAAAATAAATAAAAATAAATAGAAAACCACTTGCTGAAAGCTCCAGCAGCTTCTCACAACATTTGTTTACATAACTGCCTTTTAGGTCTCTCTGCTTTAATGGAGAGCAACTTGTGTGAAGTAGATTAATTCCTGGGAAGTGAATAATTTGGGGCAAGCATTTGTGGACAGACAGATTTTCCAGGGCAACTATTTTGTGGGGGCACTCACTTCATAAGATTATACTCTCACTGACTTTACCTTGATATGGTGTGTTTCTTCTACTCCAAACCTTATGATTGGCTATAGCGAGCTTTTCACTCTGACGCTGGATTCTTTTCACTTTATAGTCACTGTTTGGATCAAGCTGACTAGTTTGATGTGATCATTGTTTGAACTGAGTTTGGTTCAATATACATTATATTGTATGGTGAACGTTCAATATATTTGGTACTGTTCCAAGGGCTGTAAGCAGAAAATGATACATCCTTGCTCCCAAAATTTACAGTTTAAACCTCTGCACAATAAAGGGAAAAGCAAAGATAAGAATTGTATGTGAATTCACACATTTGCAGATATGTAATCTTTGTTTTGTTTTCAAAAGCACTGGGATTAATGGGAAAAACAAGTGGGCTTGGAAGAACAATTCAGAAAAAAATAGCAAGCACTGTATTTGCATGATATGTTAAGTACAGTTTATTAACTAAGCCACTATGGCCTTTTCACACAAAATCAATAAAATATTTTAAATTATTACACACCTTACTAAATTACAATTATTATTATTTATTATTTATTAGATTTTTATACCGCCCTTCTCCTTCCGGACTCAGGGCGGTGAACAGCCAACTAAAAACATTGTATACAAAAGTTAAAATAATTTCAAAATAATTTATAAAATTTGGCCCACAATTTAAAACATTTCAATTTAAAATCAGTATCAAACATTAAAACCCACATGGAGTCAGGCCAGCCCGGCTAACTGAAAGAAGTTTTAAGGGCCCGACAAAAAGTCCGGAGGTCTGGGATCACTCGTATCTCTGGGGGTAGATCGTTCCAGAGGGTGGGCGCCACCACAGAGAAGGCTCTCCCCCTGGGGGTCACCAGCCGACATTGTCTGGCTGACGGCACCCTGAGGAGGCCCTCTCTGTGGGAGCGAACTGGCCGGTGGGAGGCAATTGGTGGCAGAAGGCGGTCCCGTAAATACCCCGGTCCTAAGCCATGGAGCACTTTAAAGGTGGTTACCAACACCTTGAAGTGCACCCGAAAGTCCACTGGAAGCCAATGCAGCTCATGCAGGAGAGGTGTAACATGGGAGCGCCCCGTCACTCCCATAATCCCCCGCGCGGCCGCATTCTGCACCAGTTGGAGCCTCCGGGTGCACCCCAAGGGGAGCCCCATGTAGAGACCGTTACAGTAGTCCAGACAAGAAGTGACGAGTGCTTGAGTGACCGTGCGTAGGGAGTCCCGATCTAGAAAGGGGCGCAACTGGCGTATCAGGCGAACCTGATAGAAAGCCCCCCTGGCCACAGCCGTCGTATGCTCAAGACAGCCGTGAGTCCAGGAAGACGCTCAAGTTGCGAGCCCTTTCCGTGGGGGCCAGTGATTCGTCCCCAATAACCAGCGATGGCACCAGCTGGCTATACTGGGACGCCGGCAGCCACAGCCATTCGGTCTTGGACAGGTTGAGTCGAAGCCTGTTTCTCCCCATCCAGACCCGCACGGCCTCTAGGCACTGGGACATCACTTCAAGGGCATTGTTGGGATGGTCTGGGGTGGAGATGTACAGCTGGGTGTCATCAGCATACTAATGGAACTCCACCCCAAAACCATGGATGATCTCACCCAGCGGCTTCACATAAATGTTGAACAGAAGGGGCGAGAGGACCGACCCTTGTGGCACCCCACAAACAAGGTGCTTTGGGGTCGACCGCTGCCCCCCTGTCAACACAGATTGCGACCAGTCGGAGAGGTAAGAGGAGAACCACCGCAAAACGGTGCCCCCCACCCCTTATCCCTCTAACCGGCGCAACATGATACCATGGTCAATGGTATCAAAAGCCGCTGAGAGGTCTAACAGGACCAGGATAGAGGAATAACCCCTACCCCGATCCCTCCAGAGATCATCCACCAACGCGACCAATGCTGTTTCCGTGCTGTACCCAGGCATGAAACCGGACTGGAGCAGATCTAAATAGACAGCTTCATCCAGGTACTGGGGAAGCTGCCGCGCCACCACACTCTCAACAACCTTCGCAATAAAACAAAGGTTGGAGACTGTACGATAGTTAGCCAAAACAGCTGGATCCAGAGAGGGCTTCTTTAGGAGGGGCGTCACCACCGCCTCTTTCAAAGCGGCTGGTAGGACACCCTCACTCAAAGAAGCGTTAATAATCCCCTGGAACCAGCCTCGTGTAACCTCCCGGGAAGCCAGCACCAACCAGGAGGGACACGGGTCCAATAAACATGTGGTCACATTCAGCCGTCCCAAGATCCTGTCCACGTCCTCGGGAGCCACAGGATCAAACTCCTCCCAGATAACACTCTCAAGACCTGCCTCAGTCATCTCGTCTGAACTAACCCAGTCAGCGGCCAAGTCTTCCCGAATCTGAGTGATTTTATCATACAGATACTGTACAAAGTCCTCAGCTCGGCCCTGCAAGGGGTCATCCCGCGCTCCCAGATGGAGGAGGGAGCGGGTCACCCTAAACAGGGCGGCTGGGCGATTATCTTATGACGCGATAAGAGCGGCAAAATAGCTAGATTTCTCTGCTTTTATCACCACTAGGTAGATCTTAATATGAGACCTTACCAATGTCAGGTCAGATTCAGACCGGCTGGCCCTCCAACCGCTCTCTAGGCATCTTTTCCGGCGCTTCATCTCCCTCAGCTCCTCGGAAAACCAAGGAGCTAAGTGAGTTCGGTGCCGGGTCAGAGGCCGCAAAGGCACGACACGGTCCAAAGCCCCGGCAGCTGCACTATCCCAGGCAGCCACCAGGTCTTCAGCTGAGTCGTGAGCCAGAATCTTGGGAAATGGCCCAAGCTCTATCTGGAACCTATCAGGATCCATCAGGCGCCTGGGGCGGAACCACCTGGTTGGTTCCGCCTTCCTGCGACGGGGTGCGGCGGTCAGAAAGTCAAGTCGAAGGAGTGAGTGGTCAGACCATGACAAGGGTTCAATACCTATATCCCCTATATAAAGGCCACTCAACCACTGACCAGAGATGAAAACTAAGTCCAGGGTGTGTCCACCTATGTGAGTAGGGCCATGAATTACTTGAGTCAGGTCCATGGCCGTCATGGAAGCCATGAACTCCCGAGCTACCTCAGACATTTCACCAATGGATGGCAGGTTAAAATCCCCCATGACCAGAAGTCTGGGGGTATCAACCACCACCTCGGCTATGACACTGAGGAGCTCGGGCAGGGTCGTTGCCACGTGGCAGGGAGCCAGGTACGTGATCAACAAACCCATCTGCATCCCATGACCCCATTTCACAAGAAGGGACTCTCATCTGGCTATCTGAGGTACAGTGGTCTCCCTCGGATCAAGACCTTCCTTTATAATAACCGCTACCCCCCCCCGCCCCTGCCCTGAACTCTCGGCTGATGAAATGCGTGGAGGCCTGGTGGGCACATATCCACAAGAGGACCCCCCCCTTCGTGGCCCAACCAGGTATCTGTAATACCTGCCAGGTCCGCTCCCCCCTCTTGAATAAGGTCACAAATGAGGGGAGCCTTATTTACTACGGACCTGGCATTGCATAACAACAGCCGGAGACTCGGGCCTTGGGTTTCTGAGCAGCCTGGGGAACGGGACGAGCTAAGGGGACTGGGGCATGCAATCGCTCGAAGGTAGTGAGTGCGTGCCACCACCACACAATGAGGGAAGATTTGGCTGTTAGCTTAGTATGTTGTGTAAACCCAGCCATAGTTTAATGATAATTTAATAATAGTTTAAGAGCTGCGGTGGCGCAGTGGTTAGAGTGCAGTACTGCAGGCTACTTCTGCTGATCACCGGCTGCTAGCAGTTTGGCAGATTGAATTTCACCAGTCTCAAAGTTGACTCAGCCTTCCATCCTTCCGAGATGGGTAAAATGAGGACCCAGACTGTTGGGAGCAATATGCTGACTCTGTAAACCGCTTAGAGAGGACTGTGAAGCACTGTGAAGCGATATATAAATCTAAGTGTTATTGCTAAGTGCTATATGTATTAATATACCATTTATAAGAAATTCATCAATTTGTGGTTGAGACAAATCTTGATTTAGTATGATATATGAACCCTGTATTCATATAGAACATAAATGGAAACAAAACATGGTTAGTGCAGACTTTGGAGCCTACTTATCCTGACCATGATTGCTAAAAACTGATAGTATAACTTTTGACCATTTTCAGGTGAGAAATACATGAAAAGTATACTGTAAGAAAAAAGCACTGTCCCCAAGCATTTTCTCTTATCTAGGGATTAGCCCTAGCAACTTGCAGCAATCAAATCCCACCCACCCTAAGTATCCTGTTTTCTGAGAATTAATTCAGGCATTATGAAAAAAATAAGAGAGACTTGACCATTTGATTTATGTCAATGGGAGGAATATGTGTGTCGTGATGAGTTTACTGAATTTGACGTGAAGACTTTATTTATTCCTTGATATAGTTATATAATCTGCCCAATAAATGGGAATCTCTAATTACTGATCCAGTTTATGGAAAGCAGATGGGGGACAAAGATTACTTCTGGATTTTTTTCCCCTTGTGATTTCTCAATATGCTTTTCCAGATGGGGATGAGTCCTGTTCTGTCTCAGAGAAGCAGGAGGAGGTACATGCTGCCCCAAATAATGGACCCATGACCGTGGTAAATGACAAAGTGAACGGGCAGGAGGAGCTGAGAGAGGCCGCAGAAGAACTGAGTGACAAAGATGTGTCTGATTCAGCCTCAACTGACAACACTTGGGAAGATTCGAGTGAGTTTCACCGACAAATGGTGATAGGAGATGGACCATCAGGAGAAGAGGAGGCAGTGATACAGTCACGCCTGGCTACATACCGAGATGAAGACGTGACTGCAGAGAGTTGGCGGGCACACAGGAAACATGTCTTCATTTTAAGTGAGGCTGGGAAACCCATTTATTCACGTTACGGCAATGAAGAAGCCCTTAGTTCCACCATGGGTGTCATGATGGCACTGGTGTCATTCATCCAAAGTGGGGATAACTCTATTCGCTCCATTTATTCTGGTATGGAAACAATTTTAAAAGGAGTAACGCTTAACAAATATCGTAATTTATTAGGAGGTTATATATGCCTATGATTTAACTAAAATAAGAAAAGCTTGGGATTGCAGTGCTTAAAAGTTCATTATGGGCCACCCACATAATTTAAAGCACTGGGTTATGGATCAGTTCCCATATGTGTACCCATTTTGATAAGTATTGTTTATTAAAATGTCAGAGAGCCTTTCCAAGTAGGCTGTTCTAACCACTACACCAAAAACAGTTGTATTTCCCTTGCTATTTAGTATTTGAGGTTGTCATTATACTATATTTATACTGTATTGTAGGTGGTGAAATATAGGCAACAGTATGCCAACTTGTAATTTATAAATTAGAAACCTCAACCTTACCTAGAATATAGTGTGGTTGCTTGAAATAAAATGGAGTTTTGGTTAAATTTCTAGTACATTGGCCAAAATTTCCTCAAACCTAACCAGTCTTTAAATATTAGCAAGGAATGCTTTACATAATGCGGGTATAGCTACAGCTGGTAACCTACTTGATATTTTTTGTATGTTACTAAAAATGTCGTATAAAAGCCTCCGTTGGTTAAATTTACAACTCGAAATGTAAGAGGAGTTTAGGAAATTATAAAGGGGAAGGGTGCCATAGTGATCTAATTTTGTAGAGCAGAGTTGATGAATTCATGTAAACTGAAAGCGTAGAGTTAAACTTCGAATAAAAGGGATAACTGTGCCAGCTAGTATAAATTAGGTCAGCCACGGATGAGTTTTAGGAAAAATGGTGCAACATTTTGAATAAATGTGAGGTAAGAAAAAAATATTTTTAAGTGACAAGCAAGTAGATAAGAAGATAAAAGAGCATAGAAAAAGCGCCTGGGCCATTTGAAGACTCAGGAATAAATGAAAATGGTGATTATTGGTGAATATTTGCTTAGAAAAAGGTATGTTTGTTTAGTATATGTGGTTTAAATAGGTCTGTGTGAATATATGCCAAAGAAAGGAATGTAAATCTAAAAACATGACTGATTTGATAGTTTATGTTGAAAAGTTGAATGAATGAGGATCATATTGCAAAACAAATCTATAAAGGAAGAGTGAAGGGGTCAAGAGGAGAACCAAGGAAATCTCTATTTTGTTACACTGAGGAACTTCTCAAGGATGATAAGCAAAGTAGTCATTAAGTGAAGCATCATGTGACTACACTACTTAATGTTGGCAGTTCTAGCAGTGCTGGTTGGAGTCATTAGGCCAGGACTGCGCTGTTGTTAAGCAAAGACCTCATCAGGGTTGGGTTCTACTTACCTTTAACTACTGGTTTGCAACGGGATCGTGCGCACACCTTGTGCGTACGCCTTGCTTCTGCGCATGCGCAGATCGCTTCTCATGACATCAGGGTCAGTGGGTGGAGCCTCTTGCCGGTTTTACTAGTGGTTCTATAGAACCAGTCCGAACCAGGGGCAACCCACCACTGGACCTCATGCTTCTCCTGCTTTGTGTTATTCATCTCCACTTCAACTTTCCCCCTCCTGCCTCAGTATCTTCCCCCTTCATCTTCCCCTTTTTTGGCTGCCCTGTGCTTTGCTGCCCATGCACTCCTCTGTCCCTGTTGCCCCAGCTGACTTTCACCAGAGCCGTGGTAGTGCAGTAGTTAGAATGAACTATTGCAGGCTAATTCTGCCAACTGCCAGCAGTTCGAGCCTGACCTGCTCAAGGTTACTCAGCCTTCCAATCTTTCGAGGTTGATAAAATGAGGACCCAGATTGTTGGGGGCAATATGCTGACTCTGTAAATTGCTTAGAGAGGATTGTAAAGCGGTATATAAGTCTTATTGCTATTGCTATTCTTCCTCCCACTGCTGAAGATGTGTTCCCAACCTGGGCCTTCGTGAGGCAGCTGCTGGCTATATCCAGCCTTCCTGAATATGGAAGGTATAATATGGAAAACAGAATGTACTCTTTTGTGCTACAGATTTTTTTAAAGAACCTTTTAAAATCAGCAAGCCAGAAGAACATGCAATATGTTACTGTATTTTCTCCATTGCTAATTACAGGTAGTCCTCGAGCTACAACCTTTCGTTTAGTGACCGTTCAAAATTACAACAGCACTGAAAAAAGTGACTTATGACCATTTTTCACACTGACAATTGTAGCATTCTCATGGTCATGTGATCAAAATTCAGATGCTTGTCAACTGGTTCATATTTATGATAATTGCAATGCCCTGAGATCACGTGATCACCTTTTGTGACTCTCTGACAAGCACAGTCAATGGGGAAGCCCAATTCACTTAACTACCATGTTACTAGCTTAACAACTGCAGTGATTCATTTAACAACTCTGGCAGGAAAGGTTGTAAAATGGGGCAAAATTCACTTAACAGCTATCTCACTTAGCAAGAAAAATGCTGGGCTCAGTTGTGGTTGTACGTCAAGGACTATCTGTATTAAAACAAAATTATTATAACATGTTCTAGGTGGGATGGGAAGTTGAACTTGGAGAACAGATACGTAAGGGTATAGCTGGAAGAATAAAAGCATGCTTTGACTGTTTTAAAAAGAAACTGTTGTTCCAGCTTGTATTTGATTTTAGTTCTAAGTTTAATAGATAAAATTCTGGCTTTTGTCTTAGTAGAAACCACAGACTATGATGTAGTATTATGCTGAGCAAAGAGAAAGGTGATTTTATGGGCAACTCTTTATCCAGGAAAGAAAAAAACCCAAACTCTAAAGATAGTTTACGGTGAGCACATCTTAATTCTGGAACTTTTGCCATGCTATTAATATTTTGATATGTGCAGCCGAGTGCCTGCTTGGTGCAAATGCATGCTTCCTTTTAAAGTTCCCAACCACATGTTCATGCTCCCAGAAAAAGTTTAGAAGATTGTTGACATCACCAAATTCTAATTAAGGGAAAAGGGACTAGATTCACGTACCAAACTAATCTGTGATTTGGTGCCAGAATTCTCAGCCAATTTAGTTTGGGATTTATGGCTATTGACGTTTGGATGGATTTAATTTAAAACAGATTCATGTGAAGTTTCAGATAGGAAAATTTGTATTTAACTATAAATACATTTATATTTATTTAAATAGAAATACATTCATATTTAAAATTCTAAATATGGTTTAAATTATATTTCACTACTCAGATTATAATTCTCATTTCTGATAAAAAGTTATTTTTGTTGTTTGATATATCCTGAAGACAGTGCTCAGTGAGACATGTGGACTTTTTTAGGAGATACATGATCCATGTCACACATAGCCAATCTAAGCAAATCTTGAAAAAGCTAGTACTGTAGTATTTGGATGGGATTAAGTGACTATTTCCTGAGTATTCCAGGACTGTTGATGAAATTAGGAAGCCAAGGAAGGAAAAGACAGTGACAAATATTGCCAATTTGTCAGCTTGATTCAAGGTGCCAGATTTTCATATTAATGTTTAAAATGGAACAATAGTCTTAATATCAAGGAAGCAACTAATACTTGCAAAATCATTAAGAGCTGAACCAGTTTCAGTTCATTTCTAGAATAACCATCACCAGTTCTTAATATTACTTGGTGGTTGTACCAATAGAAGTGAAGCAATTAGGGGAATATATCTCTTTTTCTTAACTGCATTAAACTATCTGACTTCAAGCTATTGGCCATAAATGATAAGATTAAAAAAATAAGATATTAAAAATATTATTTGTAAGACCTGTTCCCTCCAGCATCTTCAATGCAGGAGCAGTTTTCACTGTTACTTCATTTAGTCCTTGAATTTCTGTGCCATACTATTATTAAAATAATCTTATTCTTAATTACTAATTTGTTTCTAGTTTTACTCAGTAGAAGATACATTTCAGAACCAGAAAAAGATTCCTCAAATCCTTATGATAACAAAAATGCATTCTGCTCACTTTTTATTTCATGGTCTATTTTCCCAGTTCCTGGCATTTATACTGAGATTCTTCTTCTTTGCCCAGATTTGCTCCATCAACTCAAATCCTGTACAGTAAATCCTTGGTTTAACTTTTTTTTTTAAAGGAAAACAAATAGAGATTCTAAGAAAGCTAATATTGCATTTGTTGAATATCCAAAACTGGCTCTATTACAACAGTGCCGCTCTCCATCTACTGAAGCAATGACTGTTTTTTCCCTCCCTCCTTTTACCGTAGATGATCACAAACTGGTTTTTGTGCAGCAGGGTCCCTTGGTACTGGTTTCAGTTTCACATACCCTACAATCAGAGCAGCAACTACGCCAGGAGCTTTTGTATGTCTACGATCAGATCATCAGCATGCTTACTCAGGCCAGCATCAATCGCATCTTTGAACGGAAAAAGAACTATGACCTCCGGCGTTTGTTGACCGGCTCGGAGAAGATCCTTGACCGTTTGCTGAACCTGGTTGAATCAGATCCTTGTTTCCTCCTTGGAGCTGTCCGCTGTTTACCCCTTGCTGCCTCCATCCGGGATTCTCTCGGCACTTTGCTCCAAAAAGCCATCACCCCTAATCTGGTCTTCTCTATTTTGGTGGCTGGTAGTCAGTTGGTCACCACAGTGCAGGAGAAAACAGTCATTGAAGATTGCCGATTAGAACCTACTGACTTGCACCTGTTACTCAATCTCATTGGGGCAACTTCTGCCTTTCAAACTGGGGAAATTTGGACACCTATTTGTTTGCCACGTTTCAATCCTGATTGTTACTTTTATGCTTATATTTCTTATTTGGATTCAGAATGTACTGTCTGCCTCATCCTTCTCTCTACGGACAAGGACTCTTTCTATTCTGTCTCGGACTGCAAGAAACGCATTGAGGAAGGCATGAGGACTCAGAACTATCTGCAGGCACTCTCAAGTGGCTTAAAGAGCCCGTCCTATAGTGTAGGACTGGTGGGAGTGCCAGATCTTCGGCACTTTATGTATAAACCTCTGGATATACCAGATAATTACCGACAGCTTCCCCAGTTCACCAGGTAATATGCTTTGGAGGGTTGAAATTGACTCTGATCAGGACCAAATGACATCACAGATACCTCCTGAAGCAAGGAGGTATCTATGATGTCATCCTAGGGGCCAGTTTCATCTGTCTTTTGGTTCTTCTTCTCCTAAATCCGTGATGGCGAACCTATGGCACGCGTGCCACAGATGGCACACGGACCCATATCTGTGAGCACACGAGTGTTGCCCTAGCTCAGCTCCAGCGTGCATGTGTACACCGGCCAGCTGATTTTGGGGACTTCTGGGCCCACCAGGAGTCGGAAAACGGGCCGTTTCCAGCCTCCGGAGGGCCTCTGGGGGGGGGGGGGGGTGGGAAAGTCTGTTTTTACCTTCCCCAGGCTCCAAGAAAGCCTCTGGAGCCTAGGGAGGGCAAAAAACGAGCCTACCGTGCCCACCATGCCATCACGTGCCAAAAGTGGGAGTTGTATGGAGAGTGGTTGTGTCGTGTGCGTGCGTGGCAGGGCGCATTGAATTATGGGTGTGGGCACATGCACGCGTGCCCCCCTGCGCTCTCCCTGCTTTTGGCACACGACCACAAAAAGGTTAGCCATCACTGCCTTAGATAGTCACAGATATCTTAATGTAACATATCATTCGATTCAGGCTTGGAGTAAAATCTAGAAATGTGACTAGTTTTTTTTAATGGCCTGCACCTGCTTAAGAAAGAATTCCTGAGATTTTTTTTGTTGTAACTTTCCCTCATAACAAGTTAATGTTCCTCTTGATTTTGGAGATGTGTGGGGGAAGATTATATTCTGATATCAAAAACAAAGCTGAATTTGCCACTGGGTTTTGTCATTCCTGGCAGTAAACATGTACTGCATTTTGAGTGTATCCTCAATAGTAAAGCTACCTTAGATCTTTTTTCTTTTAAAGTTTGCCGAGTTGAGGCTGTCCTTCTCACTCCTTTACCCTTCTCCTCTTTATAGCTGGCAGCCAGAAACTGTGGGAAATGCTAAGCTATGTTTATTCAGTTTGTTTTAAATAGAGCAGTCATGTGACATTTCTTTCTTCCAGTCTACAAGGATCAATGTGTAGAAAGCGATTTTATCTTGCGGCTTCTGGGCTGCAAGAAGGGAATCAAAGGCTGAACATCATAAGATCCCAATTACCCTGCAAAATTTATAAACAACAATAATCTAAAAGATGTTAAGAAATAAAATCGACTCTGATGTATTTTAGTGCCTTAAAGGAATGATGTTGTTGTAGAAATCTTCTTTCTTCCCTTCATTGGCTTTGGGAAAAACTGCATGAATAGTATCCCTCTCTTATTAGAATGGGCCATGTGATTTATTTTGAGAAGAACTTGTTCTGCAGTTTCTTCTATTAGAGTCTTCCCAGGTCCAGGAAGCTTCTTGTGACCTATATAGTACAATATATTATAGAATAGTAGGGCAAGCCACAAATCTAGCCTGTTTCAGAATCAGATTTATTGTCGTTTCAGAAGATTTTGAAAATTTTCTGAAAGCTGATGGCATTAAACTTAAGTGATTAGCACTAGGCTGAGCATTGCCACATCTGGCAATGCTCAGTTCTACATCTCTAAAACAACAGCTCATTGTATACAAATTCTGGAGTCTGTTTTGTGATAAGACATTGTATAGGCGAACACTAAACTGCTTGTTTCCTCAATATCTTATTTCTCATCTACTACAGTCCAGAATTGGAGGGGCCATATTGCAGTGAGAATGAACGGCATCGACTCTTTGATCTCTACCACTACCTTCATGATCGCATCCACAGTACCTCACGTCCCTTACGTCTCATCTACCATGTAGCTGAAAAGGAGACTTTATTGGCTTGGGTGAGGCCTGGCAACTTTATTGGCTAAGGATGGAACTCTGTGGTAGACTTTCAGGTGGATGGGCTAGATCTATTTTAGATGAGGACATTATTAGAGGATTCCTAAACCTATGTTTTCTTCATTTGACTTACTACATAAAGGGCAAACAACTTGCAGGAAATTATTTGGAGAGATGGAGTCTTTAGACTTTCATCTGTTCAGTGATTGTCTGTTATGAATCTTTATTTGGGGATGGGTTTTTCAGCCTTAAATAATAATAAGCTACCAACCATTATAATACTTGATAGATAGATAAAAATGCCAAACCTGTCTAAACATTTGGCTGACTGCATGACCAGTCACAATTACTATCAATCTTTCCTTATGATTTTAATAGTTGTTACACCAGTCGGTTTTCTAAACCTGAAATAAATAATTATTAACAGCAGGAGAAGAAGCAGAAGGGAAAGATTCTCACATTGCTTTTTTAAAAGTGCACTGTCCTAGATTAAACTGGTTTTCATCTTTGTCATTGGTGGCAAAGGAAAGGTTAAAAGGAAAAGAAATAAGTATCAGTTAGGGAGTCATTATTTTCAGGAAGAATATGAAACTACTTTGCAGAGGCTCAGGGAGAACCCTTCAGAAAAGATGTAAACATCTTGGGTATTTTGAAGCAATGACAAAAAAAAAAATTCTAGTTCCAATTTTTAAATTGAGAGCAGTTTTGACTTTGTTCAGTATTTTCTTATTTAAGCATAAAAATATCATGCAAAATTATAGTACATAAAATTATGTTACTTGCAGTGTTTATAAAATTACAAAACAATCCTATTCATGGTTTGCCATTGCCTGCTTCTTGTAGCTGAGAGAGAAGGACTGACCCAATGTCACCCAGCTAGCTTTATGCCTAAAACAGGACTAGACCCCAGAGTCTAATTTGATGCCTTAGCCACTACTTACCTGTACATAAATGCAGCAGAATGAAAGCTTTAAATTGATACATTTCAATTTGTTAATTTACAGGAGTAGTAGCAGTAGGTTTACACATCAAGTGAAACTTGTATTACAACAATATTTGAATGCTTTCAAAAAGTTCTGCAGTATGACTAAGAATTACCATAGCATTTTTAAGATTGGCCATATTTTTCATACTATACATCTTAAGGAAGTCAATGGTCCTGTAAAACAAAATATTTCGTGGAAATATTGGAGACCATTTGATCACTCAAAAATTTAGGAACCACAACCACTGATAAGTTTTATAATGAACTAAGGTTTCATCTAGGAATTGGGAAAGAGCTGGGGTATCTTAATCCTTTTGTTTACTCTCAAAAGTTCTCTCTTTCCTACTTGGAGTTGTTGGCTTCCCCGGAATTCATCAGTTAAAATTTTATGTGTGTTCTCTGGTGGTAGCTATGCAACCTGAATGGTCAATCTCCCCCCCCCCCTTTCTCAATAGGTTACAAGTAAATTTGAATTATATACCTGTTTCAATCCTCTGGTGACGAAAGCTGGTGCCATCAATGTCTTGACCAAACTCTTACGTTGGATAAAGAAGGAAGAAGACCGGCTCTTCATCCGTTACCCACCCAAGTATTCCACTACACCTAATCCTGGGAAAGGAAGCAGGGGTCCCCGAACGGATGGTACCGAGAACGGCTTCTTTGGAGGAGGTCACTAGACCAAGGACTTCCAATTGCTCTCAAAAGCATTCTGAATGCGTGCCACTTTACAGATAGCCCTGGATGATGGAACCGTTCTGTGATCTGGAGGAGCTCCTAGTCTTGTTTTTTAAACCAGGACAGGATGGTGGATATGAGAAGGATCGGAGTTTACCAGGCTGAGCTGGGTCACATTGTTGGAGATAAATCCAGAAAGCTTTAGCCTGATGTTTTTAAATATTTTTTCCACTTGTGGTCTTTATTTCTAGGGAGATACTGAGTCAGATGGAGATTCTGAGATTGACTGGAAATAGATGAGGCTTTGGCTGATATATCTTTGGAAGTGACATATAACTGGAAGTTAAGGAATTTCATAAGGATTGTGCTTAAATTACATTGATGCTTCTGCAACCTAGTGGGTTTACATTTCTTACTACTCCTGTTATCACTGGGTAATTGCTTTGTTTTCTCCATTCAGTTTCCTCTTCCTCCTTAGCAATTTACTCGGGTGCTTTGCTTGTCTCAAAGAATAGTACAAATGGGGTAATAATGTAAAAAGAGCCACAGTGGGAGACAAAAAGTTAATCTTAGAAAAGTTTGAAAATACTTGCTGCTTTCTGATACAACTGCTTGATTGTCCACAGTTCTTCTGGAATGGGTGTGCAAAGCCCATCACAATGGTGGTGATTTATTGGAAGGCTGGCACTTTCAGACAGTGTGTAATTTAGATTTTCTATAAAGATAGCTGATTTGAATAATTTTAATGCAACTTTGGGAGTAGGTCAAAATGCCCAGTTCCAAAGAGTCTTTTATCCTGGGACTATCTAACAGTATTTTTGATGAACATACACGTTGCATCTTCATGTTGTACTATAATTACCCTTTGAATGAGAGAGGCTGCTTCAGCCCTTTGTTCTGATACCATGAGAAGGTATATAATGTGTGATATAATGTGGTATATAATATGTGAAGGGTATTTTGTAGTCCTTTGAGAAATTTGATGTCTGTATGTAATGGCTCAACTTGGACAATGTAATTGATTATGATGGCATTTTGATTTACTTTTTAATGTCTTCAGTTTGAACCTAACTGGATTTAACTGTTCCTTTGCCTTTCATAACTTTCTTCCTGTCTTCCTTCCGCTTCCTCTTCCTCTGTTTCTTCCATGTTTTAAAATTCCTATGTGCAATTGGAATACACTGCTCTTAAAAGGATTCTTGTATTTTTTTTCCTATGTTGAGATGCCACTGTTCTCTTTTCCCACCTCATAATTAGGAAGACACATAACTCCATCATAAATTTACTTTTAGATTTAGTACTGACAAATACCACTCTTTCCATGTCTGCCAAATTCAGATTTTGTCTGAATGTATTAGCAGATGGGAAAGTGTTCTTGGAAAGTGACATCGAAGTAACAGTAACAGAGTTGGAAGGGACCTTGGAGGTCATCTAGTCCAACCCCCCTACTCACACAGGAGACCTATAGGGATTCGAACCGCTGAGCTTTCTGATCTACAAGCTCAGTGTCTTAGCCACTGAGCCACCTAGGGAGCTGCCACATCACTGACAAGAAGTTGTATTATTTCCCTCCCTCAGCCGTTGCTACTCTGCCATGCAAAATATGTTCTGTATAAATTAGTTGCTCTTTTACTGAGTCTTTTTGTGTTTCTATTCATATTTGTTAAAATTAAGGCTTAGGTGTGGGAGTATAATCCTATCCCTGTATCATATCTTATGATGGAGGGGAAAGAGAGTATGTGTGTGCATAGTGAGGGAAGACTTAATTTAACCTGTGATTCCTGTATAAGTGGGATGGTAGTTTTGGACTGAGTATAAAATGGATTTGACCCTCTTTGCCAACCGTGAAAGAAGTGAAGGAATTGTGTTATTTTGAATCTGTTGCTATTTAATTCCTTTTGGTGATGCATGGTTGCTTTTGGCTGGCATTTTTTTCTACCCATAAAAGAACAGCGCTGCTTGTATGCACTGGCTGGCTGATACTGAAAGTTTATATTTCTAGTTGAGCTGATACAGTCAGAACTGGAGACATCTGATGACATGCCAACAAAATCCGTTTTAAAATCAGCTCCATCTTGGCATGCGTCTGTTCCTTTTCCCATCTGCCGGCACGTTTTGCAAAAAGATATCTTTAACTTGTAAGGATTAGCTGCATTATTTGTTTCAGGGATCCTTTGTGCCAATGTTGCAAGTACCAAGGCAGTTTCTTCACACTGTTAAAATAGGTCTACTTTAATTGTATGCAGTCTAGTCATCAGTTAGTTTATTTATACCTATATCAAATCTGGATATAAGGAAAAAAAACAATTACTGTAAAAAAAAAGAACATTTTAAACATGTATTTCTTACCAAGGCAAACTCTTAAAAATGGCGTTCTTCTTACTTAGAAGGGGAAGAGCTTTGACAGTTGCTGTGTTCTGTAAGTACTTGTAGGGTAAAGTCCTTGTATTTTTGTACAAGTACTTCTATATGTAGTTTAAAAAAGGAACTCATTTAATTGGGAGCACTTATTTAATCTATGCAAATGATTTTAATTTATTTATTTAATTAACTAGCATTGAAGATGTGCAAAAAGTTGATTAACAACATTTTAATGAGGCTACTTGTTTTTAATGTAATTTTATTGGTAATTCATTTCTTGAAAGAAACAACTTTTTTATCTGGAAGAAATTTCTTATTAGATGTAAGAAACATGCAACTTCTTTTTCTAAATCCAGTGTTTTAAAATTTACCTGCAGACTGCACTCAACTGATAACCAACGGCATACAAAATATTGAAGATTGTTTATTTTGTTTATTTGTTTATTTAATTTGTATAAGAGATCCTACAAGTAGAAATTTAAAAGTTACATCTTTTTACTCTCCTCTAAAGTTTAAAGAGAGGTAAACTGTAGCTTCTAAATAATATTTTCCTCTTTTAACAATTGGGGAAGAAAAAAAATCTGAAACACTTGACAAAAAAGATAATGCTATTGTCAGGAGGCTTTCTACGTGATTTTTTCCCCTTTATTTTTATTTTTTTTACTTTTTTTCTTTGTCCCTCTATTTTGTGCCTTTCCTGCAGTTTGTTCCTTGGTTCCTGCAGTTGATTTTGAGCCTTTTGGCTTATGCACATTAGCTGGCATTAGTGAGTTATGTGTAGTCTTACAACATATATTTCACTGAGATATTAATTTATTTACTTTTAAATTATTATTTTATTTATAAACCTTTTTAGATAAATAATCTTTGGAGAAGATGTCCAGGTGGGCTATCAACACTAATTTGAGACTATTAGTTTTTAGGATGAATAGCAACAAAAGAAAGTTGGTCAAAATTATATGGGACAAGGCTGAGGTATAATGCTGTTTATCTTTTCTCCACTACTAACTTAAAGTGCTATCTGTTGTTCTTGAGTTGTCAAAAAAAAAACAACACCACCCTATACTAGATGAATATTTTAGTTTTTGTTGCTGATTCTTCCTTTGCTGTGTGTATTCGGGGTCATTGACAAATGATGCTGACTAAATTATACATATCAACGTAAAGGCTTCACTTGTCCAGTCATGTCCGACTCTAGGGAGTGATGCTCATCTCTGTTTTAGTTGTGGGAGCCAGCGTTGTCCAAAGTCACTTCTATGATCATGTGGCCAGAATGACTATATGCAGAGGTGCATGGAATTCTGTTACCTTCCTACCAAAGTGGTGCCTATTTATCTACTCGCATTTGCATGCTTTTGAACTGCTAGGATTGCAGGAATTGGGGCAAGTAATGGGAGCTCACCCATTGCGTGGCACTTGGGTCTCGAACCTAGGCTGTCATCTTTTCCAAGTGGCAAGCTCATTAACTTTAACCGCTGAGCCACTGCACCCTCAAATTATACATATATCATCATCTAAAAGAATATATTGTATGGCACTGTGGGAAATAGGTCTGACTATGGGATCCTGTCCACCTTCTTTTGAGTCTCTTCCTATACCCTATTCTGACATGACACTTTGAATAAACTTTAAAAAAAACACAGATTGGACTCACAAAGGAAGTTGTGTCATGAACAGCAGGATTTCTCTCCCCTTCTCATGTTTCCTTTATGTAAAATAAATGCTGACTTCCAGATTCCTTTGTGGTCTGCTTGAGAAGCAACTGGGAAGGTGAAATTGATCTTGTCATTTTAGAGTTGCTCCATTTTAGTGATATATCTCTTCTTCCAGCCTGGTTTTATTAATACCGCTTCATGCTTCTGCTTCTTCAGCCTTACTTTAGAGCAGTTGAAATATTTACAGTATTGAGCTGTACCCAGCTTTTTAGAGTTGATGGCAAAATAGTGACAGATGAAGATGATCAAGGATTAGAAGAGAGGGAGCATGCTGTATCCCCTAGAATTCACCAACAAATGCCACTCTGGTCCCACTCACACTGGTCACCTGATGGATCTTTCCCTGTTGCACCTAAGCATGAAATAAACATGCCATTTTTGTGGGGTCCCCATAGTATTGCCTTCATCTCATCCTCAATTCATGCTGAGGAAAGCTTTACTCATTTTTAGTTGTAGTGTTAAAGCCTATTGTTTTCCGTAAGCTGACAACATCCAAAAGCTGCTGCAATGGGTATAAAATTGGTCAATTTTTTTTGCCTCCCATTATATTGGAGATGAAGTAGGTTTTGAACTCCATTTTGAACATTTATTCACCACTTTTGCTGAATCTGTTGCCTTGTCTGGAATAGGGAGAGCACAACATTGTTAACATTGCTGAATGCTGCAGTTTAGAACTACACCAAACCTGGAATAAATATATTGCATTGCAGGGGTGGGATGCCCTTCAGCTATTATTGGCCCATTGCAATTTACACAAGTTTGGGCTGTTTCTGCATGTCTCCCTTTCTCCAATGAGTGTGAATGTAACTTATTATTATTTTGGATCTCTTCCAAAAGAATTGGCTCCTTTCTGTTGTAATATGGTGTATCCTTGAACTGTATGTTTTGAAAACATGTTCAAAATATGTTTTTTTTCCAGTCAGACTACACAAAGATAGTCCTTATGTTTTTCCCCCTTTGTCAGAAAGCCTGTCAGCAATTATCCTGCACCTGTAGAATAAATTATGTTTCACATTACCAGTGGAAGAATGTTGTATTATATATATGTAAATTATGTATAATTTTTCATTATTGTACATTGGAAACTGGAAGCAGACAATGTCAGATATATATTGATGGTCGTGCTCATTTGGTTCTATGAGGAAGTTATTTAGTCAATACAGCTTCAGGTTCAAAAGTTATTTTATTATTTACAAATATACAATAATGAACAGGGTGTCCTGTTGCATTTGTTACCCTAACTGTATGACTCAGATGTTGAGAGGGAGAGAACTTCACTGTTGTCTTGCTGAGATAGATGGGAAGAATTTGGGAAGATATCCAATTGATTTGTGGGTAAGAGTCCAATAAGGGAGTTCATTGGTTTATACAGTCGCATGGGATGTCTGTAAAGACTTAACCCCTTCTGGTCCCTGGGGCATCATACGTAGGCAATATCTGACAGACAAGGCAATTGTATTTAAATCTAGACAAAATCAAAAAGTAATGCTTGGCAAGCTTTGTGGTGTGAAAAACTTGAGTCCACTTGAATAACTTAAATCAAACATGGACAAAATTTTACTACCTAGAGCCGTGATGGCGAACCTATGGCACGGGTGCCACAGGTGGCACGCGGAGCCATATTGGTGGGCACGCGAGTGTTGCCCTAGCTCAGCTCCAGGGCGCATGCACCAGCCAACTGATTTTCAGGCCTTCCGGTCCCACCGGAAGTCGGGAAACTGGCTGTTTCCAGCCTCCGGAAGGCTTCCAGGAGGATAGGGAAGGCTGTTTTTGCCCTCCCCAGGCTCCTAGAAAGCTTCTGGAGCCTGGGGAGGGGGAAAACGGGCCTACCGGGCCCACCGTGCCATCATGTGCCAAAAGCAGGGGGAAGTGTGGGAGGGTCATGTGCACATGCGCGGGAGGGCAGGGCACATTGAATTATGGATGTGGGCACCCGCACCCACGACCCCCCCATGCTCCCCCCCGCTTTTGGCACGCAACAGCAAAAAGGTTAGCCAACACTGACCTAGAGCTATATTTTTACTTTTATCTTTTTCAGCCACTGAGGGCCACACCATGAGTAGTGAGCTGGTTAATCTTCCGGGAGGGGATTGAGCCATAAATTTTGTTTTTTTAAAAAGTGGCCTTGGTATTTCTTTAATGCAAAATAATGTGTTGTTTTATGTGTCCCCTCTCCTGAAATTGCATTGTTATTAAATTGTGATAGCACTATGGAGTGGAGAGTGGTTGGGGGCTAGCTGCAAAAATGGATCTGAGGATCACCTATGCATCCTGACTCAATACATTTGGCTCATTCTCTTCATTTAGCTTGAGGTACTACTGAATTTGAATATTTAGGGACCGGTAGTAATTTTTACTTTTAGAATTTACTATGATTTTTTTCATATATATAAATTATACAGGTTTTTGGAATGGTAAAAGTAGGTCACAATAATGTCTGCTTACATAGGATTTCGGATATTCTTCAACTTATGATCGTTCATTTAATGATAGTTCAAAGTTATGATTGCTTCAGAAGAAGTGACTTATGACCTATCCTTGAAGTTACAACCATTGTACTACCACCACAGTTGTGTGATTGCAATTCAGGCACCTGGCAACTGACTTGCATTTACAATGGTTGCAACATCTTGTGGTCACATGGACTGCAATTTGCAACCTTCGCAGTCGGATTCTTCAAACAAACAGAGTTAATTGAGGAAGCCGGATTTGCTTAACAACCATGTGATTCATTTAATGACTGTGTGATTTGCTTAATGACCAGTTGAAGAATATATATGTAGCTCAGGAGTGAACTGTGGAGACCTTGGTGCTCTCTGAGTTTGGTGGTTTTTTGCAGACATTTCATTACCTGATTAGGTAACATCTTCAGTGCTAGAAGGGAGCTGGGTTTGCTTTTTGTTTATATATGGTAGCTTGTCCACAGGGGCAATGTTTGCAAGAAAACAACCAAACTCAGAGAGCATCAAGGGCTCTACAGCTTAACAACCATGGTAAAAAATGATTGTAAAATTGGATCTAGTCATGTGATGACTCACTTTATAACCACAGTGGCTTCTGACAGAAATTCTGGTCGCAACTGTGATTGTATGTCGAGGATTACCTGTATGCTTCATTGTCTCTTCTCTCACTCCATGTTATTTATCAAATGTTTTTCATGGAGCTGGTGTTGACCAATAAAACTGTAAACCTTGTGCTGTGCCAGAAGCATTTCCATCCGAGAAACTTGTAAACTTCCTAGAGTCAAGAATGTAAGATGAATTGCTAAATTAAATTAAATTCAGTTCAGTTAAAATAGTGCATCATGTATTGTAAAATTCTGTATTCTGGAAGACTTGATAAAGCCTAGAATAATTTAAGAAGCAGAAATTCAAGTGAGCTTTGTTTACTATGGATAAAGCAGGTCCTACAAACCAATTTCTTCTGAGCTGGGAGGGATTGACTTGATCATTTAAAAATGTCATCTTTCCTTTTTGGTGCTAAATGAAGAGTAATCCCTACTTTGTTATTAATTGAAACAGCTCTTTATTTTCCAGAAATATGTGTTTGACTTTTATTTTTTGAACTTGAAAAATGTAACTTTCTGTCATATCATGTTTTCAGTGTTTTATTTGCTTTTCTTCCACTTTTTCCCTTCTCCACATTTTACCAGTATTCTGTTAAGACACAGCATTTCTTTGATCCTCTACAGTTGTATAACCTGCTCTAGGATCTTATATTAATGTAATAGGACTGTTACACTTGACCATTATTTTATTTCCCCCTTTTTGCTGCTTTTGTACATTATAGAAAACTTGATGGAGTGTTGTAAGCAAATTAGCCCCATCAGAGTATTTCTCTTTGGCAGAATCTCTGAGGTCTTGAAGGAAGAACTGAGCTCTTGTAAATAAAATAATAAAGCTATGTCAACAGCTGCACTTGAAGGAGCCTAATAAAATATTGTAGACTTAAGTGTGGTCGGTGTCTGAATATTTGGATTCCTGTATGCTCTTAACAAAAGATTGGAGTAGCAGTCAGCTTCTGTTGGTTGTATCATGTGCCCAAATTCACTTCCTCATGGTATTAGTAACAGCAAGACATGGACTCTCCAATTTTCCTGATAGAATTGTTTTTTTTCCTGTCCTGGCCACAGAAAACCCCCACAACTGGCCAGCACAAAAAAGAATGAACACTTAAAAATAAATAAATAATGGGAAGCATTATATGAACTTTTTGTTGGAAGAAGAAAAAAAGACTGAATTGATGATTTAGAGGTCTAGGGGTTTAAAAAGGTTGAAGGGAAAAAATTCAGATGGAATAACTCAAGGGGAAAAGGATGGAGCCATAATTCTATGCTCTCTTCTGTTTTCTTTCTACATTTTTTCTTTTATATTCTTTTTTTCTTTCACTTTCAATACTTCTATTGTATTGGAAATTTTAATTGAAAAATATGAGGTGATAAAAAACCCCCACATGTCTAAGATCCGCACAGTGGTAAGTAACTCTTTGATACAAGGGCAGGATAAACAGAGGCCTAGTTTTCTCTCCTCAGCCTGCAGCTGAATTGGTCTCTAAGCAATAGAGCAGTTGCTTCCTTTTTCTGTTTAGTGTCGGTTGAGAAGAGGTGGGAAGAAGGAAAGACCTTCCTGCATCCCGGGGAAAGAGGATGGAGGGCAGCCACCCAGGTAAGAAGGAGATAGGTACAAAGATGGGGACCATCAGAGGGAAGAATCCAGAGCCATCAGAAGGGAGGCAGCAGTGTCAGGTTATCTAGCAGAAGTAACCCCATTTTTAGAACAGAAGGAGTAGAAACCCCATTTGAACAAGGTGGGAGGATGATACAGACTCTCTCCCATTTTTCTTTTTTTATTGTAATGTAAATCATGATATCAGTTATTTTCAGAATATTTAGCAGAAGTAATGCCCATGAGTAGAACAGAAGGAGTATTATGTTTGAGAGGGATAATAATATTGTCTGTAACTGCTGTAACAAAGGTTGGAAGCCAATTATGTTTGCTTTTAAGTGTATTGCTTCCTATACTATTTTCCCTCTTCTCTTTTTTCTATTACTTATTTTTCTTTTACTCAAGGGAAATTTCTCAATAAAAATTATATATATATATATATATATATATATATATATATATATATATATATAAAAATCCCGGAAAGTGTAGAAACCCCATTTGAGCAAGGCAGAAGGATCATGTACTATAAATTTCTTTTTTTCCTCATTTTCCCTCCTTTATTATAAATCATGATGCATGGTACTATTTCAAGGGAGATTTCAGTGTTGTAAGGTTTATATAATACGATTAAAACTTAGTAATGTTTTAATATTTATTTAATAAAAGTTTATTTTATAATTTAAAACAATAAATATTTACTTATTATTTTATTATTAACAAACATAAAATATTAAGATTTTTTTTTAAAAAAGGATCCCAACTGATCCCTAGAGCCCAGCTTTATTAACACGGTCTCACCACTTGGGGCATGTGGGACACAGGGCCTCTAAAAACTATAAGAGATTCTTGGTAACAATCATTAAACCTCCATCCCGAGTCTCTCCTGATGACACACTCCATCCTTTTTTATATTCTGGAATATCAAGACCTGGTTATCAGGCCTGGGACTCCCAGGTAACCAGAGACATGCTTATATTGGGCTGGCTATTTTTATTCCCAATGTGCCCATGGTTTGTATCTCTGTTTTTGTAATATTTAATGTGATTTTTATATTTTTAATATTTGTGTTTTTATAGGTTTTATCTGATGTTTGTTGAGTTATCTTTGGTGAGATGGGTGACAATATAAATTTGATTAATTAAACAGTATAAATCAATCCATCCATAAATAAATAAGCAAGAGCCCTGGTGGCGCACCAGACTAAAGCACTGTTATTAACATCAGCTGCCTGCAATTACTGCAAGTTCAAATCTCACCAGGCTCAAGGTTGACTCAGCCTTCCATCCTTTCAAAGGTAGGTGAAATGAGGACCCAGATTGTGGGGGCAATAAGCTGACTTTGTATAAATATATACAAAAGTATGAAGGCTATTGTTTAACGCATTGTAAGCCACCCTGAGTCTCCAGAGAAGGTCGGCATATAAATCAAATTTTTAAAAAATGGCTTTGGTTCAAAGGAAAAACATCATTTCCTAAACTTCAAAAAGTGGCATGGATGCCATGTTAAAATGCAAATATCTCCTTTATTAAAATGCTAATCATAAAGCATACAAATTCTCCATAACAATAAGAGAAAGAAGCAAGTACATCAGCTAGGAAATTGATCACATTTCCAAGTAAGGACGTGCCAACTAGTAACGATAGGCTAAAAAAATAAAAGGTAATGAATACAGGGGGTATCTGTCAGTGTTCCTGTGCAGCCATTGCCCAACCCTGCTTACTTACTATGCTGGGGTCTTTTAATAAAGAAAAAATATGATTCTCCACAAGTGTCATTTGGCATTTTCTTTCCTGGCTTGGAGCCAAACACTGGAAAGTTTTTTTTTTTTAAATTTTGTTCTAAGAGCAGTAAGGAGAAGGAGGGGCTCCTCACAAGATGTGGTAAAATTTTGCAAAGTGGGGTTTCCACCCTGATCTCATCCATTTTATCACATTTCCCCCTCTTCTCAGCCAGCTTCCCTCCCCCCCTTTTTTTCAAAGTTGCGGTTTACCGTTAGTGAGCTGTGGTTTTTCTTTTTCCTCAGCTGCTCAATCCAAAAGGAAGGGAAATGAGGGTTAAATAAGGCAATGGAAGAAGTAGCTGCTAGATTGGTTCGTTTTTCTCTTGCCAGGTGCAAGTGTTTAGCTTTGGGATTTAGAATTTCCTGCTGGATTTAAGTTGAGCCTTCCAAAATATTATGTACTAAAAGCAAGAAAAATAAGCGTGATCCAGCATTATACTATGACAGGATGATGTATTTTTTGATTGGTTAGATTTATATCCTTAGAGATTCAAGGTGGCATATATAGTGCTCCCTCTTCTTCTATATCTGCACACACAAAAACAGAAACAGATTAGGCTGTGTTACCCAGTAAGCTTCTATGGCTGGGTAGGCTTGAATTTGATGTCCCCTGGCTGCTCCTATCTTTTAACCTACACAGAAAAATTATGTACAGCAAAGTTTGATTTTGCTTCCCTGAAGGAAATAAACTATGAATATTTGCTCTTTTGGAACGCTGTCTAAAACTGGACTTTTGTGGGAGGTCCCTGAGCCCATCATTGTTAGTAGATTTGTTTCCAAGTGGAGAAAAAAATGGCGTAGCCAAGGACTGGTCTTTCAGTCCACTTTTTAATCATGCGTGGCCAGAATGAAGTCTTAAAGCTGAAGGACCCTCAGTTTGGTCCTACTGGATACAGTAGAGGAAAATTTTTATAAGTCTCAATCCTGAACTGTAAAGGTCTTCTATTATAATGAAAGCCTATTCTACAAATCCTTTTCTACTCTTTAAATATTTATGCAATATTCTATATTAATATTTAATAGAAACTACAGGATATTTCATGACATATTTTATACTATTAATAATATTAATGTAAATATTATTCTAGTATTCTATCAATTCATCTCAGGAAGCCCTCAACTCTGATGGATATGTTGGAGGGAAGGTACAATAATTTTCTATTCAACTGTATCCATATCTATAATAAAATCTTGCATTGCATTATACTTCCTCCCCCTTCCAATGAATCAGGAAAGCATCTGCCTGAAATACTTCAGAATAGCAATAGCACTTATATACTGCTTCACAGTACTTTGCAGCCCTCTCTAAGCAGTTTACAACATCAGGATATTGCCCCAAACAATCTGGATCCTCATTTTACTGACCTTGGAAGGATGGAAGGCTGAGTCAACCTTGAGCTGGTGAGAATCAAACTGCTGGCAGTCGGCAGAATTAATCTGCAATACTGCATTCTAACCACTGCACCACCATGGCTCTAAAATATGGGTTTTTTTGAAATTTTCCCAGGTTTTAAAATATATTTCAACTCCTTTTGTCTAAGTACTATAATAATTCCTGCATATTTCCATCAAGCTCATCCTCCTTACTCTCTATGTCAACTGCAAAGGACAGCCACATGAAAAAATCTGAAAATGCACTCATTTGCCAAGAAGACAAATTTGCCGAGGAGATAAATTCCTTTTGTGTCCACGTACACTTAAGCAATAAAGAACTGTTCTGTTCTGTTCTGTTCCTAAATTGCACCAGTTAATTGCTATTATCTTCTCTGTGTGGAAAGTATTATAATTTTGATTTTGTAATATATGCAGGAAGAAAATTGCAATTTCCATTTCACTGGAGGACTCTTTCAGTTAAGAGAAAAAATCTTCCATACAGGCAAAAGGTCTACATGCTGTTTAGATTTTGATATTCTCCATCTGGGTTAATACATAATACTGTACATACTTGGGTGAATGATGATATATAGTTTATGTGGATTATGACAACATTTAAACAATTATCTTTGTTCTTGTTCTTTGTCCAGATTCCTGGAACTTTTCATCAAAAATGGAAGAGATACTGTCTCTTGTGAAACAAATGCAAAACGGTATTTTGAAACTAGGGCCAAAAGTTAGAGTGGGCACCAGGCACTAGACATCTTAATAAAATTTTGGAGTGTGCACATGACAGTAATGTGTACCTATCGATGGTTAAAATGGGATGTCCTCTAGAAAATTATGACGTTTCACATTTGAGCTTTGGCTGATGAGTTATTAAAATCTGGAGGACAACACATTGCTTACCATATAGAAAATAGCTGGGAATTGAGACATTTGGAATTCTTTCCCCTCTTATTATGGAAAGAGTTGTTCTGACTAGAAGATAAAATTGGACAAAATCTAAAGGCTGAAATTTCTGAGATATATTTGTAGGAAATGAGTGCTAATTCTTGACTATAAATAAATAAAGTAAAGAAGATCCAAATGTGTAAAAGTAGCCTGCCACTTCTATGCACGTACACAGCATGTTCCAACATTATGCCTGTACAGTGGAAATAGTTGATTTCATGCCACCTGGGGGCGAGGGGGGCACAACAAAATACCATATCACATAATCCAGGGGACCAACAAAATGTAATCATTATGTATACAGTATTGTGATTGTAATGGTGCCAAACAATGGCCAGATTCTGTGGCTCCTGGATCTATTCATTTGAGAGGGGTGTGGTGTGTATTTCATTTAAACAAAATTTTGCATGATGAGGGAAGGCCAGAAATTCTTACTGGGTGCCAGAAGAAAAATATAATGGAAGAAAAGATGCTGATTTTAGGGGAAAGGTTTAAACATCCAGTTTACATTTAAAAAAAAGTTCCAACCAGGATAATATAAACTATCAATATAATTTAACAGTTAATTATTTTAAATTATCCTTTTTGCTCTCTGAAGCTGTCAGTTGCATTTGCAATGGAAGGAAAGATATGCAATAATACACAGGAAAGTTTTAAGATACTAATATAATGAAGAATTCAGATTAAACTTTCTCTTTCTTTTTCCTTTCCTTCATAGTGGGAAATCTAGAGCCAAAAATAGAAGATCTAGTAAAAAGAATTAATAAATTGCAGCAAGGTAAGAGATTCAAATGAGACACAAAATAAAGGGCTAGTTTCTGTGGTTGGCTGGCAGAAGTCATGGATTACATTAATATACTTTGATAAACTTAGTTGGATGAACATAAACTGAGCAGTAGAAATATTTTACCTCATTTGAAGAGATTATTCATTTGATTTAAATATGGTGATATTTTGAGACTTGGTAGTTCACAACAGTTCTAAAACAAAACATTTCTATGCTAAATATAAAATTAAAATAAAATCAAAATTACATAACACAATATCACAATATCACAATTCACCCCCAAACCTTCTGGAATCAGTTTTAACTAACTCCTGAAAAATTATTATCAATGCAATTAATCTCGCCTCCAGGGGGAGGCCTGGGACTGTTTATCTTCTGGCCTTGACTTCCCCCCTCCTATTTTATAAGATTGGAGATCTTCTCTTTTTATTTAATGCTCTAATATTTTCTCATGACATTTCAGTCTTTTTCTATCTGCAAACAGTGGTTTGTTAAAAATAAAAAGCAGAATAGCTCTACAATATCTTTAATTGTTATTATTAGGACTTCTCTGTCTGGAAATTCTAGTAGCACATCTTAGTAAATCTTAGTAAAAATTGTTATTGCTGCACTTATTTTAGCTGAGTAATATTACAAAGGTTTAAGTGTATTTTATTTTATTTTATTTAGGGAATTTATATTGCCCCCCTGTTCGCACATGGCGACTCAAGGCAGCTTACAGAATATTCCATTATACTATAATATTACTCAGATGCAAAAGGTCCTTGTCATGAGCTTCCCACTTATTACGTATTCTCTCAATTTGTTATATGCATTTTTCTTCAGCCAAGAAGATATTAAATGAAGAGATCTCTGAGGCAAATGAACACAGTAAGACACTTCAGATAGAACTGGAAAAGTGTAGGTATCTGTTCTGTCATAATTCAGATTGAAGCCAATTAATCAAATGCCACTAATATCTCCCTCCACAGACAGTTTTTTTTAAAAAAAATATGAACTTCAGAATACAATCCGCTTTGAAGAATGTGTAGTTTTAAACAGACATGTTTAAAACTGTGTTATTACTATGGTTGCTTAATAATATTAAAGCAAGTTTTTAAACTATACTATACTGAATAAGTCATAATGGCTGGTTACTACATAAACTTAATCATAATGGATGGGTTCATATATATTAAACAATAATGGGTGGACATCACTAAGCAAGCAGCCACATTATGCTATGTTGTTATGTATGATTTACAGCGCTGTTGATCTGCAGGTACAGGCCTGTTAATTTAACTATTTTAACAACAGCCAATATATTACATGAGATGTACCAGTATATGGGAATGACTGAGAAACAGGAGGAAGAACCATAAACTTGACAACCAGCATATAAAAGCATGAAAGATCACTGCAATAAGATTATTTTGAATTGTTTTTCTATTCATGCTTGTAGACAGAAGGCACTTTAGCTGTAGTAAATGTATAGTACCTGGGAACAGAGGGTAGATTTTTATAATGGAGTTTTAGAAAAATAAGCACCAACATCTGAAGTTTCTTCCATTTGTATTTTCTGCAATATGATAAAAATAATGCCTAAATGAAATCACTCCTTCTCTTGTAGTGAATGCTGAGAAGTCAAGCCTTGAAGAAATATGGAATGAGAAAAAGGGTAATGGAAAATTCTGAGATACTGGTTTGATTTTTTTTTAACATTATGAGTTTTAGCAGTTTGTCCACACTATATTCCTTAAAATTTCACATTTGTTGCAAGAGCAATTCACTATTAATATGATTACAATATGAAATACAGTTTCAAGAGATACATTGCAGTATGAAATGCAGTTTTAAGTGATACTTTGTTTTGGCATTATTGTAAAATTAATTTAATTGCAGAAATTAAGATTAATTAAGATTTATCTTTCAATGCTCATACCATTTTGTATAGTTTTCTATCGTTAATGTTAGGAAAAAAATCTAAGTTTTATGCTAATACCGGTAGTTTCTTATTGTTGCTGTTACGATATACATTTATATCCCATCCTTCAATGCATATGTATCCAGGATGGTTTACAGAACTGCAACAGAAACTGAGAAAAAAAATAATCAAATTCATTTGAAACAATGGCAGTACTAAAGCTCCGCATTGCCTTTTTTAAAAAAAAAAGCTACAAAAGTCAGCATTTCTCCTCCCCAGCTTTACTTATTCCCATTTGTTACATGAAGATGACATATTTCATAGGCAGTGAGTCAGAGGTGGTATTTAGAAGGTTTGACCAGTTCTGGAGAACCGGTAGCGGAAATTTTGAGTAGTTCAGAGAACTGGTAAATACCACCTCTGATTGCCCCTGCCCCCATCTATTCTTTGCCTCCTGAGTCCCAGCTGATCGGGAGGAAATGGGGATTTTGCAGTAACCTTCCCATGGAGTGGGGAGGGAATGGAGATTTTACAGTATCCTTCCCCTGGAGTGGGGTGGGAATGGAGATTTTACAGTATCCTTCCCCTGCCATGCCCACCAAGCCACGCCCACCAAGCCATGCCACACCCACTAAGCCACGCCTACAAAACCAGTAGTAAAAAAATTTGAATCCCACCACTGCAGTGAGTTAAGGCAAGGTGAGAACTTGTGGCCACAGGCTATATACAGCACAAGTTGGCTTTTATAGTGCTCTGAGCCATCCCTGACAAAAGGCAACAATTCCCCAAATTTTGAGAAGAGAAGGAGATGAAAACTCGTATCATAGTTTAAAACCACCCCTAACTCCCCTCAAAGTCCTATTACTTATTTACATCAAAATACGTTGAGTACCAAATTTGATGAATTTCAAAGCAGTTGAGTACCAAGGTACCACTGTAAGTATAACTAAAAAACCAACACTTAAAAGTCGTGTGTGGTACAGAGAGAAAAGTATCTCTATGTACTTTCTCCACCTGGTAATTTAAATAATTTCTGTACTTGACAATATTGCCCATTTTATTTTTTTATTTCCCTCTTGAAGTTTCATGAGATGGAATTAAACTTTTTTCATGGAAAGTACATACTGGACCAAAATTTTCAGCAAGCTGATCATCACAAGCCCAACATCCTTTCCTGATGAGTCTTTTTTCTTTCTTTAAGTAATTTTCTGATTACCTGTGCTTAATACAGAGGAGAAATAGAACATTCTCTTTCCTACAGTCCCTTCTTGCTTTATCTAATGAAAGTTGTGGCATTGTGTAATTGCATGTGTTTTGTTCCTTGAAAGTAGTGGCATCACTTTGGTTTTAGAGAACATACAGTACATAAAATCATGGCAGAAATATTATGTAGAAAGAGAATAACCTGAACTGCTGAGAGTTAATATTTACCTTTCTTGCAGAGATCAAAAAAGTCATGCAGATGCATTCAAAGGAGACACAAGCTGAAATGCAGAGGTGAGCTAGGGCTTCTGATCCACCTGCTTTGTGGACTTAGCTATTGAAAAGTACTGAGCAATGTTCTAGACTACAGAAAGAAACACAACAAATTACCCCAAGAAAATATATATATATTAAAAATGCTGTCAGTATATATATATCTTTTATGATGATTGTATTTTATCATGATATCACTTGTTGCTTGTATGTAAACTGACAGCTTATGCACCAGAGACAAATCCCTTGTGTGTCCAATCATACTTGACCAATAAAGAATATTCTGTTCTGTTCTGTTCTGTTCCGTTCTGTTCTGTTCTGTTCTGTTCCATTATTCTATTCCAGGGGTGTCAAATTCGATTTCATTGAGGGCTGCATCAAGGTTGTGTTTGACCTCGGGGGGGGGGGGGCACGCGGCACTCCAGAGCTCTGTTTTTGCTGGCAGAGGCACCATAGGCCAGTCCTTTGCAGGCCAGATGCAGCCCGTGGCCTTGAGTTTGACATCCCTGTTCTATTCTATTCTGTTCTGTTCCATTCCATTCTACTATATCTTAATGCATATGTTTTCACTAAAATGATTTATATTGGAATACATGGTCCAAGGGCAAAGTGATTATCATAACAAAATTAAGAATTAGCCCATTCTATATCTTGGCTTCTTCTCATTTACCAGGGAGCAGAAATTGAACCTTGCCTGCAAGCAACAAATTGAAGAAATCACAGCCAAGATTCAGATGGAAAAACTGAAGCAGAGGGAGCAGAGGTTGGTTCCTTGCAATTTTGCTATAAATGTACATGTGCTAGCATCTTCTGATTTCATTTAGTTCATGTATTATTGAAAAAGTTACTGCATTTACATTTATCAGATCACATTTCAGACTGCCTTCATTCCTTTAGCAAATCATTTTCTGAAAAGAATAAATTTGCATTAACTGAAAGAATAAATAATACAGTAATGGAACTTAAGAAATCTCTGATTTCATCACAACATTCAGGTCATTCAATAAAATTGTTTGCAGGTAAGTTTAATACTAACAAAAATACCATTTTACTTAACATCTTTAGTATATGGAATTCCTTACTAGAAAAGTAAGTCTTTTGACTTAAATAGCTGTAAAATAGTTTAGACAGACAGAATAGTCTGTATGCCTTAGCCACAATGGAAAACTTTATGCCATGTCAATATTCTGAAGTCCTGTACTTACTGTATTTACAAGGTGCAGAAAACAAATATGCAGAGTTACTATTCCATTATTTTCTTCCTTTGGAATATGAATAGCCAATGTTGAATACTGAACGTGGAACAAGATGAATCTATAGCAGTGTTTCAAGTATGTCTGTATAACAATGGTGTTACATGAACAAGTAGACCGTATTTTTAGAAACTCTTGCAGGAATGCTGTGGGCATGTGTATCTTGTGCATCCTCTCTAAAACCAAGCTAGTCTTGCACATGTTGAACTGCACAAATCATTTTCAACTATTCAACATGGATCAGCACTTTAGTGACTGAATCAAGAAAATAACAATGCCCTGCCTTGAAAATGATATGCCCAGCCCTCCTGCACAGTGGCTGCAATTCCATTAAGTTAAGTAACATCACAGCAGGCAGAGATGACTAAAGAATACTATCAGACCCAGAATACAAATAGACCCAATGCTAGTCAAAGTAGCAATAGCAATAGCACTTAGACTTATATATCACTTTATAGTGCTTTACAGCCCTCTCTAAGCAGTTTATAGAGGCAGCGTATTGCCCCCAACAATTTGGGTCCTCATTTTACCCACCTCGAAAGATGGAAGGCTTGAGTCAACCTTGAGCCTGGTGAGATTTGAACTGCCAAATTGCAGGCAGCTGGCAGTCAGCAGAAGTAGCCTGAAGTACTGCACTCTAAGCACTGTGCAACCATGGCTCCTAACATGGCTGATGCTTTTATTTGTATCTTCTTGGCTTACCGCACAATTATGGTAATAGGCATGGCCACACCAAGCACCCACTCCATAGCAATGCCCTTTAAGACTGGCACCTGCTTCACCTTTTCTAACATATATAGGTAAAGTGGCTCAGTACTTCCAAAGTTGAGGCCCAGGATCTGCATTTGAGACAACGCCTCCCCTTAACCAACCCTGCAAGAAAGCCCATTCAAGAGCTTGATGTGCTAGATTCTGTTGCAATTGACATTCCCTAGAAGTGCAGCAAGGAGTTGAAATTATTTGCAATGCAATAGTTTATTCTGTCTTGTTCCTGCCTTGTGTTTATTTTTTTTTTCTACTTTCAGATTCGCATTTGAGCAGTTACTTGATGAGTTGATGGAGAAGCACAAGAATCTCTGGGAACTTTATGTAAGAGCCTGTTTTTCTTCCCTGTAGCACAAATTATATTCTACAGTACTCATTAATATTGTAATAAATGTAGGCAGCAAAACTATGAATTAAAGATCTTGAATTCCAATTGCCTTTGGGAATACTGACATCAAACTATCTAAAAAACATTTGGCGCTTTCCACAAAGAGATATTTCACAGTTTCATGCTGAGGTCTGAAAATGCAATAGAAAGTGGATATTACTGTATACAGGCATGGGAAAATTCTCCCAGGAGAAACAGCTACTGCACTGGAGAAATACTGTCAAGGGCCTGTGGGTGTATTAGGAACAGGGAGATACATATTATTTGCTTACAGACTGATTGCTGTCTTCTAGATTCTTGGGTGTTCTAATGAGCCAAACCTGTGCTTTTCTCAGCTTACCTTCCTATTTTAACTCCTAGGAGCACAGCCATGTAAATGAGATTAAAATGAAATGCCAGGTGGAAAAGGGCTAGCCATGTTGAAAACAATAAAAAGCTAGTGATATATGGAGAGAACTTTCCCCACAATAATTGTTATGTCCAGGGCATCAGTAGCAAGACTGCCTGCTATGCACCAAGAAAACTGTTATGTACTGTAACTCTTATTTACCCAAAATGGCAAGAACGCAATGGTCTATAAATTTAGGAGTACAAGTAGTTCTAGACTTACAACAATTTGTTTAATAACCATTCAAAGTTACAATGGCATTGAAAAGAGTGACTTAATGACCGTTTTTCAAACGTACAACCGTTGCAGCATCCCCATGGTCACATGATCAAAATTCAGACGCTTGGCAACCGACATATACTTATGATGATTACAGTGTCCCATGGTCACGTAATTGCCTTTTGCAACTTTCTGACAAGAAAAGTCAATGGGGAAGCCAGATTCACTTAACAACTGTGTTACTAATTTAACTACTGCAGCGATTCACTTAACAACTGTGGCAAGAAAAGTCATAAAATGGGACAAAACTCATTTAACAAATGAGCAACATAAATTTTGGACTCAATTGTGGTTGTATATCAAGGACTACTTGTAGACGTATGTTACCCCATAGATGCCAGATTGCATGCCATCATGGCTCCTGTGCGAATGAAGGAGGTGGTGGTTGGGCCCCTCCTCAAGAAACCTGCCTTGGATCCGACCATTTTAGGCAACTTTCGTCCGGTCTCCAACCTCTGCTTTGTGGTGAAGGTTGTTGAGAGTGTGGTGGCACGACAGTTCACAGTGGCCCTGGATGAAGCGGATTATCTAGACCCATACCAATTGGGTTTCAGGCCCGGATACAGCACGGAAACGGCATTGGTCGCACTGGTGGATGATCTCTGGAGGGCTCGGGACAGGGGTTATTCCTCTGTTCTGGTCCTATTAGATCTTTCGACGGCCTTTGATACCATCGACCATGGTATCTTGCTGCGACGCCTTGAGGGGTTAGGAGTGGGTGGTACTGTTTTACAGTGGTTCACCTCCTACCTCTCGGGTCATACGCAAGCGGTGTTGGCGGGAGGGCAGAGGTCGGCCTTGAGGCCTCTCACTTGTGGGGTGCCTCAGGGGTCGGTCCTCTCACCTCTTCTGTTCAACATTTACATGAAGCCACTAGGAGAGATCATCCGTGGTTTTGGGGTGGGGTATCACCAGTATGCTGATGTTACCCAACTTTTTATATCCATCCCAAACCAGCCCAGGGATGCCCTCGACATGATGGCCCGGTGCTTGGAAGCAGTATGGGTCTGGATGGGGAGGAACAGACTTTGGCTCAACCCGACCAAGATCGAGTGGCTGTGGATACCGGCATCGCGGACCGAACGAGAGGTTCCATCTCTGACTATAGGGGGTGAGGTGTTGCCCTCTGTAGACAGGGTGCGCAACTGGGGTGTCCTTCTGGATTCACGGCTGGGTTTGGAGGAGCATAACAGTCGTGACCACGGGGGCGTTTTGCCCAGGTTCACCTGGTGTGCCAGTTGCGCCCATATTTGGATCGTGATGCCCTATGCACAGTCACTCATGCGTTAGTCACCTCCCGGATTGACTACTGCAATGCTCTCTACCTGGGGCTGCCCTTGAAGACCACTCAGAGGCTTCAACTGGTGCAGGGTTGTAATGGGAGGATCCCGATACTCCCATGTTACACCTCTTCTGCGCGACTTGCATTGGCTGCCAGTTGCCCTCCGGGTAAGATTCAAGGTGCTGGTGTTAACCTATAAAGCCCTTCATGGCTTAGACCCAGGATATCTGTCGGACCACCTGCAACCAGCATTGACTTCCCATCACCCGGTGCGTTCCCACAGAGAGGGCCTACTCAGGGTGCTGTCGGCTAGACAATGTCGGCTGGCGACCCCCAGGGGTAGAGTCTTCTCTGTGGCCGGGCCCACCCTCTGGAATCAACTTCCCGTGGGTCTTCGGTTGGCCCCGGACCTTCATACCTTCCGCTGGGAGCTTAAGACCTGGCTGTTTAAACGCCCTAGCCAGGACTGATGGGGTTTTATTGTTTTAAATTGGTTTTTAGTCTGTTTTAGTTTGTTTTAATTTGTATTTATTGGGATTGTTTCATTTGATGTGAGCCGCCCTGAGTCCTTTGGAGAGAGGGCGGCATATAAATCCAATAAAAAAATTAAAAAAATATATAATTATAATAATAATAATAATAATAGTAGTAGTAGTAGTAGTAGTAGTAGTAGTAGTAGTATGATCACTGCTGGACAGATGAGGGCATGTGGGTGTTGCTGAATGGTATACATGTATTTATTTATACAGTGTGGCTAGTTCAAGCACTCTTGATAGGTTTTTCATTATTTGGTACACACTGGAATTGTTTTATTGAGTGGAATGGGCAACCCAAGCTAATATATGGGTTTTAATGTATTTGTGGTCCTCATGTCCCACTAAGACTGCTTTGCTTGAATTCAATGGTAGCTGAATTAGCAACATTCCTCCTTGGGTTTAGTGGGAAAAGAATAGTACATAAATTGACAATAGGCTTAATCATCAATAACATATTTTTTAAAATCTCAAGAGAAAAAGTTCCAAATGCAATCTTTCTTTCTAGTGATATCATATTGTTATCCCTTTGCTGCTCATTAGTAGACAAAATATTTATAAAAGTATAGATTGGTCACAAAAAGATTGCCAGTCTCTCAATCCAGCTAACGCTTAAACAGATGGGATTGTTAATATTAAAATGCATATAATTAATGTAAAAAATATTCTTATTTGTATTATCTGTTACTGTGCTAATTTTCTGATTAACATTCTACCTTTCCTACTCCTCCCTCATGTTAATATTTGCTTGATGAGTATAACTGGAGGCTATTTATGTGTTTAAATATACATTGGATTAAATATTTATTTATTTAATAAATATATAATTAACTATTTTCTTATCTCTGATTTTAATTGGGTAAATACCGGTAGAACGAGCAGAAAGGTTGGCTTCTTCCTGATGCTACAACATCTGTCTATTAGTTTTTGTTTTTGCTTTTGCTGCACATTATATAGACATTTACATTATTTACTTTGTTTAAATTTGGGAGACTTTGTTTAAAGTTAGGAAATTATTTTTATTGATTTCCTTCCTCATATCTACAGCATATTTTTGTTGTTGTCTTGTTTCTTTTCATCATATCATTTTCCACTTTTCAGGCCAGGGAGAGACCAATGGCTGACATGAAAAAAAGTAAGGAGCAGTTACTACTTGAAGGTGAGAAAGAGAATGCACTATTTGTGGCATTTAGGTAATTGAGATTACCTAATCTAAAATAATTCCAATTAATTTCTAATGTACTTTGAAAGTACTTTCAGTTTTCAAGGCAGGTAAGAATTCTTAAATGTGATGTGCCATAGAGGATTTATATGTTGTAATATTCCATTAGAAAAACTAATCCAAGAGAAACTGGTTCATGTTCAGGATGAACTGGATTTGCTGAGCCAGGTTGCATTGAGTGAAGAGAGGAAGTTTCTGAAAAGCCAGGCAGCTGCATCTACTTTGTGAGTATATTTCCGTTCTCTTTTGGGATAATAATATTTAGAACTCAGGGAAGAAAGTTTGTTCCTTCCCAAGAATATCCAAGAAATTACCTTTTAATATTTAAAATGAATTACAATAGCAAGTAAAAGTGCTGTTTGTACAAATAAGTAATTAGTTGCCCTTCTTTGAGAGAGATGGACAGTTCAGAAAAATGAGATATAAATAAAATGAATAAATAAGTAACATTAATTATACATGCCTTAAGCAAAATTACATGAGACTATTAAAAACTCTGGTGTGCCTCATTATATTTTTTTTGTAATTTTGGACTGTTGGAATAAAAATGCATGTGCCAAAATAATTTCTCACCACAAAAGCAACTAATAGCTTGATAGATTTGACATATGAGAATTCTTATTCATGCCTTTTTCATTTCCAGGGAGTTATTTCAAGAGGAAAACAAAAAAGCAAAAGGTTATCTTGAAGCAGCCTCAAAATACAATTCTGATTTGCAGGAGAAATGCAACAAGTGAGCAGAAAAGTGGGAATGTATTTGGATAAGAAAACATATAATTAATCTGCAGATTCATTTCTGAAAGATGAGAATGTCTAGGCAAGAGAGTAATTATCTTTGGACTACGGTGCATTATCTATTTGAAGCAGATTCAAAATGTGAATTTTATGTATCATTAAACATTTAAAATCTTTTAGGATACAAGCAAAAGTCAATATTTAATTTCAATCAATCAGAATAGACCTGGAAGGGACCTGAGATCTTCTAGTCCAACCCCCTGCTCAAACAGGAGACCCTATACCAGTGGTGAGTTGCCCCCAGTTCGGACCGGTTCTATAGAACCGGTAGTAAAACTGGTGGGAGGCTCCTCCCACTGACCCTGACATCATCAGAAGGGATCTGCGCATGCGCAGAAGCAAGGCATGCAAACCGGTAGTAAAGGTAAGTAGAACCCACCCTTGCCCTATACCCTTTCAGACAAATGACTGTCCAGTCTCTTCTTAAAAACCCCGAGTGATGAAGCACTCACAACTTCTGAAGGCAAGCTCTTCCATTGGTTTTTATCACTGTTAGGAAATTTTTCTTTAGTTCCAGGTTGCTTCTTTTCTTGATCAGTTTCCATTCAGTTTCTTGTCCTGCCTATAAGTGCTTTGGTAAATAAGTTGACCCCCTCTTCTTTATGGCAACCTCTCAAATACTGGAATACTATGTTACCCCTAGTCCTTCTTTTCTCTAGACTAGCCAAACTCAAATCCTGCAACCATTCTTCATATTTTAGTCTCCAGGTCTTTAATCATCTTAGTTGCTCTTTTCTGCACTTTTTCCAAAATCTCAATATCTTTTTTTTAGTGTGGTGACCAAAACTGGATGCAGTATCCCAGATGTGGCTTTACTAAGGCTTTATAAAGCGGTACTAATACTTCACATGATTTTGATTCTGTGCTTATGTTTATACAACTAAGGATTGTTTTAGCTTTTTTGGCTGCTGTCACACACTATTGGCTCATATTTAAGTGAACGTCCACTAGGACTCCAAGATTCCTCTCAAAGTTATTGTTATTAGCCAAAAAAGGTTAATACAATCCTTGGATGTATAAACAGAGGCACAGAATCAAGTTAACATGAAGTATTGGTACCGCTTTATAAAGCCTTAGTAAAGCCACACCTGGAATACTGCATCCAGTTTTGGTCACCAGAAAAAATATGTTATTGAAACGTTCTAAAACAAAGATAATTACCTTTACCATCTACCAGAATTCCTACTCCTGCTAGATTTATTTATAATTATAAAAACTTTGTTAAAAATGGAAGTATGGTCATTAGTTTTCTGCCTCATTTTGTTTCCTTTATATTTACTTCTATTTTGATCCTGTTTATATTGTTCAAGTATTTAATTTACTTCAGGTTAAGAATAGAGCTGGAGGTCTTCGGGATGGAGGATGACAGCATTAATGAAGACTAGCTTGTAGTCCACCATACCGCTGTACAGGAAGAAATGTAAATACTTTTAATGCATTCTTTAAAGCTGTTATTTAACAGTTACAGTCTATAAAGCAGGATGGAAGCAGCCACTTATCTGGTATTCTAAAATTAGAAAGCGGATTAATACAATAAGACTTTTAAGCAAAATTAGAATGGAATGAATTCTTTATCACAAAATTTCTGGGCTGCAACCTAAGTGTCCTTGCTTTCTGCTTAGAGATGTTAAGGGAGGCAGCTCTCCTGCATTCAAGGACCAATATTGAAAAATTTGGGATATTATGCCACACTAGATATGAGTTCATGTGCACAAAATGAAACATTAGTTTCTTAAAGTTTCAATAATTTGTTCCTATTCACTCACTCTGATGCATCATTCCTCAAGTAAGGCCTGCCCTCTGGAATGAGGTTCCATTGAGATCTGGATGGTCCCTATCCTGCAGATGTTTTGATAAACACTGAAGATTTGGTTCTTTGCCAAGGCTTTTGGCTAGGCTGATTGAAGCCCATTTAGGTTGTGTGGATGGGGGATTTTGTTGTTGTTGTTTCTGGTTTCATCACTTTTGCTATCTTTTACTTCTTTATTGTTATTAAAAAAAATCCTTGTTTCACTTTTTACTTGTGAACTGACCAGAGTTGCTGGGAGGTGAGCAATATATAAAGTTCATAAAACAAATCAGTAAATACAGTCAAAGCCTCAATAAAACATTGAAATGCTGCAGCTCTGAGGAGATAGCGGACAGTCTTTCTCAGTTGGCAGGAACTTTGGCTTTCTTTTACCTCTTGGTTTCTTGAGTTTGCCATTTTTAGTGGATCTTTCAAAGGAAAGACACTCTGATGGCTTTGCAGCTTCCTCTCATAGGAAGCACTTGGATTTGCCCGTGGCAAAAGTGTAACATAAAATAATTTATGTGAAAGCAATTTATTTTATTGACCCACTATGAAGCTGGCAGAAGAGCAGTCCAGATCTTCAAACTGCTTCTGAGGAAATGGTAGTGTGGCAGTGTTTTTAGATCTATCTTGATTTAATGGACACTAAAGTTCATTTTCCCTTGATCCATACAAGGATAGAGGAAAGATTAAAAGATTATAGAGATAATTTCCTAATTTTACATCTCTCTCTATTCCCATCCCCATGATAGGTTTGTGTGTACAGCAGGAGCTTTGCTTTAGCACTGAGAGAAATCATCTCCATGGAACATTGGATGTCTTGCTTCCCACTTAAATTTGTGGCACACCATTTGCTGTTAATAAATTTCTGTTACTTCTGCTGTCATAAAAATGGTCTAATGGAATTTTTTATTTATTGCTCGATGTTTATTGATGCATACTACCTCTAGATCAATGTTTCTCAATCTTGGCAACTGTATGATTTGTGGACTGGCTGGAGAATTCTGGGAATTAAAGATTGCCAACATCTTAAAGTTGCCAAGGTTGAGAAATACTGATTTGGATATTAGCACTTCACAAATTATTGGAAACAGATTGTTCACAAAGTGCATTAACAATAAATGAAATATTTGTCATCAAAGTTTTAGCATAGTGTTCTTTTCAAAGTTTGTGCACCTATTTCAAAAACTGCTTCCAATGTCCAAAGACACAGCTACAGTTGTTCCAAACAGATATCCACATTTGTACAAATGTACTTTACAGTGCAAATTTTTTGAATACTTTACATAGCTTTTCCATAAAAAATAATAATAATCATTTGGTGTTAATATGGAATTTTACTAGTATTTCTGTTACCTATATGTACTGTATATACAGCAAACTTTCCCCAAACAAGTATCTTCTTGATGCAACATGATTTAGTTATTATGGCAGGAATTATGAAAATTAACACTCTATCCCTTAAGAATTAAGAATGCATTCTTTTGAATTATTGTTATCAATTAAACAATTTAAATAATTTTTAAAGTGCTAGCACAATCAATTTCTCTTAAAGAAGTTGACTGTAAAGGTACATTCAAATTGAAATCGCATTAAATTGCTGAAAGGACAAAATTTTCATGTATTTTTTGGTTAAAATTTAATTTAAAACAAAATCCATATATTATTACTGAAAATTATTTACATAAAAATGACCCCCAAATGTAAAAACACAGCAGTAAAGTGGATGGACTAAGTGACAGTGGCAATGAGTGTTGGAAAATTTGCAAGAACAAGTTGAAGATAAGAGCATCAGGAAGAAAATCTAAATGGTTGCTAGGCATCATAAACAACCTGATGGCACATAATCAATCAAAATGTGAAAACAACTATACTGTAATTGAAATTCACGTTTCAAAATCTTAGCATCTTGCATTATAGATTCCACAAACTAAACAGGCAGGAAGAATGTAATCCTTCCATGACATGACCTATTGATATGTACAGAGTTACATACAGAGTTTGCCATAATCTGAGATTCTGGTTTGTGTAAGATTTTTTTTTTAATGTGAGTGCTTCAACTGCTTAAGGTCAAGTCCAGCAGTGAAAAATAATTCAGTCCAGTGTTCTGTTGCCAATTTGTTAACAAATAACTTCTAGTCACAGAAGCAGAGAAGAGAGGTATGAGAAAAGTCTTTATTGCTGGTCCAGCAAGATAAGGACATTATTTGCTTTTTCTTTCTTGCTGTTTATCTGAAGCTAAGTAAGTAAAAGTATTACTCAATAGTCTTGTTCTGCAAATAATATGTTACATCCTTTTATTCTATGGTAGCAACAATTCTGAGGTACTTATTTTTATTTTTATTTTTTTAATTTTAATTTATATTTATATGCCGCCCTTCTCCAGAGACTCAGGGCGGCTTACAATGCGTTAAACAATAGCCTTCATACTTTTGTATATTTATACAAAGTCAGCTTATTGCCCCCACAAACCGGGTCCTCATTTTACCCACCTTAGAAAGGATGGAAGGCTGAGTCAACCTTGAGCCTGGTGAGATTAGAACTTGCAGTAATTGCAGGCAGCTGGATGTTAAATGCTGCCTTAATAGGAGGCATTAGCCTGCTACGCCACTTAGGCTCCTCTTTTAGAGCTATCAGGCCCGATCAATATATCAAAATGTAGTTATTTTTCTGATTTAATAGCCAACAATTCTGCTCAAAATCCAAGGCTGTTGATAAATACCATACACCCAATTTTAATGAGAAATAATAGAAAAATTAAATCACATCAGCCTTTAAATGTACCATATCGGCTATATTGGTCACATCCCAACTAAACCATTTATTGACTATGAAAGGATACTAAGGTAAATAAGTCTGAACAAATATATATTTAATTTCATTGGAAAAACAGAAAAAACAAACAAACTGAAAGATAGCTGTTATAATTTCAGATATCTTGAGATAATACCTGCAAAACACTTGAAGTAATTTAGAAAAAAGGATGTTGATCACATGGTTAGGAAATTAAAATGAGAACAAGGGGTCCTTGGTGTGTTCAGAACTTGGTTGTTGCAGATGTTTCATTACCCAAACTAGGTAACATCCTTAATACTAGAAGGGAGTGGAGTTGGGTCTCATTTTATTTTCTAGTGGCTGTGTTGGTGGGAGTGGCCTCAAGTGGAATCAATAGCACTCCCATACATATACAACCCCAAATATGGATCAGGTTTGCAGATGATACCTTTACTATAATAGAAAAGGATCAGCTAGGGAAGACCTACAAAACCATTCACAACATCTTCAAAGGGGTCCAGTTCAAAAGGGAAAAAGAAAACACACTGGATATCCTTATCAGTAGAGACTGCTGTGGCAAACTAGAAACACAAGTCTACAGAAAAACTACCCACACCAACCAAGCACACCACTACCAAAGTAACAGCTCAACCTCTCATGTTGTGTAAGATCACTATTCAGATGAGCACAAGCACACTCAGCGACCCTGAACATCAGAAAAAGGAAACAGATAATCTATATAACACCTTGAAACAAAATGCAACCTCATCAAAAAGTGCTTGACCACTCAATCCAATATAGCAATACAACCAAACACAAGTTATAAGGATAACGCATCACATTCATTCAGAAACCACCAATAAACTATTAAAACTAGATGGTATCAGCATAGCACACAAACCAACTAAAGCTCTCCAAAATATCCTAAGTAGACCTAAAGTCCCTGCAAAGGGGTGGTGGTGGGGGAGATGGACTGGGGATGGACGGATCCAGGAATCATTTACAATATACACTGTAAAGACTGCAACAGCCACCACGTAGGACAAACAGAAGACTAGTGTAACATATCCATGAACATCACCTAGCAGTCAGAAGACATGATGAAAACTCTTTTAATTTCACAACACCTGAACAGACAGCTGTAGCAATCAGCACCCAGATGAGCATAGATTAACACCAAGATTAACACCAGACCAACAATCAAGAAGTAAACAATACCCCAATCAAGGAACTGCCAAACAAGCTAACAGTAAACAGCCCAACCAAATAACCACCAAGACCACTCCCAACAACACTGATAGGACAAATCACTAGAATATAAAGAGACAGCAAATCCCACTCCTTAGTAGCACTGATGATGTTACCTAATTTGGGTAATGAAACGTCTGCAAGAAAGCAATCAAATTCTGAGAGCACAGTCAGAGAACCCATCATTTCAACCCTGAGCTACAAACATGCTCCTCTATTGGTAAAATGAGAATTTAAGGTACAACATATTTACGATTTACATGACTAGAATTTTGCCATAGCTAAAATTATTTCTCACCCAGGGTACTCATTTTTATGTCAGCAGCAGTCACTATTCCCAGATTTGATCAAATGGCATACGCTGTTTGATATTTTCATTCAATGGGATAAGGTTGCATTCAGCACAAATTATTGTACCAGCAACAAATGAAAAGGCGGGTGCTTTCCAAATGTTAGCATATATTATGATGAATGTTATATCAGACAGTATAACTACTTTGATAGTTTTTGTATAATAACTATCACCTGTTTCTTGAATCTAAAAAAAAAAAAACTTATTTAGTTGAGCCTGGATCAACCATCGCATAGAGAGAGACTCCTCCTAACTCTGGTCCTCCAGATGTTTTGCTAAAATCCTCACCATCCTGAGCTAGCACGGGATTGCCTCAACCATTATGAACGCTGAGAGTCGTAGCACAGCGTAACAATAATGGCCGTGGGCGACAGAAAATGTAGCTGTACCCCACTTAAGACAGTCCCAGGCTGGGTAAGGCTACACTTGATGTATAAAAGTCTGGCTGCTTTGCTTCTGTCCGAAACTCCGAGGAAACAGATGAACTGAGCTCTTTCTCTCCAAGCTATTATCCAAGGGGTGGTTAAGCAGTCACTTCACCTTTCTCTCCTACAGAGGGCGCTAATCACTCTGTTGGGAATAATTCTGAAACCCGTGCAGTCCCGTCGGCAATGGCTGCGAGAACCGGCCATTTTTGTAAAGGGCAGAAGAGATCGAGCGACCCGGATGTTATTTCATCCGGGTTATTTGAGCGAATGGTAGCGGAAACGGATGGGAGCAGGCCATTTGCCTTCCTGTCTCCTGGCCCCCTTGTCTTGATTCAGAAGAAAGGAGCTGGCCGAGCGGAGCGATCATGGTGAGCGGACAAATTGCTACGGCTGCCTTTGGGTCGCTGACTCGCATCAGGGCAGGGCCGTTGGACGGCAAGGATGTGGATCGAAGGGCAAGCGGGATCCCGGCCGTGGAAGAGGAACGGCAGGTTGGGGGAAGAAGCAGAGTCTTCCGGAATCTCTTCCGAGTTTTTTCCCCCATTAGTGGGACCGCTCAGTGGGTTGACCAACGGTGGAAACTGGGCTCTTTCAAGTTTTGCAAAGAAAATGGGACTTATCGGATCTGTAGGATGAGACGATTTGTCCGTTGAGCCAGACTGGCTTCTTTTGTTACCAAGCCAATTTTAAAAGCTAGATAAAGAAGGATTTTTCAAACCTTTTTTTTTTTGCAGCCCCTTTTGGCTCAACACAATTGGGCTTCCTTGAAATTTCACCCATTTTATCGCATTCTGGGATAAGATCTCGTGATCTCCACTTATCCCTAGAAAATGTATTATATGATTTTTCCATTGCTCGATTCAGATATTTGAAATAGTGCAATTTAAAGATCAGAAGTGCCTGCTGTTAGCTTCTTATAATGGCCATGTCATCGTTAATGCTTTCTATTTTTTCCTGGAATTCAGGATGAATTTTCTGATCCTGATTTGGCAGTTATGGGTGAAGAATCAAAATCTGAGAATGGAGAGAATGCTCCTGTCTATTGTATCTGTCGCAAACCGGATATCAATTGTTTCATGATGTGAGTATTGCTGGAAGGAATAAAAGAACTTGGTAATGGGGGCTCCTTCACATGTTATGAGGTTGTATTGAGGATGGCAGCCAGTGCAAAACACTTTTGACAGTATGATATGTGCTGGTTTATCTCAGCAAGGTCTTCTGGGACATGTTCTTTAAAACTGAATATTTTTAATTTTAATTTAAGTTTTTAAAAACTTTGTTCATTCTGGTGAATACTTTTCAACATAAAGATATTAATGGCAGATGAAAAGGGCAAGAGAAGAGGTTCTGTGAAGGATACAGTAAAAAGGAATAATAATAAAGACAATATTCTATTGAATGAAGTATTTGTGAGGGCAAAATTACCCAGTATTTCCCAAATATTGCACAAATTAGAAAATAATTAAAATACTAATCACAGTTTAGATTGACACACTTTTAAATATATATCCAGAGGTTAAATCCTATAAGAACCCAAAAAAGCATTGTCAGATGATGCTTGGAGTAACTTGAGAAGAATATTATTCAATAGCAAGTGAATACCATTAAATTCAAACAGTAGTTCTAAAACAAAATTAAGGTGATTGCACCAAAAGAGCAGTATGACAAATGTTAAATGTCTTGTGAAGTCATGGATTTAAGATAGGAGTCATCAGGATAAGGCCATTATATGTGATAAAGCAGAGATGGGCAAAGTTTAAGATTTACTTTGTTTTGCTTTTACCTTTATTAGTTTGGCAATGTAAGTTGTGGTTTTTTGGCTCACCTAAAATTAATGAACAGAGTGCTTTGGATCCTATGCTTAGCCTGGGGAATTATTTTCAGGACCAGAACTTTAACTTTTCTGACATTTCTGATTTTCCCTTCAAGTGTTCTTTTATATGAGGAGTTTCAATCGGGGGGGGGGGGGTGAGGGTGGGGAAAGGGTCCCTATTAGATATTTGAGAGGTAGAAGAAACTCTCGATCTACTGAAAGTTAGCTACATATTTATTATTCAACCTCATCTTTCTTTTATTCACCCCTTTCCAATAGAAGATGCTATGCTTTTTAGGAGTTCCCTGTTATGCTTAGTTAGTTAGAGCCAGTCTGGTTAAGACTTCAGGCTGGAAACTGGGAAACCTTGAGTTCTAGTCTTGCTTTAATTGTAAAGCCAACTGGGTGACCGTTGGCCAGTCACTTTCTCAGCCCTAGGAAAGAGGCAGTAACAAAGTACTTCTGAAATCTTGCCAGGAAAACTGCAGGGACTTGTCCAGGCAGTCACCAGGGATCAGCATTGACTTGATAACATACAGTTATAGTTAAGCAGATGAGTTAGCCCTCTTACACAGATTCTCAAATGCAGAAGAAATTTGGTTAATGAAATCTTCACTTTTCTTTTCTCTCTCTCCAGAGGCTGTGATCACTGCAATGAATGGTTCCATGGCCACTGCATTAACATTACGGAGAAGATGGCAAAAGCAATTCGAGAATGGTACTGCATGCAGTGCCGAGGTAAGTTTAAAGCCCTGTTTGACTTTTTGTGTGTGTATGTGTGTGATAAATCTCTGTCTCATGAAGCATATATGGATATGTACTTAAGTGGTGTGCTAGAAACTTAGACTTTAAAGGGATTTCCCCCTCAGAGTTAATATTTAAAATCTCGTGGCAAAATATGCTTCAGTAATGAAGCTTCAATAATAACTTAAAAAGAAAACCACCTTCTGATCTTTGAATATAGCAAAGCTTTTTGTAGAATATAAAAATACTTTAAGAACAATTGTTCTGTATAGTAACTAAGATTGACTAAGTGCAGCATAGCTTGAACTGGTAAAAATGCAGTTTCCAGGGACAAAGGAGAGCCAGTTTGGTGTATTGGTTCTGAACCAGAAAGCAGGAGACAGTGAAGTCTAGGCCTCCTTTAGGCATATGAAAATTGGCTGGGTGACTTTGGGCCAGTCACTCTCTCTCAAACCCCCCCCCGCCCCCGCCCCGGATTGTGGTGGGAAAAATAAGGAATATAATGTATTAAAATCTCAGGTGTTTTTCCGCGTCATAGTAAATAAGTTAGTTAAAATGTTTAAAATTCTGGTTAAAATCCTAGCTTAAAATCTTTTAAAAATCCTTACAGAGCACTCTGCAAGGTCCTTTAAAACCCTAGCTAAAATCCTACCAGTACCTTAAAAGTTTTTCTTTCTAGCAACATTTCGACAGGCTCACAACCCTGTCATCTTCAGGCTCTTGTTTAGTTTAGAAGCTATGGGTGTGTTGCGAGGTCGGAGTTGTTGCCTTTTAACTTCCTTTTAACTGCCAGAAGAAACAGCTGCGATCACTGCTCCTAGAAGCACGAAGCCGAAAACACCAGCCTGAAGATGACGAATGAGACTTCGTCGAAATGTCACCAAGACACTTCCAATTTTACGTGGGAGAAAACCTGAATAACCAAAGACCTACATACAAACACCCACGAAAACCTCAGAATACATACATACATACATACGTATGTATATATGTATACATATGTATATATGTATTCATATGTATACATATGAAACTCAGGCTCATGACTAAAGTAGCATGGAGTTGGAGAACTTATTCCCTGAATTGGGAGAGAAACCAGTAAAGATAGACTATGACTTACGACCACAATTGAACACAACATTTCTGTTGCTAAGCGAGACAGGTGTTAAGTTGAGCTTTGCTCCATTTTACAATTTTTCTTGCCATAGTTGTTAAGTGAATTTGGCTTCCTCATTGACTTTACTTATCAGAAGGTCGCAAAAGAGGATCACATGGCCCTGGACCCTGCAACCGTCATAAATATAAGTCAGTTGCCAAGTGTCTGCATTTTGATCATGTGATCATGGGGATGCTGCAACAGTTGTAAGTGTGAAAAAGTTATAAGTCACTTTTTTCGGTGCCATTGTAGCTTCGAACGGTCACTAAATCAACTGTTGTAAGTTGAGGACTACCTGTACATTTTTGCAAAGTGGCTTTTTACCACCCCCACCCCCTCAGCCCAGTATGAATCCTAAGTAAATCAGGCAAAGTGTAAAGCATTTACTGAGGAGGGTCTTTATAAAGTACAGAAACAAATGATACAAACATTTGGTATATGTGGCATGGGAAAGCAACTAATCAAATAATAAAAGAGATTGATTAGATATGAAAATTAAATAAACAATTGATTCTTGATAACATTTTACAAGTGGCAAATTTATGGGTTATAACATTCCTTTTCCCAGCTGAGTTACTTTCTTAATACTTGCAAGTGTATTTAAGGATTTCCAGAATATGCTCCCTGTTGTTTAGTTGCTGAGAAAGCTAGTTTTATCAAAATAATAATAAAAAAAGATCTTGGATCAGAGCCCTAAAGTTAGAAAAAAGGCCTGTACTGCTATGATAAAATACTAATATAAACTTTTAAAAATCCCTTAAAATTTCAGATAACAAATGAAAATGATCTTAACTTCCTGCTGTTTTATTTCTAAAGGTAGAGGTATGTCCCAACTGTTCCTTTTACTTTGGGTAAAATTGCTTTAAGATTATATTTTGTTTTTCCAAGTAACACAGAAAAAATACATAGTGTTAATATAAAAAGTAAATCAATTACATTCAGATTTTTTTTTTTGAAATGGGATATGTATTCTCATAACATAGATTGCTTTCTCTTGCAGAGAGAGACCCCACCCTTGAAATCCGATATAGGCACAAAAAGTCCAAGGAAAAGGACCGTGAAGGTGACCGGGAACGTGCTGAAAAAGATGAGATGCGTGTGAAAGCCCAAGAACTGGCACTGGAGCAGAGCCGCAACTCCAAAGTAAGGGGTTGGAGTGCAATGGAGATTACATCATTTTACAGGGCCTGGCATTCTAACTCCAGAATGTTGACGTGATTTGAACTGTTGGGTTCTCAACTAGTATATTGAAGCAACTGCCTTTCCCTAACAGTCGTGCTCGGGCTGTTTATTCATTAGATTTACGGTACATAGCCACAAGATCAAGATTTAATGTAGTCAAATAGGTAAATGCCATACTTAGTTTCTAGCTACTTGAGGACCCAACTGTTCTTCCCTTTGATAGAATGACAGGAAGATGAAATCATTTTTAGAAGATCGTAAGACAGTTACAGATCCCTAAAGCCAAATTGCATTTGTAAATTCAAGGCATTCCTTTCAGTCTTAGTTAATATGCAAATCAGATTCTCTTAAGATTTTCCTTTCCTTTCCTCATTGTTACTCATATTAATGCTTAAACAAATTATTATTTATTACTATGACAAAATTATGTATTTTAAATCAGATGTGCCTCTTTAGGGTATATTTAGAAAGCTAGTTTACAGTAGTGGTTAAGGTCTGTACTAGAAACCAGGATACTTATAAGTTCTAGTTCTTTCCGGCATAGAGGGTCACTCTGTCTCAGCACAAGCCACCTCACAGAGTTCCTGTTAGGAGGAGGAGGAGGAAATATTTTGTATGGTGCCTTTAGTTGTAGAAAATAAAGTGGGGATATAAATTGAATAAATATCAGTTGGGCAATATCAGTTGCTCTTGTTAATGTTTAATGCTTAAGCATCTTTGATTTTTGCATTTTCCTCCTGTATTCTTTCTACAAATCTGAGATGAATCAAAGGTCCTTTTGAATCATGCACAGTGGAATAGGATTCATGAGATTTTGACTCGTGCAATTTTAGAATTCCCTTTATATCGCCTATATTAGGGCTTTCCATTTTTTCCCTTCTTTAGCTGAAACCACTTATCAGAAATTCCTTTTTACCCAATATAAAATACTTTAAGTCAATTTAAATATCCTTGTTGTGCTTGGGGTAATGTGTTTGTAAAAACTACTTTTACCCAATTCTGGATAGTTTACCTAGGTTTGGGAAGCACTGGGCTATATGGAATTATGTAGTAGCAGTTGTTTTATAAAATGCAAAACATGGAAATGATTAGTCAGCAAGACCATAATGGGAAAGTTCAAAAAGGAGCTTTGAAAAGACCGATACCATCATGTTTGTTTCTCCCTATTTTCTAATCCTGTCACTTTTGATCTAAACCTAGGAAGGTTTTATCATAATTGAAAAGCACTAGCCATGTATTAGGAAAAGTTGAATTCTCCAACTGAACAAGCCATGGTTACTTTTAATTGTGGGATGTGTATCTTCTAGAAGCTGCTAAACAACTTCCTGGCATTCATACCTGTAGGCTGAGCATGCCCTCACTTTTACCTAAAAGAATACTCGTTCTTGTATATACGGTGTTTCCCCGAAAATAAGACCTGGTCTTTCCTTTTGGGCCCCAAAATAAGCACCAGGTCTTATTTTCGGGGGATGTCTTACCTGCTTATCTTGGGATCACCACAGCCAGGCCTCCCACGCCCCAACTCTTGTTGCGCCACTGCCCAGCTTCTGAGAGGCCAGATTGTTGCACTGGTGCCACTGCTCATGACAGGATGCCACATCGTGCCAGTGCTGCCACCCACGTGCACAACAGTTCAACATGCTATGTGGCATCCTGCCGAGAGCGGTGGCACTGGTGCAACATGCCATGTGGCGTCTGGCTGCAAGCAGCTGCAGAAGAAGTTGGGCACTGGCAACACAGTTAACAAATTACCCTAGTTGAGTGTTAACCCTGCAAAAACAGAAACCTTGATTTGCCAATTAATTTTACCCCTTCTCCCACTCCTATTTCCCAACCCACTCATTATTACCATTATTAGCTCAAGACAGCCAAAAAATATTATGTGTAGCCCTCAATCATGAGAAGGTGGCCTCTTCCCCTTCTATTTACATACCGAACCCAACAGATGAAGCTTACTTCTGCGTAAACCTGAACTAGAGGTCCTTGCTCATGATTAATCTTGAGTCCATGCTTGTGCATCCTGGCTCTTTTGAAGAACACAGTGATGATGGGGGCGGGGGGGGAGTGTTTGGGACTAAGCCAGGGACAGAGCAAATGGGATTCCTCAGGTTCAAAGCCCTTCTCACATCTGTCTGCTTTCTTATTTGCAGCAGATCAAGCGCTCGGCCCGCATGTGTGGAGAATGTGAGGCCTGCCGGCGCACAGAGGACTGTGGACAGTGCGATTTCTGCCGGGACATGAAGAAGTTTGGTGGGCCTAACAAAATCCGTCAGAAATGCCGCCTGAGGCAGTGCCAGGTTCGGGCTCGGGTGAGTGTCATGGTGGGCAATTCCCTGCCCTGAGATCATTGCATGTTTTCTCTAGGGGGCACTTTCTTGGCTGCTCACTCCCAAGAGGCAGCCACCTCGAATTTGAAGCTGTTGGTTGTGTGTAGCTCACACGTGATTTTTTTTTTCCCATTCTTTTCTTCCTAGGAGTCCTATAAATATTTTCCAGCTTCGGTAAGTTTCCTTTTTCCCTCCAGTTTTTTTTTTCTTTTCTTTTTTTTTCTTTTTAAAAAAATCTTAATAATCAAGATTAAGATAATAGGTGAGTGCTAAGTTTGGGACTCCTGGGATTTTTTTTTTCCCTAGATAGGGAAGCAGACTGAAGGTTGGCCTATACATCCAATGCAATGAGGTGGCGATAGCCTAGAAGTGGTGGACTGAACTATTTGAGATCGTGGGTGTGAAACTTCTCTCTTTTACATACAGGTAGTCCTCGACTTACAACCTTTCATTTAGTGACCGTTTGAAGTTACAACAGCACTGGAAAAAAAGTGACTTATGACCATTGTTCACACTTAACGACCATTGCAGCATCCCCATGGTCACGTGATCAAAAGTCGGCCGCTTGGCAACTGGCTCATATTTATGACGGTTGCAGTGTCCCGGGGTCAGGTGATCCCCTTTTGTGACCTTCTGACAAGCAAACTCAATGGGGAAGACAGTTTCGCTTAATAACAGTGTTACTAGTGTAAACACCTGCAGTGGTTCATTCGACTGTGGCAAGAAAGATCATAAAAATGGGGGCAAAACTCACTTAACAACCGTCTCACTTAGCGACAGATTTTGGGCTCAATTGTGGTCATAAATCAAGGACTACTTGTACATAGCACATGCACCCATGTGTCTCTCCCACTTAAAAGAGAAAACCGACACAGCAGGGAGAAAGTTTTTCCTCTGCCCTACTTTGGATTTCCAAACTTTTTAATTGTTTGAGGTTTCTCGTCCTCTTCTTCCAACCCCAAGTAAGGCAACCATTGTAATTCCTATGCCTTTTCTCTCTTTAGTGATGCAGTCCACCCCTTTCATCTTATTTCCACCTCATTCTGCTGCCTGTATAGATCCGGCTTAACACATAAGCGGGTTCATATTTGAGAACGCCCCGGTGCTCGAAGACCCAGATTGCATGCTTTCTGTATTGTATTAGGTGGCAGGTTTCGCCGGGCCATTTGGCCTTGCTTCTTTGAGCTCTAAGCCTTTTCTCCTCTCCTCTCCTCTCTTTTATTTTATTTTTTAAATTTTTTAAAAAAGAAGTGGGTTTGGGGATTCTTTTTTTTTATTTTTTTGCTGCTCGCGCTTTGCCGCTTGGCATTCAGCAAGCCCCATTTTCTCTGTTTGCCACTCTGTGCACAGGAACAGAAGGGGGTGTGTGCACTGTCTTGGTGCCTGGTGCTTTTGTGAAGCCAGGCAGACGGCTTCTTTAATGCTTTCCTCTCTCTTTCTCTTTTCTTTCCCCCCCTTTTTTTCCTCTCTCACTGCTTTTTCCCGCTCTCTTCCCCACTTCCCCAATCGCTCAATAGATGTTACGGGGGCGGGAGGATGATCTGCAGATGCTAAAGGAACAGCTAGAATCGGCTGCCACACCTGAGCCTCTGTCGGATGATGATCTGCACATAGATCCCGATTTGTATCAGGAGCTTTGTTCAGGGGCCTTCGATGATCAGAATCTGGTGAGACCTATGGTAGACCCATTGCCTTGGGATTCCTAGGTCATGTTGGCAGGGTAATGCTTGCTTGGGTAGAACAGCAACTGCCCTAGGATAGTGCATGTCCTGGGACCCCTCCCAATGTCATTCAGGGCTGTGGAAGAACATCTGTCAAAGGTGTTGGGAACTCTAGCAAAACGTTTGGCTCAACATTTCATGTGGGACTTGACCCAGTTCCTCAGCATTTAAAAGCTCCCTGCTTGCCCACTTTCACGACTATTTCTTGAGCCTTGTATCTTCAGTTTATTCTCCAGCAATCTTTTTTTGCCTTGATTTCCCCTTATTCCTTTTATCTTCTCCCTCTGATTCTTCTACCCTGCTTCCTCTCGGCTCTGCTTTTCTGCTGACTACTCTGCCTCTCTTTCTGCAAAGGTTCCCAATTCTAGGCTTTTTGCTTGCCTGTTTACCCTTTGCTTAACCGCCCGTAGGTTTTCTTATGGACGTTTCATGTCTCTCACAGAAGCTGCGCTATTGATCATTGTTCCATGGACAGTTCTTCCCCTAGCCCGTAACTAAGAATATTTGTAAACGGTCAGAGATGTTGCTGTTGCTTTGTCAGACAAGCTCTTGCAAGAGCCTGAGTGGCGCAGTGGACTAAGTGCTGTTAAAGTAGCACTTAAGTTGCCAGCTGCCTGCAACTACTGCAAGTTCAAATCTCACCAGGCTCAAGGTTGACTCAGCCTTCCATCCTTTCTAAGGTAGGTAAAATGAGGACCCAGATTGTGGGGGCAATAAGCTGACTTTGTATAAATATACAAAAGTATGAAGGCTATTGCTTAACGCATTGTAAGCCGCCCCGAGTCTCCGGAGAAGGGCGGCATATAAATCAAATTTTTTTTAAAAAATTGCCACACGTGGCATATATCTGGGAAAAATTTATTTGGTTTCTAAATCATTTCACTAGTGTAATTTGGTTTTTCAAATTCCTTTAGAAAAGGTTACTACGGCGTGCTTACCTAAGTCTGTAGTGAGAAGTGCAGGTAGCCATTGGGTTTATGATCACTCGTTCAGCAACTGTTCAAAGTTGCAACAGTGCTGAATGAGGAGATTTATGGCCGATCCTCAAAGCCATGAGGGCATCGCTGCAGTTATTTGATTGCAATTTAGGCACTTGGCAACGGCAATTACAATGGTTGCAGTGTCCCCTGATCATGTTATCACTGTTTGTGATCTTCCCTGCTGGCTTCTGCCAAGCAAAGTCAACGGAGAAGCCTGCAGGAAGTCACAAATGGCAGTCCTGTGACATTGTGGGATTCATCTAATGCCTGCAGCTGGAACTGCCATTGTAAGTTGGTGTGTTCACATGATATTGCGCTTTGCAGTAGCATCATTTAAAGATAGTATTCCCAGTCCCAATAACTGCCATTAATCAAGGACTATCTGTATAATAACCTCTGTACAGAGAACTATAGTGTAATAGGCACTAAAGATCCTTTTTTAAATTATTATTACAAATGGCCAGTCTTATTTTGCTTATTTGATGCTGGGTTTAATGAGACAGTACCATGCATCTTATGGCATATTAATATGCTTTTGTTAGTTAGGTGCTCTATTGATGCAACTATATCCAATATAGATATTTCTCACTTACCTCCCGTTCCTTTACTGACCAAAGTTACAGTGGTGCTGAAAAAAATAACTTCATAACCTATTCACACCCTTTGCAGCATTCTTCAGCCATGTGATTGCTATTACAGTCAGTATGCATTGTCTTATGCCTGACTTATGGGTTTTTCTTACACAAACATTAACACAAACACACAGAGTGCAGAGCAGAGAGATTGGAGAGGAAGGGATTGCAAGAAAGTAAGCTGTTTGTTCTTCACATTGAAAGCAATGTGGTTCTGCCAGCAGCCCGATGCTGCAGTACTCTTTTGAAATCTTTTTCTCTCCAAACTCTTTCTTCTGTGAAGGAGTTGGGGAGAAAAAAGTAAGTGATTTCTTGTAGGCAATTTCTCCTTTGCCTGCCCCTTCCCCCCAGAGCAGAAAATTGGAGAGAGATTTCAAGAGAGTAAACTGTTTGCTCTTTTACGCATCAAAAGCTGCATGATTGCACTGGCAGTGAGAAAGGGTGAGGCAAAAGGGAGATTGCCTACATAAATTGCTTTCTTTCCCCCCCCCTCCCCATGAAGTGGAAAGATTGGAGACGGGTTTCAAGAGAGTAAAGCATAGCATGTGGTTCCCATTTCTGGGATAAAGTGCAGTAACATTGCTTTTAGTGTACAAGACAGTAAGCAGGCACTTGGGCATTCCAAAGGCAGGGGAGTGGTTAGGAGTCAAACAAAAGCTGAAGGTGTGGAATTGAGTAGTCTTGTCTCTTTCTAGTTTCAAGTCACAGTCACATGCTTTCCCAATTAGTGACTGTTTTACTTAGTGGCAGAGCTGCTGATCCCAATTAGTGTTGTTAAGCAAGGACTATCTATATAACTACAAAGCACCTAACTGGCAAAGGTATATACTTTCCATGTCTGTTGGCCATGCTAGCTGGGCATTTAAGAATTATAACTCAAATGCGTTAGAAAGATCCTAGGAAGCTGGAAACAACTTGTGTGAAGGCAGATGTTACACTTTTATGGTTCCCATAAAACCGGGGGGTTTTATGGTTGCCTCCGATAGAGAAGGTTACTGAATTTCTACTCAACTTGAGATGTTGTTATGTGCTTACCTAATAGTTTAAAGATCAGCAGTATTGACTCCTAGGCCAGATGCACTTCCCTTTCTAAATTCCAATCTTCATGAAGAAAAGAAAATCTTGGATTGTCAGCATCTGTGACAACTTGGCTATTAATGGAGCTGGAGCATGCAGTTTCATGTATTAAATACATTTCTATTTTACATTTTCATTTGTTCTTTTTAAATAATCCCAACATGTTATTATCCTGGTGTCTTTTTTCTCAAAGTGATTCTATTACACAATAAGTTGCTGGCCAGAGTAATAGAATTACAGGATGTATTTCCTGAAAGAAGAAATGGAAGCAAAGCTGACTGCTGCTTGACTTTTCTTTAAAAGTCTTGTTCTGGAAATGTTAATCTTCCTCCCCACTTTTTTTTTTTGTCTTATTCCTTCTTTTAGCCATGGCTCAGTGACACAGACGATGTGCCCTTCCTTGATCCTGTGTTGCGGAAACGTGCCGTGAAAGTGAAGCACGTCAAGCGCAGGGAAAAGAAGTCAGAGAAGAAGGTAGGAACCCAACACAGCAAGCTGCCAAGATGGGAAGTGGGATTTTTAACGGGAAGAAGATCCCATTCTAAAGCTGTAATCCCTTCCACAATGTGCTTAGAAGTCCATTGTTTTCTTCCTCCTTGATTTAAAAAACAGAAGAACTTCCTATTTACTTATTTATTTATTAGATGTATATCTTGCCTTTCATCCAGGAGCTCAATACAGCAGGCATAATTCTTCATCCTCCCATTTCCATCCATGCACCAATAACCTTATGGGTTATAGCTGAGCTGAAAGTGAGTGATTGACCTAAAGTCAACCAGTGAATTTCCATGTTAGAGTTGGACTTCAGCCTAGGTCTATTCAGTCCTACCCTGGCACCTTAGCTGCTGTATCACGCTGACTCTTAAACTCGCTTGGTTACCAGTTGCAATCAGCCATGTGCTGGATGCGAAAAATAGAACAACAGTAAAAAGGAGGGTGCCTAAAAAAAATATGAATCTTGATGCTATCCTCTGGACCAGGGGTCCCCAACCCCTGGTCCATGACCAGCACCGGGCTGCAGCATGCCAGAAACCGGTCCGTGCAAACAAGCAAAGCTCCGTCTGTGGGATGCAGGCAGCATGTGAAACCGTGCTCCCTCCGGTCCGCAGAAAAACCTCTCTCCACAAACCGATTCCTGGTTTTCAGAAGGTTGGGGGCCTCTGCTCTAGACCAGTGTTTCACAACCTCAGCAACTTTTTAAGATGTGTGGACTTCCCAGAATTCCCCAGGTTGGCCCACTCATTTTTAAGTTGCTGAGGTTGAGAAACACAGCGCTAGAGAGATGTCATTGCAGCCTGCTAGAACTGTTCTACAAAGACAACGATCATCTGGATACACAAAGTGGGATGATGGGCCCATTGAGGTCAGTTTTATTTTCATTCTTCGGTAACAGCTCCGTGGGATCTTTGGGGCAGAGATGGGTATTTTTTTTTATCATCTGCTACTTTGGTCTTTTTCATAAGAACAGCTAGACATTATTTACTTCGTGCAAGGATAGGTGTCAGCCCCTCTCATGTTGATATATGTGTATTCTGAGATTTATTGCATCATAGTGAAGATATAAAATATCATATGAAAGGCACAGTTGAGTGGATGACAAGCCAGCCTTGAGAGAATGATATATTAGCACTTGGGAGGACTCGGGGGTAAACCAGAGTGATGCATTTTTTTTCCTTTGGGGGAAAGAAAGGGAGGTATAGCTAAATGAGAAAACAAGGACTTGCTCCACAGAATTTCGAGACGCTTCTTGATTGGGAAAATAAATGCTTATGCTGGAGGAGAGAGGGACATCAGTAACTGAAAGCATACTATAAACATATATACATGTCCATATACAGACTTGTAACAATTTATTAAAATAGTGTTCAGCATCAAGTTTGAAATAGATGGAATGACAAACTTGAATTTTTCTTTAAGACCACCGTAACCCAGCATATATATATATATATATACATACACACACATTCTATTGAAGAATAATATAGGTTGTTTGATTTTGGCTTAGCATATTTTGTGAGCTCAGCCAACAGTAGTTAATTGCATAATGTATAACATAAACAAGCCAGCTGGCATGATTTGTGGACTAGGCCACTACACTGTTGTCATGACAACAGTGTTGGATTTGGTGTGGGGAGACCCAGGACCGAATCCCTACCTAAACTGAAAATCTTTGGATGACTTTGTCTGAGTCACCATCTCTTAGCCTAAAGTACTGAAGGAAAAGCAGAATATCACATAGAAACATTTTTTTCCATCCTGCCTTTAATTGGAGATAAAAATAAAAGAATTGCCCACCTAGCAGTTCAAAAGCATGCAAATAGATAATAGTAGATAAATAGGTGCCACTTCGGTGGGGAGGTAACAGCATTCCCTGCACCTCGGGGTAAAGTCATGCTGGCCACATGACCATAGAAACATTTTGGGACAATGCTGGCTCCCTCAGCTAAGAAACGGAGATGGGCACTGCCCCCAGAGTCAGAAACAACTGGATAGGGAAAACCTTTACCTTTAGTCACACGGGAGATGCTAAAGTGAATAGGTGGTGGCTTGTAGCCTTTTTTTTTTTTAGTAAGAAAAAGATGGAGAATTTGGGCTTCCCAAGTTCAAGACTTAAATTGCTATATATACTGAAATAGTGTTCCCTGTTTAGATCAGGTCAGGATCCATCCAGTTTAGCCAGTGTTTCTCAACCTCATCCACTTTAAGATGTGTGAACTTCGGTTCCCAAAATTTCCAGCAATTGAAATCCACGCTAGCCGGTGAATTCTGGGAACTGAAATCTACACCTCTTAAAGTGGATGAGGTTGAGAAACATTGAGCCTAGCCTTGGTTTCCAGTTTCAACCAACCATTTGTTGAATGCGCAAAACAAAACAAGAACATTAAAAAACAAAACAAAACATCAAGGGTGTCCAAGAAATATGACTCTAGAGGTTGAGAAATATGGCCTTCATATTAAGAATCTTCTCACTGGGGAAAGAAAGGGGCTGAAAGTGGTTTGATTTCTCTTTGGAGATCTCTCTAAATATGAACCCTCTTTGTGCTTCTTGCTCTGCAGAAGGAGGAGAAATATAAGCGACACAAGCAGAAGCAGAAACACCGTGACAGGTCAAAACATGCCGAACGGGTGGATGCCAAAGATCCGTCTTCTTTACATCAATGTCTGGGCCCCGGCTGCATCCAAGCTGCCCGGGCTACCTCCAAGTATTGCTCCGATGAATGCGGAATGAAGTTGGCAGCCAAGTAAGAACTGTGTTTCCTTCGCCCCATTTCTCCTCAGGGTTTACCTTCCAGCATGAATTAGGGGAAGGGGACTTTGCTTGTGGAGCTGGAGTAAAATGAAAGGGTAAGATAGATATTGGTAGTGAAATACTAGCATCCCCCCCCCTACCAAACTTCAGTTGTATGGAAAGTTTGAATTATGATGAAACTAAAAGGAACAGTTTTGGGAACTAGGGTCATAATCCATAATAGAAACCTCTTATGGCAGAAGAGCACATGGGCACCTCTGATGCCAGTCTTCGATGTGGAAAGGTTTTTCTTGTTCTTGTGGGTTGTCTCTGCTGTAGACTAGGACAGTGGGGAACTATTTTTGTAGTGCACAGAGAACTTTTAAAGCACCTTTTCCTTCTCCACATATAAAATGTATTCATGGCTTTCTTTCTTTCTTTAAAAGCATCTGAGACGCTTGCTGTTCTATTATGCCTTCAATCAGGGGTCCTCGAACCTCAGTCTGTGGCATGCCAAAAACCAGGCTGTGCAAACATGCAAAGCCCCATCTGGGGAATGTAGGCAGCACACCAAGCCATGTCCCCTCCGGTCTGGGGAAAAACCTCTCCCTGTGGAACCCGTCCCTGTCGCCCAAAAGGTTGGGGGGCCGCTGCCTTAAATAGTCCCTTCCAAGCTTATGATACCCTTGAGGCATATGAACTGGGTACGATAACATTATGTTGCATTTGATCCCTGCTCTTTCATAGTGACCTGTGACCGACCCTCCCTCCCTCCCTCCCCCCCTTCCTTCCTTCCTTCCTTCCTTCCTCAGCCGCATCTATGAGATCCTCCCACAACGCATACAGCAGTGGCAACAAAGTCCATGCGTGGCGGAAGAGCATGGCAAGAAGCTACTGGAGCGGATAAGGCGGGAGCAGCAGCAGGCCCGGCTTAAGTTACAAGAAATGGAACGCAAATTCCATGAATTGGAAGCTCTTATTGTCCGGGCTAAGCAGCAGGCTATCAAGGAAGATGAAGAGGTACCTGGAAAATGTGGAGGAGGAGGAGACAGAATTGTTGGACACCATCTTAGGACAGATAGAGGAGCTTGGCTAGATGCAGCTAGAGCTTTTTGGCATCTTAACTCTATACGCCTGTTTTTTTTAACCTATGCAGCTTAGATTGCAAATCATCCAGAGTGATTGGTGGCTGTAGAAATAGAAATAAATAAATAGATATACATTTGCAAATATTTCTAAACACCAGTAGCTTGTGTGCGTTCCCAAATTACATTGAGGCCATCTCGATAATGTCAGAAGAACTAAGCAGTCATTCCTGAATCTTTTTCATTGTCATAATGTCTTTGCGAAGCTTTGTTAACTCTTGATTTAAGCCCCAGAGGAAACGCAGTTAAAAGATAGGATAACTATCCTCTTGCCTTGATGAATTAATTAATGAGAAAAATGGTTGCTTTAGCTGCTACTTATTCTGCCAGTCCATTGTATTTGTCCTGAGTTTGCTTACATTAGTCTCATTGGCTAGTTGAAACTGGCCAAACCTGATAAGTATAATTCTAGGTTGAAGTTAAAGTGTAATGGTGAAACTCCTGACCATTTCTTTTGTTAACAGTCTTTAAATGTTTGAGGAAATAGTAATAATTCTTGATTAGAATACTAGTTAATATTGGGAATTCTTTTAGAACGTTCTCGAGCAGATAGCAGAACATTGTCCCTTTACTTCCTAAACAAATGCTTGTACTTCCCCAAATTATAGTACCAAAGTATAATCCAGTACATGGAGCGTATTGAATTGCCTACCTCCTCCTGCTCTGTGTGTGGCACTTTCTGATGTGAATTTTGAGTGGAATTTTCTGTGAGCCTGAATCCATTATGTGCTGCTGTGTGATATTGCTGCAGCAGTTAAAGTACCCTGAATCTTTCTTTTTCCTGGCTGGGAGGGCAAAAAACAGTGGGCAGACCCCAGTGAAAAACAAATCAGTAGTGATGTGGTGGCAGATACCTAATACCTAATTTGAGAAAATTGGACAGATTTCTCAAGGCTGATTTGGAGCAGAATTACCATTGCGTATTGAGAAGTGTGATTGGATGGAAATGGTACAATTTACTAGTCTATGTAACGGCATAGAGAGTCAATCTGGTGTCTTGGTTAAGGCACTAGACTAGAAACTAGGTGACGATGAGTTCTAGTCCCTCCTCAGCCACAATGCCAATTGGATTTTATTTTTATTTATTTATTTACTTAAATTTCTATACCGCCCTTCTCTTTCCGGACTCAGGGCGGTGTACAGCCAAACTAAAAACCATTGAATACAAAAGTTAAGACTCTTTAAAATAATTTAAATAGAATTTGGCCCGTGATTTAAAACAATTCAAATTAAAATCCATATAAAACTTTAAAAAACCAAGTATGGGGTCAAGCCAGCCCAGCTAACCGAAAGAAATGGGTTTTAAGGGCCCGGCGAAACACCCAGAGATATGGGATCACTCGTGACTGTGTCTAGTGACCCTCTCTCAGCCCTAAGAAGGCAAAGGCAAACCACTTCTGAAAATCTTGTCAAGAAAATTACAGGTAAACCTCAGGTTATGGCCATTCAAAGATATGACAGTACTAAATGAATGGCACTTACTACTGGTCCTTGAAATTCCAGCCATTGCAGTGCCCCTGCAGTCACATGATCAAAATTCATGACCGCAGGACGCATTGAACTCCCTCTACCTGCCTATCTTCCCACCGTCTCTACCCATTGGGCTGCCCTGCACTTCGCCCGCCCTCACTGCTGCTGTCCTCAGTTGATGTTTGCCATATACTTCTTCACGCTGCTGGCCTGGGATCTAAGACCTGGTGCAGACACAATATGTGTACGACAAGGGCAGTGGAGCCTCGTCTGCTGAAGGGAACTCACTGGGTCCGGCAGGCAAGGACAGCAGTGCAGAAGAAGGAGCTCTTTCTTCCACTGCCAGTATGAGGTGTGATAGTCTGCAGAAAGTGGAGAGTGCAGTGGGAGAGGATGGCAAGGTATGGTGCACTTTGTTGCTTGGGAAGATGACTGGCTCCCCAAGTGAAGATGGCTATGGGGGAGTCACTCTGGGTGGCAGCAGAACTGGAAGAAATGGACAAGGACTTCCCAGAAGTGCTGCCTACACTTTAGACCTTGTGTTGGAAGAGCTCCTGGTGAACTGGTCCGCAGGCTTCTGCTTGTTGGAAACGACTGGGCCTTTGTGAGGCTTTACAAGAGGGAGTCTGGCAGAGAGGGTCTGTTAGTACTGGGCTTGCCTCCACCCCTCTTTGGAGACCACAGACCAGATCTTCAGGAGCGTTTCCAACATGAGCTGCAGAGTATGCATTACACTTTCCCACGTCCTTCCGCTTCCTCCAGTTCTGCCACCAACCTGAACAGCACCTCCTGCACAGCTGCCACCTAGGTAGCCACTGCTGCCTTGCCTGGCAAGGCAGCACATTAACTCTTGCTATCCCATCTTGCTGCACTCGCCACAGTCTGTGGGCTATCGCTCCTCGCTATAGTGGTAGAAGACAGGGCTTCTCCATCTGCAATGCTGTCTGCCTCCTTCCTGACTTGAGCCTGGTGAATGTGGTTCGGCAGATGAGGGTTCACCACCCTGCCACACTCACTGAGTGCTTTCTGGGACTATGCCCATGCCCAGTACCTGGATCCTGGACCAGCAGACAGAGGAAGACAGTGAGGGTCAGCATGGGATAGTGGGGATTATAGCAGAGGCAGATGGAATTCAGGGTACCCAAAATGCAGGGTACTCCATTTCCACCCAGCAGAGGTTGGGGGGCGGGGGAGGGCAGATAGGTGGGTGGTGATAGTTGTAGCAGAAGCAGTTGCACAGGGCAGGAGAAATGTGAGATCCTCACCTAATGACTGTTCAGTCTTGGCTTGGCCTAACAATTGCAATCTGGATTGCTGGGACTGCTGTCATTAAATCATGTGAGATTGTGCGTTACCAGTGGAAATTCCTGTTTCAATTGGGTCATAATTCAAGGACTACCTGTTCAGGGTCTAGCACTGACTTGAAGGCACATGTACACACACGAACCCCCCCCCCCCCCCCCCCCGCGCCCCCCCCCCCCCCCCCGCCGTAAGAGACTTAATAACTTGGCTTTGCAAGCTTGGTTGGGAAAATGGCTAGATCTGCATATAGTGCTTCATGATAGTATGATTTGTCTAATTAGTGTTGTGTGATATTATATTTTCCCTAGCTTTTTAAAAAGATATAATTCAAGACAGGATACCCAACATCCCTGCCTCCTATTTTCCTCATAACAACAATCCTATGAGGTGAATTTAGCTGAGAGAGAAAGAGACAGACACTCAGCTGGCTTTCGTGCCTGAGAAAGGCCTAGAACGTGCAATCTCCTGATTTCTAGCCCAGCATATTCAACACTACACCAATGGCTCCTCTTTAAGGCTTAGCTTTCTGAATGTATCCTGTGACATCTGATTTGTTCAACAAGCTGTACTGAAAACCAAGCCACCCTCTCATTGCTTTATGCATGACTGCCAAAGCATAATTCTCTGCAGTTGGGTTGTTGCCAGATTCTTGGTTCTTCTTTGCCTGCTTGGTTGGATTAAAAGTTCTGTACGTATGGGGTAAGGTGCTATTTTCTTTAAAATTCACGTTGTTGTTTTGATCTCTGCTTGTTTTTTAGACCAGTGAAGGAGACAGTGATGACACAGATTTGCAGATATTCTGTGTCTCCTGTGGCCATCCCATCAACCCCAAAGTTGCCCTTCGCCACATGGAAAGATGTTATGCCAAGGTATGTCCGTTTTCCCAGTGCTGCTTCAGTGTGCTATTGAATTGCATTTTGAAGGATTTAAGCATTGTACAAGGTAGTTCTCGAGTTACAACCACCCATTCAGCGATATCCAGTGCTGAACGAGGGGGAATTTACAGCTGGTCTGCAAAATTGCAACCATTGCAACAACCCCATGATCTCTATGCAAAGTCAGTTGGGAAGTTGATAGGAAAGGTAGCAAGTTGCTCCTGGTACATTTTCTTCCAAGGAGCTCCACTGTGGAATATGAGATTCCCTGGGACATCATATTCTGTAACAAACTCTTGTTCGCTTGTGCTCCCTAGTGCCTGCCTGCAACCCTTGCTATTCCCTCTGGTGCCCTCGTTGGTCTGGTACTCCCCAGTGCTTGCCTGCTGCCTTAGCCAGCCTACCGGCACTTCCTACCACACTGGCCTGCCCACCTGTACTCCCCAATGCCTACCTGCAGTACCTCCCCCCATGACACACCCTCCTGCACACCTGGGACTCTGCCTCTTCCTGCTTAATAACCTTTGCAGTCCTGGGATGATGCTGACAACTGGGATTGCTGTTACTAAGCGATATGGTCACCTAACACTGCATTATGACCACATCACTTAGCAATAGTAATCCTAGTCCCAATTGCCATCCTCAACTGAGGACTACTTATGACCAAGGCATAAGTTGTCTTCCTTGCTTTGGGTTAGTATGATATGAAATATTGAAAGGAATCAGTAAATAACTCATGTTAAACCATGTTATTGTTGGATTTTTAAATGGCAGCTGTGGCTTAGTATGATTTGCAAAAAATAACCATATGCTCAGTTCCAGTTGCCTTTTAACTCACAAATTCACAGCATTCAGGACCACGGATAAGATATAAATTGGGCAGCAACAGCAAATCATATTGTTAATGATTTTTTTAAACAAGCCTCAGAAACATTCATGTTAGCTATGTTTGTAGTTATCTTAATCATTCTTTATTCAGCCTTAATACCAAATGGTGTGTGATGGTGAAAAACATTTAAAAACATGGGAAAAATCCTTGAGAAAAAGGCAGCATATTATCAGTTAAATAAGAGTATTTGAGAATGCAGGATGCCAAGGTACAACAATAAGAAAGTCCAGGTATTTAGTTGTAGCTTCACATGATTTATGAAGCCAGCCAATTACCATTTATTCAAGCAATATTCATTAAATGAAGATAAATTACTATTATTATTTTTCCCCAACTTTGTGTAATTAAGGCTTCAGGGATTAACATGTGTCAGAAAAGATTACCTAACCTTTAGGGAATATGCAAAATGTCCATGCATGGAACATGTTCATGTGGTGGAACAAATGGGGCTGTTGAGGGCAGGTGTGATTTATTTAAATGTTTATATGGCTGTTCATCTTAAAACTCTGAACTTTGGACAGACACCTATAACATAAAACATCATACAAAGAATAAAAACAAGACACAATAAAAAAACGACTGGGGGTAAATTGAGGAAAAAGCCAAGGAGTGGCTGATAAGGAGTGAAGGTTATAGGTAGTGTGTGCCAGTCCTTCTGTTGCCATGGCAGGGGCTGTATACTTAGAATGGTACAGGTAGTCCTCGACTTATAACAGTTTGTTTAATGACCATTCAAAGTTACAATGGCATGGAAAAAAGTGACTTATGACCATTTTTCACACTTATGACCGTTGCAACATTCCCGTGGTCACATGATCAAAATTCAGGCACTTGGCAACCGGTTCATATTTGGGACAGTTGCAGTGTCCTGGGGTCATGTGATCACCTGTTGCAACTTCTGACAAGCAGAGTCAATGGGGCAGCCAGATTCATGTTACTAATTTAACAACTGCAGTGATTCACTTAGCAACTGTGGCAAGAAAGGTCGCAAAAGGGGGCAAAATTCACTTAACAAATGTCTCACTTAACAACAGAAATTTGGGGGCTCCGTTGTGGTCGTAAATTGAGGACTACCTGTATACTGTAATCCTGTCCCTTAGTCTTCCTATCACCTTCCTTACTTCCTCCCTGAAACTGCTGCTGATAGTGAAGCCTGTATAACTCCTTTTCCCACTTGCTCCTCCATTAGTCTTCCCAATACTTTCCCTCCCCTCCCTGAATTGCCGTTGATGGCTCATCGCACTATACTCCACAGGTCTGTTCACCTCCAATCTTTTCCCTTCCCTCCCTGCTGCTATTACGTTGTCAGTGCCTCATATGAACACAGGTAACCCTCACTTAGGGGACGCAGTGGCTCAGTAGCTAAGGTGCTGAGCTTGTCGATCAGAAAGGTCAGCAGTTCGGTGGTTCAAATCCCTAGCGCCGCATAATGGAGTGAGCTCCTGTTACTTGTCCCAGCTTCTGCCAACCTAGCAGTTCAAAAGCATGTAAAAATACAAGTAGAAAAAACAGGGACCAGCTTTGATGGAAAGGTAACAGCATTCCGTGCGCCTTTGGCGTTTAGTCATGCTGGCCACATGACCATGGAATTGTCATCAGACAGCGCTGGCTCTTCGGCTTAGAAACTGAGATGAGCACCGCCCCCTAGAGTCGGGAATGACTAGCACATATGTGTGAGGGGAACCTTTACCTTTACCTTTACCCCTCACTTACTGGCAACTTTAACTGCACTTCCATTTCCCGCTATCCTGTCAGAGCTGAAGAAGCTTCTTGGATGAGAAGCAAAACATCTTCAAAGAAAAAAACAAGGAAGTCCAGTTGCCTCCTGAAAAAGCACCCTTGGGTTTACCTATACTTTTACTTTTGAAATTAACAAAATCTTGCAACCCTTTTAAAAAACTTTACATGAGATAAGCAGTCTTCTGAGCTTTCATGTTAGGTGGAATACTAACACTCATAGTATTGATTAATGTTTCCTCACATAATGACAATGACCATGATATTTTTCTTCTATTCAGACTTTACAACTGTGCTTTACTGTTTCTTCCCTCTGCAGTATGAGAGCCAGACATCTTTTGGGTCTATGTATCCGACACGTATTGAAGGGTAAGAAATCTGAGTTCATTGCTATCAAACATTGGCCATCCAGACTCTTTCTATTCACTTCAGATAAAGTATATCTTTCTCTACCTGATTTTCCTAAAAAGAAGATGGTCCTAAAGTTAAGACATCCCCACCCCAAGAAGAATAGATGGGGGAGAAAAAAAATAATACAAATCTTTTAGGATCATCTTTAGGGATCCTCTTTCTTTCAGATAAATAACTATATTTTTCTCCCTTCAAATTATGTTTGAACTATTTGTATAATGAGGATGGTAATTTCTCCCTTTCCTCATATTTATCCAATTATATTTCCTTTCCTTGCCAGCACAGTATGCCCTTATTGCATTGTCATTCTTTGTGTGTGTGTGTGTGTGTGTTTCTGCTGGAATTATGATGGGAACTGTATATATTTGTGTGTGAAATTGTTTATGTGGCTTTGCTGTTATATAACCACTTTGAGGGAAACAGCAAGTTTAAAAAATCTAAAATTCCTTGGCTCATGTTCACTTGTGTGAACATTCGCCAAACTTCCCATTTTAGGAAAGGTTATTGAAAGGGTGATGATGTCTCAGCTAGAAGAAATGGACTGTTTCAGATTGCTGCTAGTGAGGAATGGATGGAAACCACATTCTTTGCTCTTGGTGAAAGACTTTTGTTTGGACCTTGGTACTGTTAGACCTTTTGGGCTGCCATAGAATCGTGCTGGACTGCCTCCAAACACTGGGAGGAGGGGAGAGAAAGGGTCATAGGGGAAGTAAATCTATGTGGGATTAGTTCTAACTGCATCTGAATATTGCTGAAATGGTACTCCTAATAAATGACTGTATTTCTTTTGAAGTTTGGCTCGTGGCTCATGAATTAATTAGGGCATCTTTCGGAAACTTCACACAAGGAGATGGCCAGCACTACAATCCAGAGTACCACGAGGTTCAGTGCTATCTGTCCTATTAATTAAAACTTGTATGATGCCATTAGGAGATGACATCTGACAGTTTGGGCGAGGTGCTATCAGTGTGCAGATGACATCCAGTTGTACATTGCTGCCCCAAGTCAGATTGGGGATTCTGTTGAAAGCTTGTCTGGAGGTTGTCGGGTTCTGGATAAGGCAAAATAGGCTTAGTCTGAATTATTGCAAAATCTAGTTGCTTTTTGTTCGGCATTTGCAAATTCCAGCCCTGCTACTTTATTTTGGATGGGGTGACAATCTCTTGAAGGCAGTTGTTTGTGATCTGGGGGTTTTCCTGGATTTGTAGCTACAGCTTAAACAGCAGATACAAGCTGTCTGAGTGTGTTTGTGTGGCTTGGCTTGGCTGGTATGCCAATTATGATCCTACCTAGAGCAGGATACTTCAACCACAATAACGCATACTTTGTTCATTACTCAGTTGGATTATTGTAACACACACTTCTTGGGACTATATTTGAATACGATCCAGAACGTGATTTAAAATGTTACGATTAGACTGTTGATGGGATAATCCTATCACAGTAGATTAACTCCACTACTAAAGTTGTTGCAATAATTACAAGAAGGTGTCTGGGACCAATTCAAGGTGCGGATCTATGAAACCCTACATGGCATAATATCCGTTTACATGAAGCTTTGCCTTGCCAAGGTTAATCTGAGTGTGCAGTAAGACTATTATGATGTGAGGGGGACACAGACCAAGTGGCAGGCATTTCATGTCTTCTTTTTTTTTTTTGTTCTTAATCTGTAGTTTTACTCTGTCATACTCTTCTCAGAGACTGTAGATGGGGATGAGCTATAAAACTTGTGAACTAAATAAATCAATAATCAAATTAGCAAAGGTTATAAAAGAAGCAGGAAGTGTCTCCACTCCAGACATATTGACAAATGGATGCCAGTAACAGCAGAGTTCAGCCTCATTTTGAAAAGCATGATGTGTCAATAAGGCAAGGAAGCAGGTTGCCAGTACAGGTAGTCCTTGACTTAGGACCACGATTCAGCCTTGGAATTTTGATTGTAAATTGTGGTTGTAAGTTGAGTCACCGTGTGACTGGACTTGATTTTAGAACCATTTTTAGGATGGTCATTAAGCAATTGACTGTGGTCGTTAAGGAAATCACATGATTGTAAATCCAAATGCAGCTTCTCTAATGGGCATTTTTTTGCTTTGGAAAATGCAGTCGTGTGACTTGTAAATGCAAGCTGCTTGCCAAGCACACAAGATGTGATCACATGACCACGGGCTGGTGCAGCAATCATAACTTGGAGGGTGGGTTGTAAATAATTTTATTTTAGATGATCGTGAAATGACCAGTCGTAAGTTGAAGATTGCCTCTATATCCAGATAGGAAGAGTACAAATGGTTGGTACTAAATCTTTGAAGGCTTTTTAGCTTAGGAAAAAAAAAGTAAGTGGGAGATGTGTTTGAGGTGTGTAAAATGATGCATGGTGGTTTTTGTTTTTTCCCCCTCCCAGAGCTACTCGTCTTTTCTGTGATGTCTACAACCCACAAAGCAAGACGTACTGCAAACGCTTGCAAGTCCTGTGCCCAGAGCATTCCCGTGACCCAAAAGTAAGCACAGAGTTGCATTCCTTTCGAGGGGCCAGGGTAGATCTTTGTGGAAGTTAGCCATTGGTCAGAATTCAGTAGAAAAGTATGTAAAGTGGGCTCTGTGTTTCTGCTAACAGTGCAGGGAAAGTGTAGACTGCCATATACTGATCTGGATTTCATTTCCTAATAAAAATACATTTTTAAATCTTAGGATTTAAGTGTTTTATATTGTGTGTGTGTGCTTGTGTGTGTGTGTATATATGTATACAGATACACACACACATACATACATACACATACACACATATACATATACACACATACATAAAGATACAGATTTGTACCTGTACAACTAAGATTGTACAGGTCTGGCAATATAATCAGACTCTATACAGATTCTGTATACAGAGATATAGATTCTGTATACAGATTCTCTCTCTGTGTGTGTGTGCGTATGTGTGTGCATGTGTATATGTCTATATATATATATAAACACACACATACAGATTCTGTATATACAGATTTTGGCAGTATCTGTTGAACCCTTAACTGGGGGCATGGTGGAGTAATATTTCCCCAGATCAGAAAGACTGTACTGTCCAGAATAAGTTATGTGAATGAACAAATCTGTATCACCAATACTTTTAAAATTGCACTTTATCCTTAGCTGCCTTTGGGGTGTCATAGGACGGGGCGGTATTTGGTCAGGGTAGACATAACTCTTGTTTTCTCCTGCTGAATCTTGACTCTGACTTTTTCTCGTAGGTTTCGGCAGATGAGGTGTGTGGGTGCCCCATGGTAAAAGATGTGTTTGAGCTCACTGGAGATTTCTGCCGGGTGCCCAAACGGAAATGCAATCGACACTACTGCTGGGAGAAGTTGCGCCGGGCTGAGGTGGACTTGGAGCGAGTGCGTGTGGTACGTTCGGGATCTTGTAGGAACACAAAGACTTGACCTTTTGTTAAACATTATAAATCGGACCGCTAGCCTCTCTTGTCCAGATTTTTTCACATGGGCTGGCATCAACTCTTCAGCTTTTCAGTTCCAGATCAACCTGGAGATGTCAAGGAGTGAACAGGGAGCCTTCTCTATATATAGACCTGTTGAAGAAATAGTTTCCCTGGGGTTGATCTAAGAATGGAAATGGTAATCTAGGATTTCTTTATTCACTGGCAGTGGTACAAGCTGGATGAGCTGTTTGAGCAGGAACGAAATGTTCGGATGGCTATGACTAACCGGGCTGGATTGCTTGCCCTCATGTTGCATCAGACAATCCAGCATGATCCACTGACCACAGATTTGCGCACAACTACTGATCGTTGAGCTGGTGAGTTAATTGGCTTCGTATTATTCTGGGCTTTTGATTGGGAAAGATTGAATGTGTGCATCCAAGTTCTTAAGGAATTCGTGAGTCTAGGCAAAGAAAGTCTAGGGCATGTCTTGATGCCTCCTTCAAATGGAGAGAAGGAGCCATGTGTGTATATTTATCCTACAATTCCTTGTGCTGCTGGGAAATATACAGTATGTAATATCTATTTTAGGGATAGTGTGTATTATACCTAATCCGATCAGCCATTGTCATAAATCTGAGCCCCAAGAACTGATTATGCTAACTTCTTATGGCACTGAAAATGGAAGTACCCTGTTTCCCCCCAAATAAGACATCCCCTGATAATAAGCCCAATCGGGCTTTTGAGCACATGGCAATAAGGCCAAGTGCTTATTTCAGGTTCAAAGAAACATAAGACAGGGTCTTATTTTCAGGGAAACACGGTAATAAAAGATGATATAGGGAACATCAGCTGTAATTCCTGGCTCAGCTAAGATAAAGAGTGAGCTCACGTATTATGTCAAGCCATAGTGTGGCTTTTCTGTTTTCTTTGGTTTATATGTGTGCAGCAAATTATTGGTTATTTAACAAATCATAGTTAAAACTATGGCTTATGCAACACATAAATCTAAAATCTAAACTGTATTTCTTGCCTCAATATTCATTTTTTTTTTTTTTGCAGGTGCTTTCTTGATTGCTGATGAGGCCTTCATGCTTCAGTGCCAACTGAAACCGGATCTTTTTAAATTATTTTTCTTAAGCTCTTTTTTCATTAAAACTGTCTGGTCTTAGCCCAGCCTCCCCATCACTCCTGTAGAATCTAGTTTTCCTTGACCCTAATCTCTGTGTCAGTATTATAGCCTTGCTGTGAACAGTCCTTTTTTAATTATTTTTTTACATTATTACAGTTCTAAGGTAGAAGTCTGACAGTAGGGTCCCGGAGAAAGGAATGTAGTGATGGGTCTTCCTTGTTTTTTAACCCTGGCCTTCCCCACCTTGACAATAAACATTTGTCTCTCACTGGCTTGGAATGGTCCCTGCCATTGGAGCAAGATTTGCAGCAAAGATCTTTATAGATAATAGGTTCCCATTGCCCTTCTGTGTAGCTTCTGTTGAGAACCTGGAAGTAGCGATTAGAGGCTGTTAAATCAGAGCAAAGGAGGGCAGTCTTGCACAGATGTACTAGCCTATTGTGTGTACTACTGCCTGGAAGTGAAAAATTTAAAAACTAATAAAATATCCAGAAATATTATTGTTTGTTGGTTTTACTGTGGATTGTGATTGTGTATTTTTTTTTAAAAAAAGAAAATCATACTAATTCTTTGCTGTTCTCCTTCATCCTATCTTTGCATAGCTTCAAAACTGTCCAGTCTCCCATTTTGTTGTACATGCGAGATGAATCTTTCTGTCCCTGCATCCTATCATAACTACTAATTTGCAGAAAGCCAGACTCATAGCTCCATGTCTTCTACATGGACAGCTTCCCATATTCTAACTGCTCTTCTTTGTTCCCTTGTGTAAAAATGTTTGCGTCTTAAACATACGAAAGCAATGGATCAATATGTAGTTGTGCTCTTTTGTTTTTACACAATGGCAATGTACACCCTACAGTAGCTATTGGCTATGTTGCACACCTGAAACATGGAACTGTTGTTGAAACACATGTAGTACATCAAATAAACTGGAAGAACTGTGGTGATCTAAAAGTAGCGGCCAGCTTCTTGGAACGCAGGCAGTAACTAGAACCAGTAAGTGACAACTGACCAACAAATGAAATTATAACCTTATGCTTCCTTGTGCAAACATAAAAAGCTTGATGTAAACATGATCCAGGGCTTTGCTTTTATTGAAGCCATCAGTGAAACGCCTTTTGCTTCTGTGCAGAAATAAAGTATAGGTAGTCCTCAACTGACAATCACAATTGAGCCCAAAATTTCTGTTGCTAAGTGAGATACTTGTCAAGTGAATTTTGCCCAAGGTTATGTCTTCCCTTGCCAGAGTTGTTAAGTGAAGCACTGCAGTTGATAAGTTAGTAACCCAGTTGTTCGGTGAACCTGGCATATGGAATGCACTTTCCCATTCCAAGAAGCGCTGCATGCATTGTTATAATGTCACTTTTTGTGGGGACAGTGCGGTGATGCTCAGTAAGGACTCTTCATGGATGCGCAACTTCCATTCTGGTGTGGGGCAAGGGCTACAGAGATCCCAGGAAGGAGAACCACTGACCAGGGATTTGGTGTATAGGTAGCCCTTGAGTTACGACCACAATTGAACCCAACATTTCTGTTCTTAAGTGAGATGTTAAGTGAGTTTTGCCCCATTTTACAACCTTCCTTGCCATAGCTGTTAAGTGAATCACTGCAGTTGGTAAGCTAGTATCCCGGTTGTTCAGTGAGTCCGGCTTTCCCGTTGACTTTGCTTGTCAAAAGGTTGCAAAAGGGGATCACATGGCCCTGGGACCCGGCAATGGTCGTAAGTATGAACCAGCTACCAAGCATCTGCATTTTGATCACATTACCATGGGGATGTTTCAAAGGTCATAACTGACTAGGTGGCCAATCAGAAAGGTCGGCAGTTCAGTAGTTCGAATCCCTAGTACAGGTCTCCTGCGTGAGCAGGGGGTTGGACCAGGGGTGAAATGTAAAATTTGTTACTACTGGCTCTATGGGTGTGGCTTGGTGGTGGGGGTAATGTGACAGTGGGCGTGGCCATTTTTTTTTTTTAAACTTCAAAGCATTTTTTCTAATGCTTTGAAAAGCCTCTGCTGATCAGGCAACTCAGCTGGGATGTCAGAGAGGCTTTTAAAAAAATGCTTTGAAAAGCCTCTGACATCCCAGCTGAGCCACCCGATCATCAGAGCCTTTTTTTTAACTTTTAAAAGCATTTTTTTGTCTGAAGAGGAAGAAAAAATGCTTTTAAAAGTAAAAAAAAAAAAGCGTCTGATGATCACGTGGCTCAGCTGGGCATGGGGGTGGGGCGCAGGGATTTTTGCTACCGGTTCTCCAAACTACCCATCGCCATCGCTACCAGATCGGGCAATCCGGTCCGAACCGGGAGCATTTCACCCCTGGGTTGGACTAGATGACCTCCAAGGTCCCTTCCAACTCTGCTACTAACTCTGAAAAACGGTCACCTGTCACTTTTTTCAGTGCCGTTGTAACTTCGAACGGTCATTAAACGAACTATTGTTAAGTCGAGGACCACCTGTACATGGGGAACTTGGAAAAGGGGCGGACGTTATAAAGGGTATATGTGGTACGCGCCGCGCAGGCGCGCTCCCGCTCCCACGTTGCCTTTAGAATCGAGCGAAGAGGACTCCACGCTCTCCGTCAACGTGCCACGCAAGCAGGCAGCGCTTCTCGGCGCCCAGTTCTTCCAACACTCCCCCCCACCTCTCAACCACGCTCTATTCTCTCCGCCCCATCACGTGCCACGGAAGGCCGTTCCGACTCTCCCAACCTCTGCCCGCAGCCTTTGAAGTCGCTTCCGCTTCCGGGTCTTCTGCGGATTGTTGTTTCTGTTGGCGGGGAGGGGGGGGGGGAGCCTTCTGGTGGTGAGTTGGTTCACTTTCCTCCTCGTCCGTTTGGCGAGGCAGGAAAAGATCGGCGGTGCGTCGCGGGCGACGGAGCTCCTTACGCGGAGCTCGTCTGGATCCCTTCCGTCCCGAGGGCAAAAAGCCTTAAGGAAGAGATCGGTGAGTGAGGCTGCCGTTGGGCCTTTAAATGCGGGCGGGCTCTGGAAAGAAAGCGGGGCAGAGGCGGGGCTCCAAGGGGCTCCGGATAGAGATGCGTCTGTTACGCACTTGAAAACGTTGTGCGGCCGGTTGCCTTGGGATGCCGCAGGTAGCATCCTAGCCTGAGTACTTAATTTACAGAGAGCGACTCATAAGTGGAGGCTTAGGGATGCTCGAGATGGAGCCCAGGATATTGCCCTGATGGCGCTGCTTGGTACCAAGAGCAGCGCCACATCCGAGATGTCGAGAAAGGGGGGCCAACCTTATAATAAGGCGTGCGGGTTGTGGAAATCGGTCCCATGCAGATCTTGTTATACAGGTAGTCCTCGACTTACAACACGGCGCTTATAGTGACCGCTTGAAGTTACAACGGCACTGAAAAAAAAGTGACTTATCGTTTTTCACACTTAACGACTGTGACGGCCTTCCCCACGGTCGTCTGATTGGATGCTTTGAAGTTACACTGAAAAAAGTGGCTTATCACCGTTTTTCACACTTAACGACCATGGCAGCCTTCTCCATGATCACCTGATTGGATGCTTTGAAGTTACACTGAAACAAGATACTTATGACCATTTTTCACACTTATTACCGTGGCAGAGTTCCCCATGGTCACTGGATTGCATGCTTTGAAGTTACACTTAAAAAGTGACTTATGACCGTTTTCACACGACTGTGGCGGCCTTTCCCACAGTCACCTGATTGGATGCTTGCCACCCAACTCAAATTTATGGTTGCAGTGTCATTCCAGGGTCACCTGATCCCTTTTTGCCACCTTCCGACAAGCCAAGTCAATGGAGAAATCAGATTCACTTAGTAACCGTGTTACTAATTTAACAACTGCAGTGGTTCACTTAACAAATGTGGCAAGAAAAGTTGTAAAATGAGGCAAAACTCAACAGATTTCTCTCTTAGCAACTTAAACGTTGGGCTCAATTGCAGTTGTAAATTGAGGACTACCTGTAGGTTCCCATGCTGTTTAATCTGCGAGCTGTTGGCAGTCATTATTAGCATAGGTCTAATCCCTCAGATATGAGTTAACTGCCTTCAAAAGTGGCACTGTGTTGTCTTAAAAATGTGTGTGCGCATCAGGTTCATCCTGGGTAAAAACTCTGTGGATCCTTATACTTTTTATGTGAAACCACTATGAAATAAAGGTCATATCCTGAATCGCTACATTCTCAGAGCTATAATTTTGCACTGTGGCAGCAGCAAAATTATCCAGAAGTAATGCATGGGATGTGTGTGTGTGTTTTTTTTTTTTAAAAACTGGAATACTATACTCCTGAAATTACAGTGAAGTCATAGATGCGGTCAGTTTGCGTGGAATGAACTATATACCATGGATGTCAAACTCGCAGCATCATGTTGCTGTCACATGATGTATCATGACATTTTTTTCTCTTCGCGACGCTGGGCTGGGCGTACCCTGTGTGACACATCTGGTCTGCGGGCCACCAGTTTGACACCCCTGAACTATGCAATCAGAAATTGTTAATGTCATAGTGAAAAACCTTGTATCTGAAACACTGATTCTTTTTTAATTGAGACCCATCTGTGTTACATCTTTGTGTCTTAAACCTTTATTTGTACACTGAATAATAGCAGAAGGCTCCTATTAGAGCACAGCACCTTAATATGGTCCCATATTTTTCCTCTGTTGACTAGAATTGATAGTGACACATTTGATTGTGTTTGTGTTTGTGCCTCTAAGTTAGACAGCAAAAGCCTAAATATATGAATGGGAACAGCTCCTTTTAATTTGACAATTCTTGATTATTAGAAGATACGGAAACATTATATTAAGAGAGTGTTTTTCTAACTTACACTTGATTTTTATGGGTACCCATAATATTGTATCAAGATTGAACTCAGAATAGCATAGTGTTGTGGCCTGTTAGCAGCCTGTGCAGATTGTAGCTAATTCCGACAATGAGGAGGCTGGTGTGGTGCTGCGCCAGCAGCCTGTGCAGCTGGTGCTCGAGTTGGACAGTGAGGAGGCTGGAGAAGATGTGGTGCCAGAGGCAGGGATTCAGCCAGGACCTTCAGAACCTCCAGAAGCTCCTTTAAGTAAAGAGACGAAGAGGAGGAACCTCTTCTCAATGCACGGGTGCGCAGAGCTGCCAAAAGGCAGGAGTGGCTTCTCAGGAGGAAGTCTCCTCAGAGTAAGGCTTGGGGCTAATTGGCCACTCCCTTAGCCTATTTAAGGAGGAATGCCGCTTGCAGCAAACTGTAGGGAACAACTTTAGTTCACTCTCCTTCACATCTGGATTCTCTGCAAAATTGCTTCTGGGCTTTCTGCCAACTCTAGTAAGACTGATTACCTTATCTCAGAATTCTTGTAGGCTGTTAAGACAGTTTATTAACAGCCTTTGGTTGATAAAGACTGAGTTATTTGAGTAAATTAAGCTTTGTATAGAGTTTGTGTGTGCTGCGTTCTTTGGGGTCCATAGCTGGGGCAGAACACATATATTGTTGTATAGCAATTCTGCAACAGAGAGGATGGATAGTATTATGGGAAACGAAAATATAGCCTATTGATCTATTGGATTTAATAAGGCCTAAGTAAGGGGTCTGCAACCTTAAACACTCAAAGAGCCATTTGGTTCCGTTTCCCACAGAAAAAAATCCACAGGGAACCACAAAACCTGGGTGGGCATGGCCAACTCGACATCACTCACTTCCATCCAGTCACATGACCCCCTAGCCATGCCTACCCAGCTGGTCATTAGGGCAGAGAAGCGGAAAACACAAAACCCTTCTCTCCCCCCCCGTATCTATGTCTCTCTCCCCCCTCTCTCTGTATCTCTCTCCCTCTCTCTCTTCCCCTGTCTCTGTATCTCTCTGTCTCTCTCTCCCCCTTTCTCTTCCCTTTCTGTCTCTCTCTCTCTCTGTATCTCTCTCACTCTCCCACTCTTATCTTCCCCTCTCTCTCCCCCCTTGGTATTTCTCTCTGTCTCTCTCTCCTCGTCTCCCTCTCTCTTTCCCCCCTCTCTCTATCTCTTCCCCCTCCCTCTCTCCCTCTCTCTGTATCTCTCTCTCTCACTCCCCATCTCCCTTTCTATTCCCCTCTATCTCTCTCCCCCTCTCTGTATCTCTCTGTGTGGCTCTCTGTCTCTCCCCCGTCTCTTTGTATCTCTCTCTCCCCCTCTCCCCTTCTGTATCTCCCCCTCCCTCTCCCCCTCTCTCCCACCTCTCTCTGTGTCTCTCTCCTCTCCCTCTCTCCCCCTCTCTCTGTATCTCTCCCTCTCCCCCCTCTGTATCCCAGCGAGCTCTCCTTGGGGCTCTTTGCTACTCCTTTTCTTTCTTCTTTTTGGAAATCTGGGCTGGCTGAGGAATGAGTGCGAACCGCAGTGGAGCCTTCCCTTTGGGCGACCCCCCTCCTCCTCCTTTCGCGACCCCCTGGCCGGTTGTGGGAGAGCCAGGAGTGTGCGCACAAGTGGGGAGACTCCCCCCACACTTTTGCTGTGCTTTGGCCAAGGCCACCCTCTTGCTTGATGGTCTCCCGACTCATGTGCACACTCCCTGCCCCACCACAGCTGGTTAGGGGGGTCGCAAAAGGATTTCCAAAAAGAAGAAAGAAAAGGAGTAGCAAAGTGCCCCAAGGAGAGCTCGCCAGCTTGGCCCAGCCTCTGCTTTCCTAATCCCCGGAGTGGACATGCGAGCTTCTTAAACCCACGGCTGGGTGCTGTGGGCCCGTCCCCCTTTCCATCGTCCCGTCTTCCCAGATCCCATTTCCACCCTACCAGCCCTCGTGTTAGGGAGGCTGGCATTGGTTGTGGCCGGGTCGGGGCAGTGTCTCAGGGCGGAGTGCAATTTGCGTGTCTCCCCAAGCGACCGAGGCACGTCCAACACCAAAAAGGGCCAGGAAAGTTCCAGCAAGAGTGAGGCACTGGAGAATCAGCCCCGGCTGCTTCTACATCCCCTGCTTTCGCCCTTACCTTCTCAGGCCAGGCAAGGAGTGACGGGGAGGGGAGGGGCCAGCCAGTGATGGGACAGGGAACCGCAGCAGTGGGCCCAAAGAACTGCAAGTGGCTCTGGAGCCACGGGTTGCCGACACCTGGCCTAAGTGAATGGTAGCAGCCCCAGAGAAGAGACATGAACCAAAGTCTTCAGCTAGGACTGTGATGGCGAACCTATGGCATGTGTGGCCAAAGTGGCACACGGAGCCATGTTGCTTGGCACGCGTGGCATTGTCCATTCCTCTTCTGGGTTTCTGGCGTCCACGTGCACACGATGATCAGCTGGCCTTTGTGCGTGCATCAGTGCCGGAAACCGGAAGAGCTGGGCTTCTGTTTTCTGATGTGAGCATGCGTGTCGGCCAGCTGGTCTGATGTGTATGCACATGACAGCCCAGAAAAGACCAGCTGGCCAGTGTGCATGCGCATGCTGGAACCCAGAAGAGAGCAGCTGGCTGCTGCGCATACACACCGGTCGCACACCGGAACCTGGAAGAGCAGCTGGCCGCCGTGTGCATGCACACTGGCTAGTTGCTCTCTTCTGGGTTCCTAATCCTAATCCTAACCCTAACTGGAAGTACCTTATCCGGTGTGCATGCTCCCTGGGCAAATCCTCTTCCTGGTCACGTCCCTGATGAGCGTGCACGTGTGCTCTGTTTTTGGCACTTGGTGCCGAAAAGGTTCGCCATCACTGAGCTAGGATGATTTCATAATGTAACAAAACTATTTGTAATTGCTGAACAGCTGCAATTTGTGTAATGTGATTTTGCAAAGTAGATAGTTTCATGAGTATATTTGGAACTAGAAGGATGGAACCGTGAGAAATAAGGAATTGAAAGAAACAGATGGATGAAGGTTTCAGATGTACGTGGGTGTATGTAGAAACTGATGGTCAGCAAGAAAGAATGAGGAAATGGTTTATGAAATGTTGCAAGAAAGTGTCCATCTGTGTATGGCCGTTGGTAAAAGGGTATAAAACCGTGATGGCGAATCTATGGCATGCGTGGCAGAGGTGGCATGCAGAGCCCTCTCTGTGGACATGCATGCCGTCTCCAACTGCTTTTCTGGGTTCTGTTGCACACATGTAGCACGACAATCCAGAAGAGAGCAACTGGCCGCTGCACGCATGTGCACTGGCCAGCTGTTCTCTTTTGGGTTCTGGTGCTCCGGTGTGCGCACGCTCCAGTTTCGGCACTTGGTGCCGAAAAGATTAATCATCACTGGTATAAAAAATAGAGCTTGAGATCAGTTTGTGGTCCCTGGCCTCTAGCTGTCTTTGCCGGACCTGCTATATCACTGGGTTATTGATGTAAGTGGTGTTATGGTGTTTGTTCATGTTCCAAATTATTAGTGAAATAAATCTCTGAATCTCAAAGTAAGAATTATTGTTTTTTGTTGCTGTCTTTTATTTCTTTCATTGGGTATTCCCATGGCAGTATTTACCATATTTTTCGGAGTATAAGGCGCACCGGGGTGTAAGACGCACCTACCTTTTTTGGTGAGGAAAAGAAGAAAAAGAAATCTCCCTCTGCCTCTGAGCAATTTTGCCTGTTGCAGCAAACAGCAAACAGCCTGTTTTACTTTCATTTTTGTTTTCAGCATAGCTTGATTAGCACAAAAAAAAAAAATCTGCTCCAGCAATTTACCTCTTTGCAGCAAGCAGCAGAGCCCTGTGTAAAACAGCCGAGAGCAAATGAGCTGAGAGTCGGGAGGCCGATCCAATCAACTTGTGCTAATTAGGCTGTGCTGAAGCTGAAAGGAGCTGTTTTTTCTTGCTGTTTGCTTGCAAGGAGGTAACTGGTGTGAGGGAGAGGCCAAAGGGTGGGGGCCAGTGGGTGGGCGGGGCTACATTCGGTGTATAAGACACACCTAAATTTTCACCCCCTTTAGGGGGGAAAAAGGTGCGTCTTATACTCTGAAAAATACGGTAGGTTTTCCTTTTTATTTGATATTAATATTGTTAAAATATATTTCATCCCTGGATATCAATACTTGGGATTTTTATGGGGCTTAGCATTATATACGTGGATTCCATGATTCTTACTTGATAATTGTGAAACGGTTAATGTCAATGCTGTGGTGGGTGTCAAATTTTTTTACTACCAGTTCTGTGGGCGTGGCTTGTTGGGCGTGGCATGGCTTGTTGGGCATGGCAGGGGAAGGATACTGTAAAATCTCCATTCCCACCCCACTCCAGAGGATGGATACTGTAAAATCTCCATTCCGTCCCCAATCCAGGGGTAGGTTACTGCAGAATCCCCATTTCCTCCCAATCAGCTGAGACTTGGGAGGCAGAGAATAGAGTCAGAATTTTTACTGGTCTCCGAACTACTCAAAATTTCTGCCACCGGTTCTCCAGAACTTGCTGAAACCCACCTCTGTGTCAATGTCACTGGACCATAGTTTGATCACGTGACCATGGGGTTGCTGCAATGGTTGTAAGTATGAAAAATGGTCACATGTCACCTTTTTCAGTACCATTCTAACTTTTAACGGTCACTGAGAAAAATAATTATATATCTCGGCTCTTTGATGCAGGCCTACTGACCTGGGCTTTCTGGCCAAGGATATTTGTAAAACCCATAGGGCCTGAAATGCATGTAATATTATTCTGTCTGTTGAAATTGTGACTTGCAAGTATGTTTCAGTGTATGGATCCTCTTTTCCCACACCCTTAGTTCCTTGTTTTACAGGATGTGGTGAGCTGGGGTTACGGGAAATAGGGAACTGAATGTCAACGGTACATGATGAAGTAACAATGTTGAAATGGTGAGGTAGGAGGGAAGGGAAGTTGCCCCAATTGCTCCGACAACGTGACAAAATCCCAAAAGTCACGTGCTTGGAAGGTTAAGCTCTATCATGTAATGTTAGATAATGGTTTGGGGCCAATTGGTCTCGAGCCATCCCTTTTGACTGCTTGTCCAATTGGTCCTCATTGCAATGTGATCTTGATGTCAGTGCTTTATGTTTGCTATTTCAATAAACCTCTGAATTCTGAAGTGAGATGCTTTGTGGTGTGTTGTCTGATCAATTTCTATTAGATACAGTTTTGTTGCTATGATTTGGATTTTCCCCTGACAGTTTGGTGTGTTAGCCGGGAAGGACACGCTGAAAGAGGCCTGGTGTCCTGATGGAGCCTCTGACCATCTCCGCTCTCCGCTTCCAGATTGCTCCTTTTCTGCATACACACACCCCTCCGCTTTGGACCAGAGTTTGGTGTGTTTGGACCAGAGGTAAAAGGGACCTCCCTCCTTGGGGACCCTTGAGGACATAAGTCTTTAGTGCTTATCAAGGGAAGTGGAATTTATCAGCCGCTCAGGTAGGATCACTCCCTTCTGAGTTTGTTGGTAGTGATGAAGTTGTATGAGTAATTGTTGTGCCCCGGAGGCAAAACGGTTGGGCACACCCGTGGGAGAGGCAACTGCTGTGGCCGGGACTCGAACGGGAGCTGACGTTCCAGAGGCCTGATCAACCGCCGTGTAGTAGTCGAGGTAGCACCTTGGGTAAGGGTCGTGCCCTTGTGTTCTATGTGGCCTTGTTTCCAGTGGTAGTCTTTGCTCTCACCACTTGTGGCCTGTCGGCTGCCAGCAGAGATAGCTGCAGAGTCAGACAAAGAGGTGGAGTGAGAGCCTGGGCCAGCTTCGGAGCCTTTGGAAGGCTGTGATAAGGAAACAGCATCAGAGACAGAGTCAGGGTCTACCGTCCTCCCCCAGGTGGAGAGGGACGTGAGCTGAGTGAGAGGGAGGAACAGATGAGGCCCAACCCGGATGTGCGTATGCACAGAAAGGAAAAGAGAGTTGAGCAAAGGAAAGTACTAAGCCGGCTCTCAGGGAGAGGCAGATGTAGACGATAGCCGGCCCTTCCCCAGCTGGGAAATAAGTAGGAGGGGTTTGGGAGTGGCCGGTTGTTGCAGACAACCATTCGTTTCCAGTATACAAGCAATTCGGATTTCTTGGATAAACCCAGGCTAGTTGGGACTAATTATGTTTGCTTTTTTTGTTTATCCCTGTGAATAAAAGACTGTGACTGCCCTGTTATAAAAAGGGGTTTGTTTTACTTGGGAGGAAACGTCTTATCACTACTTGCAAAGGCTAGGTCAGCTAATTTAGCCGTTCTTCCCTTCTTTGAGCAGAACTAGTTAGACTTGGTGAAACAATGGGCCTAGAGCTGCAGCATTCGCTGGCTGAGGCTACGCAGATTGTTATTCCTCTTCCTTCAAACAAAAAAAAAAAAAACACGAAGAGAAAGAAACTAAACTTATGGCTTTGCAACTCCATGCCCTTGAAAATTCACCGCCCACTTTCCACCCTCATCCAAGACCTAGAATTGTTTGTTGCTTTTAATTCTGTGTGTTTTTGATGGCAAAACATACAGGTAGTCCTTGACTTATAACCATTTGTTTAGTGACCAGGCAAAGCGAAACAATACTGAAAAAAATGATGTGACCATTTTTCACATGGCCATTGTAGCATCCCCATGGTCACACGATCAAAATTAAGATGCTTTGGCAACTGGTTCATATTTATGGCAGTTGCAGTGTTCTGGGGTCATGTGATCACTTTTTGTGACCTTCTGACAAGCAAGGTCAGTGGAAAGCCAGATTCATTTAACAACCTTGTTGTTGAGTTAACTGTATTGATTTACTTAAGCATGGCAAGAAGAATCATAAAATAGGGCAAAACTTAGCGATGGAATTTTGTGTTCAATTGTAGTCATAAATCAAGGACTTCCTGTTGTTGTTTTTTTTAATTGAAAAAGTTTTAAAAGTTTTACATACATTTTCTCCCCCCTCCCCAACCACCCCCCCGACTTCCCAGAACAAATACAAAATATAAAATACAGCTTAAATCCCCTAAATTCAACTCCATCTCTCACTTATCATAATCATTAAACAAATGGATAAAAGGAAAGCAAGTCTTCTTTCTTCTTATTCCATCTAATTTAACAGAATTAGTATCCATTTATAATTACAGCAGTTAATAGAACAGTACTTAACAGATTATTAGATCTATACAGTTTAACAAGATATTTTATAACTTCTTTCATTGAAAACAAAAAAAAACCTCATTCGAAAACCCCAAATTTAAAATAAAATACTATATAAACTCTTCCGTCCTCCACTTTTAAACCATCAAGGTCCAATTATAGTTAAAACACTTAAAAAAAACATTTTCTAACTAAAAAATAATAATCAAACCTCTTATTAATTTATCAGTACATATTAACAAATCAACTAAAAACATCATTTAATAGCTATATCAAACATTTAAATTCTTCATACTAGATTAAACCAGTTGTTAATCTTCTTATCTTCACATCTTCCAACAGCATGTAGAATGTCTTCATTTGCGTCTACCCACTTAAATAAAAATTGCTTCTTTATATAAAAAAAAACCCCCGAGTGACTTTGTAATTGTATTTCAAATAATATCCATCAAATCCAGCCAAAAATTAGATTAATAAATTCATCAGACGTATTAGAGAAACCACCAGATCAACTGCAATTGCCCTAGGCCCATAGTCCTTTTGCCTTATATTTATTACCTTCAAACAGAAAACTCCAATTTACTATATTCAATAAAACTTCTGCAATTGCAATTAAGTTCAAATTTATTACAGTCCTTAATAAAATATTCCAAATCATTCAGGTCAAGGCTTATTTCACAACCCAACACACCAGCATTGCAGTGATCTGTTTATTCTTCTCAAAATATTCCAATACAGCTGTAGGTTACTGAGGCGTTTCACGCTGCCAGCGGGCTCATCACGGACCAGGTGCTGGCCGGGGTCCCTCTGGGCCGAGGACGGAAAGAAGGAGCGACACAGGGGTTTGCCTTCTCGGGGTGAGAGAGTCCCGAGCTAGCTCGAGACAGACTCTTTTATTAGGGATTTTGGGGGTGGGTGAGCATACATCAGAAGGTCTACATGTGATATAAGTTGACCATACATATTATGATAATAGCTAACGGACATACATATATGGTTAGCTTACGGATATACATATATGGCTATATATGAACTGCAAAACAGCAAGGGTGGCATATATGTGCAAGCGTTTGTCTTCCATGTCAGTCTATTTTTGCCCTGACAGTTTTGCGGTTTGCCCTTTCAGTTTACTGCAAGCAACGAAGCATATTTCAGTTTCCTGTGGCAATGAAGCATATCTTTGTCACCATCTCTTATGTGCAGGTGTTAGCATATCTCTATAATCATCTTTTCCACGCAGGGTTTTGCTTGTACAAGGTCCAACTCATGCGAGTCTGCTTGTACGTGCAGAAGCTTAAGATCATAATGGTTGCTGCAGGTTACCTCCTCATCGTCGCTCATCGCTTAGTTAACTGGCATTAAGCTGTTGGATGTTTTCTTCTAAAAGTTCAAAATCTTTAAACACTTAAACAATACTTTTTAAGGACCATCATCTCATCAAGCAGGGTTATTTTCCTTGTCTCCAGTCTTTCTTCTTCTCCTTTTTACGAACTCTTTTCTTAACTTTGATTCTTCTGCCTTTTTTTAACTCCAATATAATCTTGCATTTTTTGGGATTGCATATTATAAAATTTTTGCAGAAGTATAACTTCTTCTGAAAACAGCTCTTTAAGTGCAGGTTGGACTTTGCAACAAAAAATTCGTGTAGCCAAAGTCTCATCAGCTCCCAAAATTTCTTGCTCCTTATTCTGCAAAGCATCCATCTTTCTCTCCAAAAAAACTACTATAGTCGCTGTTCTTGCGGTTCTACGGAAGGACTTCCTGTTGTTTACCTGGGTTTATTTCTGAAGCTAAATGAGATCTTATCTAGTTAGTTCTTAGCTGATAGGGAAGGAGGCATTGGCTGTTCAAGTTCTGTTGGCTGTACTGGAAAACCAGAAGAACATTCTGGATGGGAATGCTGACAAAATACATCCGTAATGGCATAGCTGCAGTTATCAGAACTCAACTCCAGTTCAAAAGTGTCTTAACTGGTACCTATCTAAAAGTATGAAATTACCTTTCCCACCCTTTAATCACAGCACTCACTCACACACACACACATTTCCTCCTTCTCTAACAAGGTCTTGTGCTCTGGCAAAACCCCCATGCTGTCCAGACTTTTTAGTCTTTCTGCAGTTAGGAAATGCACAGAGGAAGCAAGATCCAGCTGTGCTTGGGAGAAGGGCCCTCTCACTCACACACAGGCAGGCATACACACATGTCCCATGCTTTCCCATGCTTTGAAATTAAAATTTAGAGGTACTCATCTTCTTTCCAAGCAGTCTTTGAGCTCAAAACTCAAAACCCCTTTAAAACCTAGTTCCCAATGGCCAAAGTCCAGGAAAAATCCATCCACAGACTCAATGGGTTTGCTGCCAGCAAGGGAGGCTTACCTGGGCCAGGTCCATTAGTAGATAGCTTGGAGTCCCATCTGGGTCGCCAATTGTTGGAAGAAATGTCCATCTGGGTTCAGTTCCAAGTGGGGAAAAAGACACTGGAAACATGGAGACTGCTTGGAAAGATGGTTTAATGGTGGACAGGAATCAGATGGCTTGAGTTCCTGAATAGGAGGACATGGGTTGAGCTCCTGAGCAGAATCACATGGCTTGAGTTCCTGAGTTGAAAACAAAGAAGCCTCAGATGCTGGAAGTGCCTTGGTTTTATGCCTCTTTGGGCCCCACCTCTGAGTTTCTTGTTCCTGTATAAGAAATGTATTCTGATTGGTTGTCAAACTCTCAGGTGGTCTAGGGATCTTAGCTAACTTTGTAGGTTGTCTCTCAAGCTTGCTTGAGTCTTGCCATGTGGTGAGTTTCTGTTGCTAGATGGGTCCTATTGTGTTGCAGATGATGGCCCATTGACAAAGGTGGGGGGAAATGAGTGAGTTTGGCTGAGGCCTTAATGGCCCATTAACAAAGGTGTTGGGGGGCAGGAAGCTGCTTTGTCTTTAAAACATGTTTCTCCATTTCTCATCCAGGGAAATATAATATTCTGCCTTTTTAAATATTTCCTAAATTTTTTCATTCTTCTAGGAGAGGGGTGAGTGCTAACTTCCTACAGTATGAAAATGTGTTCCCTTGTGAAAGTGAGTTTCACTTGTCTCCCTGATTTGTGATCATTTTATACCTTTTAAATATTATTCAAAGACAGTTTAGTTGCAACTTCGTGATCTCATGGCAGATAGATTTTTTTCTGTGCTCCATACATTTTACAGGCTGTCTTTGGGAAAAAAGTGAACTACAGAAATAGTTCTCAAGCTTTCTACAAATCTGCTTGAGAACTTCCTGCTCCAGATCCTTATACGCTAATGCAGAATGTATTAAAGGCTTAAATGTTTTATTCACATGCTTAATGTTTGTAATCTGTTTTCAGTGGATAGCCTGTATTTTATTTTTTGTATAAATGTCTATCAAGCTATTATTTTATATATTGTTTTACACCGCTTACTGTGATTTATTCTATATATAGCTTGGTTTGACAAACTTTTAAAATTACTGTTAAAGGAAAGGAAATTTATTTATTTATTTATATATATATTTATTTATTTATATATACCGCCCTATATTTATTTATATATATATATACCGCCCTTCTCCCCGAGGGGACTCAGGGCGGTGAACAGCCAAAAGTAAAAAACATACATACAAAATTTAAAAGCCAAATAAAACCAAATTAAACAATGGCCCCGACTATTTAAAAGCCCAATTATAAAATATTAAAACCCCAAATATTAAAATTTTAAAATTATTTTTACAGAAAAAGGGGAAAAATTAGGCCAGGCCCGCCTGATGGAACAGAAAAGTTTTTAGCTCACGGTGGAAGGCGCGAAGGTCCGGGATCATCCGTATCTGTGGGGGGAGTTCGTTCCAGATAGTGGGTGCTTTTTATGGGGAATAAAATTATGGGGAACTTGAGAGAGGGCAGGAAAAGAAAAGAATTGAATTACCCTGCTTTCCCATTACTCAGAGCATATTAAAGGTAATAATCTAACCTACTTGTATATACCTGTTTCCCCCAAAATAAGACATCCCCTGATGATAAGCCCTATCGGGCTTTTGAGCACATGGCAATAAGGCCAAGTGCTTATTTCAGGGTTCAAAAAAATACAAGACAGGATACTGTAGTAACACATGGGCCCTATCTAACAAAATGAAATTCAATGGTGAGAAATATAAGATTCTACATTTAAGCAAGAAAAACCAAATGCATAGGTATAGGTGGTACGTGGCTCAATAGTAGTAACTGCAAGAAGGATCTTGTGTACAGTCACTTAAATATGAGCCACCAGTGCACTGAAGCTGCCAAAAAAAGCCAACAATACCAGTCCTTGGTTGCATTAACAGGGATAGAATTACACAAACTCTGCTAGAGAGAAGTTCCCTGAAGTTGGGCTCCAGCATGAGTCTAAAAGCTTGGAAGACTAAATCTTTAGTCCCGGTGACTGACCCAGATTGGAGAGAATCAAGATCACATGGAAGTGTTAGTAACACTTTATAATGCTTTGGTAAGACCACACTTGGAATATTGCATCCTTGTTTGGTTGCCATAATATAAAAAAGATGTTGAGATTCTAGAAGGAGTGCAGAGAAGAGCAACAAAAATGATTAGGGGACTGGAGGCTAAAACATACAAAGAACGGTTGCAGGAATTGGGTCCGTGTAAGGACTTGCCTCTCCTCAAGAAAGCAGAACTTTAGAAACTAGTAACATTTCAAAAGGAAACTTTTATTTGGAGATAGGGAAAGCAAGAAGAGTAAGGCAGGATCTGAAATTCCTGATCAGTACTGTTAGATTAAATGTTGCAGAAACCTCCCCTCTGTCCAGTCTGAGGTGAGCCAATCCACAGGTACAAAGTTGTGAGAACTTGAGCTGAGAAGGTGATTAAAAATTGTTCTCAGGCACCACTTTGCCTGTTCCTTCGGAGCTGAGACAAAACAGATGGCCCCAGATACCTTCCCCTCCCTTTCCCAAGAAGTGGCAAAGTGACAGAGACCAGAAACAGGAAAAGGTTGTGAAGAAGCATCCCGGCCCTCCCCACCAGAATGGCAGCATCCCAGTAGGGATCAATGGGGACCTGACAGTATGTCTAGTTTAATGAAAGAAGGACTGGGGTGACATGATAGCAGTGTTCCAATATCTAAGGAGCTGCCACAAAGTAGAGGGGTCAAACTGTTCTCCAAAGCACCTGAAAGCAGGGTAAGAAGCAATGGATGGAAACTAATCAAGGAGAGAACCAACCTAGAACTAAGGAGAAATTTCTTGATAGTTAAAACAATTAATCAGTGGAACAACTTGCTTCCAGAAGTTATGAATGCTTCAACTCTGGAAGTTTTTAAGAAGAGATTGGACAGCCATCTGTCTGAAATGGTATAGGGCTTCTTTCTTCAGTAGGGGGTTGCACTAGAACAGGGCTGGATGTGTCACATGCTGGTCACTCCCACCCCCATTTTAGTGAAGGGGGGAAGTCGTGATGCGTCATGTGACGACAATATGATGCTGCGAGTTTGACACCCCTGCACCAGAAGATATCCAGGGTCCCCTCCAATTCTTTTGTTCTATTATTCTGTTATCCCTTTTCCCAATATCTGCTGATTCTGTACTCAAAGAATATTAATTTTTGTCCCTGATAATCTAACCTTTCTGCAAACATTTTGAAAAGTGTCTTCATTTTAAAAGGTAGGTTATACAAAATAACCTCTGATGTAACATATCCTGAAGCGATTCTATCCCAAATATCTGGTCTAGTTAAAGTTTTTAGTAAAAATTCTACTAAAAAATTTAGTAGAAACCATTGCTCGATTCACTAAATCTTGTACCACAGACATAATTTATAAATTGTAATCCATAGGTATAGTATGCAACCATCATAACTGAATTTGTATATCATCAAATAAGTCAAACTACATTAGTTCATTGTGCAAAGCAAGTAATTAAATATGTGCCCTATAATAGGTGACATCTGAGAGGAATTTCTAATCAATGATCATGTTTATGATACTATTTGTTTTTATATGTGTTATGTAAGAAGCTGCCTATTAGTTATGTAATGGCTGTGTAAGTGGCTTATGAGCTAGAGGCTGGAATTCCCAGAGCTACTCACGCCATTGCTATACAGGGATTTGAATCTGGATAGTTTTTCCAATTAAAAGCTTAACTTTAATTGTGCAATCAAAGCAAAGTGGTTATTCATAATAACAACTCATAATGAATTCTAGGGAAATGAATATATTAAATCTTATTTCATTCTGCTTTATGATGTCTAAAATTGGCATCTAGCATTACATCATTCTGAAAAAGCTGAAAGAAGTGATAACGGGTCCATGGCTCATTTGCTAAGCCTGCTCTTCAGAGGTAATTGCTTTCCTGAAATACAAGATAAGGCATTTCCGGTTTGGTTTCCTTCACTTCCAATTTTTGCCTGAAATAATAGTGTTGGGTCACATAACAATTTTTTTTCTATCTTTTTTTGTAACTTGTTTTTCACGTTTTCACAGAATATGTGTGTATGCTGGTAATATCTTCTTGGATTGTAGAGAGTAAAAAAATGAAATCACACATTCGGTTTTTATTTTTGCTGATCTTTCAGTGCTCTTAAAAGAGTCCTTGGAACATAATGCATCTTCTTTCAAACAGGCAAGTGCCTCGATTTAATATTTACAATAAGAATAATCCGCTGAAAATTGGGAAGTTTGTGACTTTCTGCCTTTCAAACTTTTGTTCTGACCTAGGCTTCCTTAGAAATTAAACAGCACAAACTGGCAAACCAGTGGTTAGAGTGCTGTACTGCAGCTACTTCAGCTGACTGCTAGTTCAGCAGATCAACAGATCAAATCTCACCGGCTCAAGGTTGACTCAGCCTTCCATCCTTCCGAGGTGGGTAAAATGAGGATCCAGATTGTTGGGGGCAATATGCTATTTAGTATACTGTCTTTGGTGTAAGCCGCCCAGAGTCCTTGGAGAGTGGGCAGCATAGAAATATGATTAATAAAAATAAAATAAAAAATAAATAAAAACCTCTTTAATTCATACAGCTGTAAAATTTCTTTTATTTACAGTCTGCATGGCTTGATAAACAGTCTTTCAGAGGAAGATTATCAATACCACCTATCTCATGTGGAAGGCTGCCAAAGAGCTAATTTCCAGACGCAGGGCAAGGCCAAACTTGGCACAGAGTCACAAACAGAATTTTCAAATCTTGAATTGGCGAGATGAACTAATTGCTTCCTGCAAAAGCTCATGTCCCATTCGCTTCTCTTTTATGTCTTATGGGAGGGGCCAAACATCTCCAAGCCTTACTCCCAAGTCGACCCTGTTTCTTTAATTGTTCCTGTCTCCTGGCAGCTCTGTGCATGCGCACACTGGGAACAGGCTCACGTTGTTCTTCTGCCTCGCTGATGTCAGACTCCGGAGGCAGCAAAGAACTACCAGATGGCCTTGGCCCCTCTCTGCCCCCTGTCTGAGCCTTCCCCAGACTCCAGGACTGGCTCTCGTTCCTCCCCAACTTCCTCACTATCCTAATCTGCTGCTACCTCTGCTGGCCGCTGGCGGGCCACAACTACTTGGGTTTTGGAAGGTTATGTGGTAGAGGAACATCGGTCGAGAAGGCAAAACATGTTATTTCCATTACTATTAAAAACATGGTGTGGGAAGCATGGCTTCTGGAATTTTTTCTTGTTCTGTAAAAATAGTTTTCTAGGTCACATGACCAGGAAAGAAGAGAGAGAGAAGGGTTAGAATAGAGAAGTAAGTAACATGCTAAGCCATTCCGAACTGCCTATGCCTTTGGGATGCATTGGATTTTCCCCTCCCTGGGTTTGGATTTTTTTTTTGCCATAACCCCGAATCAAGTGATTTTTAAAAACTCTTTCAGTGCTCCCTCCCAACACCACAGTTGCTTTGTTTTGTTTTTGGAGTTGTGCTGAAGAGACAAAGACAGACTGAAAGAATCCCAAGCCTTTCTACATAAATTCTTGGAGTTAGATTTCTGTATTGATTGTATATGTTCATAATGCTAAATTTAATATTAACTATGTAGTGATTGATGGCCACATCCCTTTGACTTTTTATGATTAACATCCATGGTAACGTCATCCAAGTTGGTTGTTTGCGTTTCATATTGAAGCATCAATTTACCATGCAGTGTACTGTGTTAAAATATGGATGGTTATTGTGTTATATGGGGGCAGTTTATGTAGATTATTTATCTTGTACTATACAAGATGACACGCTGAACTCAGAAGCATTTGCTTTTCAATTGGGGCAGCTCTGCTATAGAGCAGATCCCATTTTAAAACAGATTGGCTGCCATATTATTTGCTTTCTATAAGTTAAAAATGTTTTAAAGATGCCACCATGACAGTGCGACTTTGACACCACTGTTGTAGTTAATCTCTTTGTCAACTCCAACCACCAGTCAAGAATTTTCACGGAGAAATGATCACAAATCTACTTTTTATCATTATGGAAGCAAGCCAAATTTTTTTGGAATAGTATTTGATGGAACTCAAGAGTCAGCACACTATAAAACAAGGGACGCCAGTGATCAGGAAGAACTCTCAGTAATACATTACACATTGAAATTTAGCTCCTTTTAAGTGAGGCTGCAGATTATCTGTTATATTGATTGTGGTAGGACTGAGAAGAGATGAGAAATCTGTTTCTGTTTCATTTCTTTGGAAAATGCTGCTTGAACCTATTCACTGGGTGATTTCTCTACAAAGTAACGATTAACAGAAATATTTAGTATTCAAACGGGACTAGTTTTCCCAAGCTTTCTTCTTTCACTTCTGTCAACTTGAATCCATAAAGATTTAAAATGAAATGCTAGGCAAGCTGACTTGACCATTGTGTGTTTAGGAGCAACAATATGCTTGAATCCTCCTGGAATGGCGAACAGTGTGATAAATAGATTCTGACAGCTTATTCAGTGCGCAGCTTTCTCCTTTTAATGAACAATATGATTGTTTGTTTGCATTGTATTGCATCTTTCTGTTACAATTGTTACACATATTCCTTACGATTAATATATTGAGACATTTAAACTTTCACTAAAGATCTGCCTCACTCTTATCTTTAAATTTAGAGGCCTCTTTTAGTTTGGCGGCCTCTTTCCTCCGGTCTTAATAGATAGGCAATCACATGCATAGAGATGAGATAAGGAATAAGTTCCTAGGATGGCATCTTCCAAGAAAGAGGTCAGGAACCCTAGCAAGAAAAAGGAAGATTCAAAAAAAAAAAAGTCATGTTAAATATCAGATATGTGGTGGGAGCTGGAGATAACCAAGACCTAGAATCAACAAGGTGGTGGTGTTATGGTAAATCTGCAATTGTGAACAGTTTGAATAAGCTGCCCAATATCAGGAACACCATGGAGGAGAAATGGAAAAGGTAGCAAATATGGTTACAGGTTGGATCTGAACTTGTGAGATATAGCCAGATCAGGACTTCAGGGAACAGCACAGAAAAGGGCTGTGTTTGGTGAAAACACTTGATCAGTTTTTTGGTCTGCATACAATTGCAGCTTCTGCATACAATTGTAGCTTCCAGACTCACCTTGGGATGCTCTGATGAATGCTATGTAGTATATTCTGCCAGAAGGGTCACCCCCCCCCCCACACACAACAAAGGGGTATTCACAGAAGAAAAAGAATAACTCCTTCTCCTTCTCCTTCTCCTTCTCCTTCTCCTTCTCCTTCTCCTTCTCCTTCTCCTTCTCCTTCTCCT